>JAJEJH010000039.1:615288-867413 GCA_026122585.1 Anacardium occidentale | reverse complement strand
TGAAACTTATCTCATGTACGGGCGTACATCTCTCATGTACGGGCGTACATGGCAGGAAAAATTTACAAAAATGCCATTTTCCCGCGCTCGCATGCAAATCCTCCCAAACGGATCCATGCACAAGCCACAAAACTCTCTAAAAACCTCTATTTCACCCCAAAACATACACACAACCCTAGAATTCCCAAAAATCTCAAACTGACCCCGAATCTGGGATGTTACAATCTCTCCCTCTTATAAGAATTCCGTCCTCGGAATTACCTGAAAAGCTCGGGATATCTATCTCTGATTTCAGATTCCAGTTCCCACGTGGACTCTTCCACACTCTGATTCCTCCACAGAACTCTGACCAAAGGAATCTCTTTATTTCTCAGCACTTTGACTCTGCGGTCTATTATCTGAACTGGCATCTCCTGATAACTCAGATCTTCTGCCAATTCCAACTCTGGAAGCTCTAGCACATGAGAAGGATCTCTGATGTACTTTCTCAGCTGAGACACATGGAAGACATCATGGAATCTGTCCATATTAGTCGGCAATGCTAATCTGTAAGTAACTGGGCCAACTCTCTCCAGGATCTCATAAGGTCCGATGAACCTAGGAGCCAACTTGCCCTTCTTGCCAAATCTCAACACATGACGGTAAGGAGCAACTCTCAGGAATACAAAATCCCCGACCTCAAACTCTAACTCCTTACGTCTCACATCTGCATAACTCTTTTGGCGATCCTGGACTTGTTTCATTCCTTGTCTGATTACCCTTATTTGCTCAATCATCTGCTGAGTCATCTCTGGACCCACGACTGCTGATACTGAGTCTTTCTCACCAATATCATCCCAGTGTAAGGGAGATCTACACTTTCTACCATAAAGTGCCTCAAATGGAGCCATCTGAATAGTTGACTGGTAACTATTATTATACGTAAACTCCATCAATGGCAACAAATCAATCCAACTCGTCTGGAAGTCTAAGCAACACGCTCTGAGCATATCTTCCAGAATCTGATTCACCCTCTCTGTCTGACCATCTGACTGAGGATGATAAGCGGAACTGAAGTGCAAACGAGTCCCAAGTGCCCTCTGCAAACTCTTCTAGAAAGCTGACAAGAATCTGGAGTCACGATCTGACACAATCACTCTAGGAACTCCATGCAATCTGACAATCTCCCTAACATACAACCGACCTAACTGATCAGTCGACATGCCATCTCTGACTGGTAGGAAGTGAGCAAATTTACTCAGTCTATCCACTATGACCCAAATACCAGTATACCTCTCTCTGGCTCTAGGAAGTCTTGAGATAAAATCCATGGAAACGCTCTCCTATTTCCACTCAGGCACACTCAATGGCTGTAACAACCCTGATGGTGTCTGATGCTCGGCCTTAACCTGCTGGCATACCAAACATCTGGCTACAAAATCAGCTATGTCTCTCTTCATGCCTGACCACCAGAAGTTTCTCTTCAGATCTTGATACATCTTGGTTCTGCCCGGATGCGCTGAATACGCTGAACTATGGGCCTCTGACAAGATTCTCTGCCTTAACTCTAAGTCATCTGGAACACAAACTCGACTCCTGAATCTCAGAATCTCATCTCTGATCTCAAAATCTGGCACTGTGCCCTCTAATACCCTCTGTACCATCATCTGTACCCACTGATCTGACATTTGTGCCTCTCTGATCTCATCTGATAAGGTAGACACAATCTGAAGCCTCGAAAACCCAGCTGAAACAATCTCTATCTGTTCTCTGATGACTTCACTCTGAAGCTCACTCTGAACAGACAAACTGGACAAGGCAACTCTGCGACTCAAGGCATCTGCAACTACATTTGCTCTGCCCGGGTGGTATCTGATCTCACAGTCGTAGTCCTTGACTAACTCTAACCACCGTCGCTGCCTCATATTCAACTCTTTCTGGGTGAAGAAGTACTTCAGACTCTTGTGATCTGAAAAGATACAGCATTGAACCCCATAAAGGTAATGCCTCCAAATCTTGAGCGCAAAAACCACTGCTGCAAGCTCTAAATCATGAGTAGGGTACCTCATCTCATGATCCTTCAATTGCCTGGAAGCATAGGCAATCACTCTACCAGCTTGCATCAGTACTGCACCAATCCCCTGGTGCGAAGCATCTGTGTAGATCTCATAATCTAGCCCCTCCTGAGGCAAAGCCAATACCGGCGCACTAGTCAATCTCTGCTTTAATTCTTGGAATCTGGCCTCACACGAGTCTGACCATACAAACGGATTTTCTTTTCTGGTCAATGCTGTCAACGGTCTTGCCAAACTGGAAAACCCCTGAATGAACCGTCTGTAATAGCCTGCCAAACCCAAGAAACTGCGAACCTCTTTAACTGTACTCGGCCTCGGCCAACTCAAAATAACCTCAACCTTAGCCGGATCAACTGACAAACCCTCAGCTGAAATGACATGGCCCAAGAATACCACACTCTGCAGCCAAAATTCACACTTGCTGAATTTGGCATACAGCTGCCTATCTCTCAGTCTCTGCAGCACATACCTGAGATGATCCACATGCTCCTCTACACTCCTCGAATAAACCAGAATATCATCGATAAACACAACAACGAATCTATCGAGACAATCATGGAATACTCGGTTCATCAAATCCATAAAAACCGCTGGAGCATTCGTCAACCCAAATGGCATCACCACAAACTCGTAGTGGCCATATCTGGTCCTGAAAGCAGTTTTCGGCACATCTCTGTCAGCAACTCTGACCTGGTGGTATCCTGACCTCAAATCAATCTTCGAAAAGACTGATGCCCCACTGAGCTGGTCAAACAAATCATCTATCCTCGGCAAAGGGTACTTATTCTTCACTGTAGCCTTATTCAATTCTTTGTAGTCGATGCACATACGCATGGAACCATCCTTTTTCTTAACAAAGAGAATGGGAGCACCCCACGGCGAACAACTCGGTCGGATGAACCTCTTCTCTATCAGCTCTTGCAACTGTTTCTTCAATTCTTGAAGTTCTGCGGGAGCCATTCTATATGGAGCTTTCGAAATAGGAGCTGTCCCTAGAAGCAACTCGATACTGAACTCAAGCTCTCTCTCTGGCGGTAACCCCGGTAACTCATCTGGAAACACGTCAGGAAACTCACAGACAACTGCCACCTGATCAACACTGGGCCCACTCACATCTCTGCATACCATATTAGCTAAGTAACCAATACAACCCTTACTTAGCATCCTCCTGGCCTGAACGCACGAGATCAACATGGTCTCCACTCTACCCTCTCCAAAGACAAACTGATCAGGGCCTAAGTGAAGCCTAACCTTTTTCTTCTGACAATCGATCTCCGCCTCGTACCTCGCCAGGAAATCCATACCTAAGATCATGTCAAAATCACTCAACTCCAACATGATCAGATCTATCATCAAATATCTACCCATGATCACTATCTCCTGATCAAACAATAACTGGTCACTATATATCACACCCCCATCTGGCATCTCAATGCACACATGACTCTCAATCACACTAGGGGTCAACTCTAGCCTCTCAACTACCCCTCTCGAAATGAAACTATGGGTGGCACCACAGTCAATCAAAACAAATAAGGGAGTGTCAAAGAAGAACAACTGACCAGTAACTGCGTGTGGAGTAGCCTCTGCCTGCTCCTACCCCATGGCGTACACTCTGGCTCGACCTCCACCTCCACTGAAGTCCCTGCACCTCCTCCTGGTGTGCTAGCTCCGCCACTGCGACGACGATCAGCCTCTCCAGCTGAACCGCCTCCGCCTCGAAAGAAGCCTCCTCTATCTCTGCCTGAACCAGGCCTACTGGAACCGGCTCCTCCTGCTCCACCTGATCCACCTCTAGCTGGACACTCAGCTATCCTATGCCCCGGCTGACGACATCCGAAGCATACAGGCTGACCAATCAAGCACTCTCCACTGTGCCTCCTGCCACACCTAGAACACATCGGTGGCTGACTCCCCGTCCTCTGACGCTGAGCACTCTTACCAGCTTTTCTCTACTGCATGGGCCTCTTGCCCCGGTCTCTCTCACTGCCTCTCTCAGGCTGAATTGAATACGTACTCATCCTCTGCAAACACATCTCTGATCTGGTAGCTCTCTCTAGAGTATCACTGAACCTCTGCGGGGGATGATCACCAGTTAAAACATCTCTGGCAATGGCTGGATGCAGACCATGAATGAACTTCTGAACTCTACCGGCCTCTGTACCCGCTAAACTCGGAGCAAATCTGGCTAGTGAATTGAACCGAGTAGCATACTCTCTAACTGAACTCGAGCCCTGCTGCAACTCAATAAACTCTTGAGCTCTAGCGTACGCGGTCCCTGGGCTCCTGAACTCACCCTCAAACATTGCCCTGAACTCTACCCAAGACAATGAATCCTCATCAACGGTTGTCCTCGCGAGATTCCACCACGACCTCGCGTCACCTCTGAACATAAAAACTGCATATCTGACCCTCTCCCGATCAGACATGGAGAATAGACCGGTCACACTCTCAACCGCCTCTATCCACTCCTCAGCCGCTGCTGGATCTCTAGTACCCATAAACTTGGGAGCTTGATGAATACCCGAAAGACTGTAAATCGGATGAACTCTCTCCGAACCACTGGTACTAATCGTATCAGACCCAGAACTCTGTCCCTGATACTGCTGATACGGATACTGCTGATACTGATCCATATCTGGCCACTGACCACCCATCTGATCAGGATAACCCTGCCTCTGAAGCTCAGGCTGTCTCTGCCTTGGCCTCTGATAGGCATCTTCTCTAGCTGGCATCTCTCTGCCATACATCTGCTCATCGCCTCTGACAGGCTGTTGAGGTCTTTCCCTCATCATCTCTCTGAAGATCCGCCTGACATCTTCTTCCCCAAAGGCACCACGGGCGGCCTGCTGTCCTCTTCCACCACTACCACTTCCACTGGACTGCCCAGCTGAAGCACTATCCTCTTCCTCGGACGATCTCGGAACACGGGCTCTCCTACCTCCCCTATCTGAAGAAACCACAAGCATTAGGGTCAACCGAACAAAACAGATACTACGGTACTTACACTGAGAGGAAGACGAGCTCTGGCTGCTGGGATACGCTGAAATACACACATATGCACGTCGAAAAATAATGCAATTCACACACATGTACACAGTTTCTGCTTTGATATCGCTCTGATACCAAAAATGTAAGACACCTCAGAAGGGTATTACTGTTCACTGCTTAATAAAATAATAATAAATAAATAAGGAAAATATGGCTAATAATACCCGACCGAAATGCTTAACTGAACTGACATATCACAGCGGAAGACTTGTAGTACAATGTATACATACATATATACATGCCCAAATAAAACTTGCATATATTAAAATATTCGCTAAAAACATATACATGTGCATACAACAAACTGAAGTAAACTGGATCCCAAATAGCAGCAGACTCCTCCTCTCAGCTCCCAACAACCTACCTGCAAGAGAAAGGAAAGTAGGGAGTGAGTGATAAAATCACTCAGTAAGCACTTCATATCCTCAGACCCTAAACCAACCCTTCTCGAAGGATTGCCACCTCAACACAACTGAACAACTCAACTGAAAACCACTCTGACGGTCTCATCTTCACGGATCGGATACTACCTCATGCTGGGTCGTAAAATACGTATATGAGTATACGTAAACAACCTAGAGTGAAGAGTAATCCAGAAAGGTCAAACTTGACGCACCAAATTCTGACTGAAATCATAAACTGAACTGTTCTGATCTGATACCGGTACTGTTATCTGAAGTTCACGTGTCAATACGTGGTTTATCATGTTCTGATATTCAACTGTTCGTGTCTTTTACACGTTGTTTCATATTCTGCTCATTTACAGTTTCTTACTGTCTTATCATTCGCTGAATGATATGCACTGTGTCATATAATCATGACATGATATGATAACATGCTGAAATCATAACTAGGCCTGGGCCTGTATACTGAAAATAGTTTTCTGAAAACTGTTCATGAAAACTGCTGTTGGATCCTGGGATCCCATATCTGAAAATCATAAAGCTTTATCTGAAAGCTATACTGAAAACTGTGTACCCTGGGGTACATGCTATGCTGAAAACTGTGCTGCGCAGACTGATGAAATACAGGGATTCGGCACTTTGGCCATGTGAGTTTCCTCTGCAAACACGTGCCACAAACTGTATGGCCCACGTGATGCCATCAGGCCTGGGCCTGGAAACTGAACTGATCTGAGCGCCTCGCGCTATAACTCATCTGATCCTCGGACCAGGAAAACTAAACTACTAGCTGAGCAACCCGACACATGCCAATACATAGGGCTAGTAATGAGTATATAACTCTTGGTGACACGGGTGCTGAAATTCACAAGTGCCCCATCGTATTCACCTCTGAAAACTGTGTTTTTCAACTGAAAACATGAATTCGGATCCTCAGATCCGTATCTGAAAACACTGGATGGCATGCCATGCTATGCGTATGCATATGATGCATCATGTATCTTATTTGAGCTCAATTTACTGTTTTCTATCCATTGGATAGGGTTTACTGTGCATATTTTTCATTTAAAACTTATTTTTCTCTTTTCTGCTTGACGTACGGGCGTACGTATCATGTGTACGGGCGTACATGAATGTGCACGGGACCGTGAGCAAGTCGTGCATGGTGTCGTGCGCGATTCTGTGATTTCTGAAAAAATTCTCATTTTGCCTTGATGTACGGGCGTACATGAGTCATGTACGGCCGTACATGCTGAAGAAAAGGCATCATGTACGGGCGTACACTGCGGGTGTACGGGCGTGCATCTTGCTCTGCACCTCCATAACCGTCGGGAATCAACTCGATTCCGACCAAAAACACAACCCAAACTCAAATCAAGCATAAATCACATGCCAAACACTTCAAATAAGCATAATTAAACTTCCAGCAACTTCAAATCTCATGCAAATCATCCAACCCAATCTCCAAACATACATAAACATATATTCTCACTCATCACATGCAAATAAACATCAATCATCAACATAATCATCTCAAATCATCATCAACACGCAAGGAAAACATCACAAGCATGCTGGAAGCACATCTCATGCATAAAGCAAGCATCAAACCGAATCAAAACACAAGGGAAAGAGGAAGGAAGCACCTACCTTTTGACATGCTTTCTCTCTCAAGAAGATCTCTAGCTCAAACTTGATTGGAAGGTCCTGGAAGCTGCTCTTCCCTCCTAGGGTTGATGTTCTCTGAAATTGAAAGGAAAACTTTGGGTGAAAATGGGTTTGGAAGCGGATAAGCGCGACTTAAAACCAAGGCGGCTGAAATTTATCTCATGTACGGGCGTACATCTCTCATGTACGAGCGTACATGGCAGAAAAAATTTACAAAAATGCCATTTTCCCGCGCTCGCATGCAAATCCTCCCAAACGGATCCATGCACAAGCCACAAAACTCTCTAAAAACCACTATTTCACCCCAAAACATACACACAACCCTAGAATTCACAAAAATCTCAAACTGACCCCGAATCTGGGATGTTACAATTTGCCCTTTGACTTATTGTTGACTGTTAGATTTAACAGTTAATGAGTGGGATTTCAGATTTTCTAAACTTAGCGGGTGGGACCTTATCCCCGCCTCAAACTATGGGTGGAAACATGTCCTTTGGCCTTAGGATTATTAGAAATTTGTAAATGATAAAAGAGTCAAATAAGACAGACAATTTTAGAAACCAGACAGAATTGACCCTGGAAAATACTGTTTTTGGTGCTACAAAATCTGACATTTGGTCATTATGGATAAAATTACCATTTTGCCCCTGAATTTTGGCTCGCTTGTTTTTTTTAACAACCTTTACTAAAGAAACTTTACAGGCCAAATGTAACTAGCACTTGATTAAAAGTAAGCGTGTAAGTAAAGATCGGCTCAACTTGATTAATATTGAATCGAGTTACTCAAGTTCTATTTTTAAGCTGAATTCGAGTCTTAAAATATATGAAACATTAATTTAAATAAATTATTAATAAATTTATAAAGTTTTAAAATATAATTTACATTAATGAAATTTTATTAATGTACTTTAAATGTATAAGATAATTGATTAATATATAAATGGACAAATTATAAAAAATATTTTTGAGCTAAACTTGTTTTAAGTTTAAATTTGAGTTGAAATTTTATCGGCTCTTCAAGTTTGAGTTGGAGCTCTTTCTAAAGTGATGAAGTCTAGCTTGAGCCAGCTGCCAGCCGATATTTGGTTCGGCTCAATTATGCCTTGGTTTAACAGGGACCAAAGCGTTACTGAAGTATTTTATAACACTAAAGCGAAATAAGATTAATCTTAGGGACCTCAAGTAAATTTACCGTCACTGGAGATGAACAGTATAAAGTGAAAGGAAAGCTGCGTACGAAGGGAGGAGATGATTGAAATGTTGCACGCGTTAAGGCGCGTGGTTGATTAATATTAGGAGACAAAGTTGTTGATGTCAGTGTGGCCCGGTGGGCTCTTACGTGTTGAAGTTTGACCGTCGATCATTCCAATACGGGCAGATCTAACGGTAAAGGTTAATAGTCAAACAACTATATTGATAGGTCTCTTTGACCACACCGGAAACATGCTTTTCAAAAACTAATTTCCTAACTTTGACTGGACTGCCCTGTCACTTCAATCGAGGCGATCTTCGTTGAACAAAAGATGAGCTGTACGTTGAAATTACCATTATAGGCATAATCTCTTCCTTATTTTCTTCTCGCCCTTAAGTTCACATTGACCAAATAGACCTTCTTACAACTATTTGATGGATTTAAATTGATCCGAACTTGAGTTTTGAAGGATATGATGAGATTTATATAGCAGATGATGTTCAAGGTAAATTATCGACATATTAAAACGGTGTTCTATATATTTAAAATAAAACAGTATTATTTTGATATATAATTGCATATACGAATCTTTTATAAATCTATGAATTGAGTATTTTTGTGACTTAAATTCACGCTCAATAGTGTTTTATGCCCATAACTTAAGATTTTTTTGAATTTAAATGAGTTAATTTTATATTCAAGTTCAAATTAATTCATATTAAATCAATATCTAGTCTAGCAAAACAAGGAAAAAAGGGAAATGGCAAGAGAAGTGATAAACAGGAAGTTGGAGGGTAAAATGGTAATATGGTGAAGAAAAAGCCAATTCTTGTGTTGTTAAATTGTAATTAACTACATGAATCCTGGTTACGGCTGGTTTGACCAGTGCGTAATGAGCTCCATTTCTTTCTGTCTACTATTCTTTCGTCTTCCGTCTACTTTTCTCTCTCTCTCTTTCTTGTAAAAATCTCTCCCATTCACTTCTCGTCTTTGACTTGTTAACGCTTTTTCTTCTCATCTAATCAAATAGCACAAATTTTTTGTTTAGGTTTTGCCTTTTAGTCTTCTTTCTTCATCGTCTCAGTTTGTATATACCCATTTCTTTTCCGGGTAAGACAATTATTTTTTTTATTTTCGTTGATAATTTTTGAACTTGGGTTTCGGTTTCTTTTTTCGTTGTTTGGAGAAAATCAAATATTTGTTTGTTTGTGTGAATCTGTGTTGTTGTTATGTTATTTTATTACGTAAATACTATGTCTTCTTGCGGTGGTTTAATTATTAATAGAAATTTAATTATCTGATTGGTTGATGAATGAAATTGTGAATTTCTTGCTAATTTCGGATCTGGGTTTATGTGTTTGTTTTGATTTATATTTATATTTTCTTTATTTGGTGGGTTCTGATTTATATGGTTCTTGTCTTCCTTTGAAGAGCATTAAAAGTTATGCAGCTTAATCTTGACTTGTTGCAATTCAATACGTATTTATTGAAACGGAGATTTCACATCGTGTTCATATTATTTTGATTAATCTTGTGGGGTAAAGAAAAGTTAGGTATTTGGTTGGTAAATTAGTGAATTAAATTTAGCTGAATTTTACCGGAGATTGTGATCAAGAACTGTTCTAGACCTACCCACTTGTAATTTATTCTCTTATGCAACTTATTTAGAGGCTGGAGAGCTGGGATTTTTTTATTCATAAAAACTAAGAAGTGAGCTGATTGAATTTATTGGTGGATGTGATTGTTTGTGGGGAATGAGGTGTTTGTGTGGATTGGTTTTTGTATTTCTTTTCTGCTTAATATGATTGTGTTAGTTAACTTGTTTTAATTTTGGTTTTATTTGTGTGCTTAGTGTTTCAGACTTGCAGTTTTGATTGTGGCTTTGGTTGATAAGGATGTTGTTTGTTTTTCTTTCTGCAGAATCACTGCAGACTACAATAAATCCTTGAAGCTTTGTACATGAGATGGGGTGTTTCACAGTTTTGAAGAGTAAGAAGAAAAAACCTGAGCAGTCTATTCATATTAAAAGGATCAATCTTCAGGAGTATTCTCCCACTACACTGCCTGAGCCCCAAAATCGAACCCCAACACGCTCACTCCAATCAGCACCTCCAAGTTTTAGAAATAGAGTGAAGCCTGTTCAACCAAATAACAAAGCTTCTAACAATAGATCAAGGGCATTATCTGCCCCATCTACTCTTGATGCAGCAGAACAAGACGTACTTGCAGCAAGTGAATATGAAGAGCAAGAAGAATCAAAGAGCCGAATTGGATTGGGCAAAGAGCAATGGTCTTCAAGTCCACAACCGCTTCCACTTCCATCACCTCAGGGTTCTGCTGCACTTAGGACTACTGGAAGCTTTACAGCAGGGAATGCCAGTGGTCCTCTGTTTGCTTCTGGACCTTTGCCACTTCCTCCTACTGGAACTGGAACACTACGAAACTTCCCTTACGAAGAAGTTGCAGCTGCTTGCCATAATTTCTACTCAGACCGATGCATGTCAGAAGGTCTCTCTTCCGTAATATATATGGCTTCCTTTGGCTTTGGAGATGATACTTCAAGTTCAAAGAAGTTTGAAGCAACTGTTACTCGCCTTAACCCGTCCACTCAGGTAACGTAAAAACATATTGTTTATTTTTGGATGCAGTTTTGCGTGTACCACTTTTATTTATTTTCCATTTTTTGATTCTGTGTTGCCTTAACAGTGTCTCCGATTGAACCTTGATTTTGGTGAATAATTATGATGTCATTGATTATAATGGAGAACATCATCGCACATCAATATTTCTTTTTGAAGCTCTGAATTTCCGTGGCTTTGGAATTTATATCTATGTTTTCATGTTACTACAGAGCTTGAAGGAATTTATCAGTGAAGTAAACACTCTTGCATCTTTGCAACATCCAAACCTCTGCAAGTTGCTTGGTTATCATGCACATGATGGTTCAGAGCAGAGAATGCTGATATATGAGAGACTTTTTTATGGGAGCTTGGATCGGCTTCTATTTGGGAGATTAGATGGGCCCCCAATTGATTGGAATACCAGAATGAAAATTGCATTGTGTGCGGCGCAAGGCCTTACCTTCTTGCACGAAGAAGGGCCATTTCAGGTAGTAAAAAATTTATCTTTTTGAGATGAGTCGGATGGACCCAACAAATAGTACCCTGTTTTACTTTCTTAGTACTTTTCCAGGCAGTGGTACTGATGTAAAATCATCTTTACATTGTTGGAATCTAATTTCTGACTGATAGGTTATTATTCCAGCCTTTATAACTTTGCTACTTGATTGCAATTTCTGATCCTGTAATTTTTACAGGCAATGTACAATGAGTTTTCAACTGCCAACATACAGATTGACAAAGATTTCAGTGCAAAGCTATCAGGATATGGTTGTGTTAGTCATATCCCTGAGACAGATATCTCTAATAATTCTGTTGTAAGTACTTTTGCCTGCTGCGTTTTGTGTTCTTTCTCTGAAAAAGTTGATTTTTTATGATTTCTAACTAAAAATTTTTACTTTTTTTGTTCTTGGAATGGCTTCATTTTTGTGTTTGAGATTCTGGTTTTTGATTATATTTTCCTATTTTGGATCTGTTAAGGCTGCTGCAAATCTTTCAGTGGAGACATTAGAGAGAGGATTGCTAACTCCTAAGAGTAATGTTTGGAGTTTTGGTATTGTACTTATTGAACTACTCACCGGCCGAAGGAATCTTGATAGACACCATCCTAAGGATGAGAGGAACTTGGTTAAGTGGAGTCGTCCTTTCCTTGCTGATGACTGCCGACTTTCTCTCATTATGGATCCTCAGCTGAAAAGTCGTTTTCCAGCCAAAGCAGCTCGGACAGTGGCTGACATTGCTCTAAAGTGTCTTCAGAAAGATCCATCAGAAAGACCCACCATGAGAACCATTGTTGACCATTTGAAAACCATACAAGACATGAAATTCCCCTCTCGGTATCCTCTGCAAGAGCCAGTAGTAATTGCTGGTAAACAGATATCAAGATCACCAAGTCTCAACGGTGTCATCACCCCTGCAACTAGGTTAAGTTTTTCACCATCGCCACCATCGCACTCCCTGCTATCTGTTTCCCCCACAAGGCCACTTGCTCTGCCCTTATGTCTTCCGCCACGTGCTTGTTCCTCCACAATCACTTTTGAAGAACTGGATAGACAAGAAAGCCGGAGATCATCATCGTCAACTGTTCGAAGGGCTAGTGTTGAAGGATTTTGAGTGTTCATAATATGCATTTTTTCATTTTTTTTTTTCTTTGTTTTTTGGTTATTCAACACATATATAGAAGATAAAAAATGTGGTGTTTACACCCCTGCTTCCCTCAAGATGATGAATATTGAGAGGATGGTCTTTTGTATATAAGAGTAAAAGCCTGGTTTGACATGGTTCCATTAGTTACCTTCAATCCAGATGCCATTTATATAACAACCTCACATATTCTTCCTTTCTCTTCCAGCTGATCTAAATTTAATTCTTAGTTAACTATGGTATAATTAAATTCTAATTATGCCTTTCGCTAGTTCGGAAATTTTTATAGAGCTGTTTATTGTGGAGAGTACAGATGTTGGGAACCAGGTGAATTGAGTTCCTCTCAAACTCACATGCCTGACAAACATGACACCTCCAAACCCAAGTTTAAGCTCAAAAGTATTATATCCTTTAGGTTCAAGTTGGAACTCGTCGAAGAACATTTTGATTCAAGCTTGATTGAACTGAGTGGGGATCTGAATTCCCTTTTTAAGCATAACTTACATGGATGGAAGTAATTGGATTTTTCCACCTTTAACATGGATGGAAGTAAGTGGATTCTTCCACCTTTAATGGTATGAATTTATTCATCACGAGAGTACAAGCAAGAACAATATTTGTTTATGAAAAGTTATACTAAACAATTGGTTTGATATGAAATACTTATGGATTGTTAGATTGAGAAGAATATGTACTGATTTTATATTCAAATTCAAGATAAGTTTTTATGCGTTAAGAATATATAGATTGATCCATTTTTGGCAACCCTAATGTTTCCATGTTCCTTAAGTATTATATCCTTGTACAAATTCTTTCAACCAATTGTATCATATCCAGTCATCGGAGAGAATCACTCAACATTTTGACCTTGGAGTAAGATTAATCAATCGTCTATAAGCATAATGCATATGGGGTTTTGCTCCCTGTTGAATGGGCAGGATAGCGGACAGTGCCTTTGAGCTTGTAAATGATCGGTTTAGCTTATGAAGAATTGCTCTAAGATTTCTTTTAGGACTAAGAATTCTAAGAGAGTCCCGCTTCATAAACAAATACATTTATTGGAGCAGAATTTTGAAATAATATTAATGTAAATTTGTTTTGATTGCATGTCTCGAATAACTCAAGTTTTCTGTTAGAATTTTACCACAAAATGTATTATTCTTCGTATTCAATTGAATTAAAATTGATTACGACAATTACAAAAAATAATTTATTTTTGAATTTAATCTAAACTAATTTGAATGTACAAATTAGGATCAAACTCAACTCAACTCATCATGAAAATAAAGTATTGTTTAGCATAATATCTTGTAGCATGAAAACCTCACTATTTTGCCTCTTGAAAACGTAAAATTCATGTATAAATATGATACAAATTGCACATTTACTTGATGATAACACATTAACACTCTTTTAAGTACAGAAACATTTCGATTATAAAAAGGGGGAAAAAAACTCTAAAAATAGAATAAATAAATGATGAGTAAACTTCTATTAGGGATCATTTGGGCTTTGATCCGGTCCAGATCCACAATTATCTTCTCCCCCGCTCTCTCGCTCTTGAGTGGCTGAGGCAGAGGCCAACTCATTGACCCGTCCCTCGCTCTCCCCCGTGGCTTGGGCAGGTGGAGCCTGTGACGTTACACTTGTTTGTTGTTCAGACACCAAGCTTGTAAGACCATTTTGCTTTAGATAATTCTCCAGAGGAAGGGTTGCCACTTGAAGCAGTCTCATCATGCTCACCCGATTCGACGACCCCGTTTGCACCTCTTCTCGATCAGGATGGCAGTTCAAGTCAATCTGTCCCTTACCAGCTTCAGCCGCTTTGTTGGATTCTAATTCATTTGCCGACCTGGCTTCGTTCTCTGAAGGGTCTAGGCGGGGAGAAGCATGCTTAGAATTGCTCTCTACTTCGGCTTCTGCTTCGTCTTTGGGAGTCCAAGTTGGCTGATTTCTCTGCGCCGCCTCCGCTTCACGCTCAGATTGGCGCTTCTTCTTGCGCATCATGAGGGTTTTGAAACGCCGTTTAACTGTCATACACACATTACATGTGCATGTGGGCTTGTGCTTGCCCTTCCCACTTGGGGGCTGAATGCATACAATACATGAACAGCCAGGACGATGCCTTGGGTGTTTAGTCGTCGTTGCCACTGATGCCGAGCCTGGTTCACCCATGTTGTCCCCGAGTATTGCCATGTTCGACAATGCATCCAGACCAGATGGTTCATTCTCTTGATTCGCCCTCTGACTTTTTTCCAGTCTCCGTCTTTTGAAATCTATGCAACAGTTAAATGCAATTGTATCGTTATACCAGGGTTAACAGACAAGAATACATGAGAACACCACTTGCAACAAAGTATGATAACTTCCGACTAGGGGTGTTAGCAAGCTGGGATCAATTGGATTATAATCAAATCAAACTGAAGCTTGCTATTGGTCAGGTTGATAAGCCTACGAACTCACGGCTTAACTTGAATTGAATTACATACAATAACTCCTAAATATTTCAAACCTTGCAACCAAACCCCCAAAAATCTCATTCTCTAATTTTGAATTCAAGAGCAATTGATAAGCATATAAAGAACAGAATTAAAATTAATTTTCTTAAAGTTATAGGGTTTAAAAGTAATTTTTCAAACCGAGTTTGAGTCAGCTAATCTTATCTCCAACTTGAGCTAATAACTTTCCAATTTGGTGAACTCAAACTCTATCTAAATGTCATCAAGTTGAGCATTACTCAACTCAGCATAATTACACCCGTTCTTCCCACTACCAACTTAATGTAGAACATATAGGAGAAAGCACTAAGAAGGCCATCAAGCTCATTATCTAAAAAGCTTCCTTCTAATGATTTACCTGAGTTGAAGTTATAATGAAAAAACTAAATCCATGTGCATAAAATTTGGATTGGATTTGAGTCCAGTCAAACTTGAGCTTAGACCAACTTTAGTTCCGATTGGTTTGAGGGAAGCTCTCTCAAAGCTATTAGAGTTTGAGTTCGATTTAAATATTTAATCAAAATGACTAAAACAATATTGTTTCGATACGTATTAATCAAAACGATATCGTTTTAATCAGTTTGAATTAAATATTTTGAAACTCGAAAGCTTGATGAGCTGACTAACCCTCATGCTCAAGCTTGACAATATTAAACTCTTTAAATTCAAGTTCGTTTGAGTCTCGTTTCAGGCTCATTCGAATGAGCTTAGATCGAATCTGGCCCTACATAAAATACACGTCAGACTCATTGGGTGCCCAAAACCTATATGCTTCTTTATTCTTTTACAAGTTCCAAAGAAGAGACAGAAAAGTGCAAAAATTTGTCAGATCAACCTTCCACAGGAATGGACTTCTGATATTCAAGGTCATCAAACAGAAAAAAAGAATTTAATTCCTAATGTGTGGATCGAGTCTATAGAACTGCGGTTAATTTTCAACAAAAGGATTTCTCATCCCTAGAGCTTAGTGTAGATGTATATTAAATGGATGCGTAATTTACTTCAAGAGCACTTAGGTATGAAGACCTTGCAAATATGATGTACATCTTAAAAGCAGAGATCCTGGCATCATACCCTTGTTTAGTCTGAGGAGGTTTTCCAGTTCTCCAGGAGTCAGTTCATCTGGTGCAGAACATGAACACCTGCTGAAAAGAAAGAATTAGCATGGAAAGATCTGCTCAAGGCCTATTTTTTTTCACACAAGAAGAATAAAATAAATAAATAAAATTAAAAAATAAAACTATTGCTCACCTAGTCTGATCCCAAGTATTATCCATACATGTCCACTTAGGTGGAAGAATAACATCAGCTGGCAACCTTCGCCATTTAGAACAACCATCACACTGAGTCCATTGCTCTTGTCCCCTGAGCATTGAACTTAGTAATTCAAGATTAGAAGACATAGACCCTTCCAAGAAAAAATTACAGAAACATACAGTTGCATTAGGATGTGAGATAAGTTGGGCATCTTATGTCTCTACGGTTACTTGAACTATGATAAGTGAAAGAGTGACAATTTAGTACACCAATTTTCAAGAGAGTTCACAAGCAGCGTTTACTGACAGAATTCATTAATATTCTCTAACAATTTCAACCAATAAAACTTCTTAGCTTTAAACTACCTCAATAATTTCTGTAAAGCACCGTAAATCTCAGAAAACTCCAGATAATATAACTTTCTATTGTGCTAAAGAAATCAAGAAACTATACATCCCGATAGTTTCCAGATATTTGCAGATTTATTAATTTCTTATTGGGTTAAATCTGCAGAGAATTACATGAAAACAAAGAACTATGCAATTAAAAAAATCCTCACCCATTTGTACGAACTACAAAAATGCTCCTCTTCCCGAAAACTGGAGGATCCTGCACCAAAAAAAATGTATGATAAAAGAAAGTCAGCATTCATGGTTCTGAAAAAAAAATCAATCATCGCGTCATCCTTGAACAGCAAGACTAAATGCATGCTCTGAAATTTCTGAAAAGGATAAGGAAAAAATTTAGAAATGATAAGAGTTACATAAATGGCAGCAAAATATATTTTTTTGGTGAATAGAGAAGTACTTGACATTCAATCTCACAAGTCCTATAGAACCAAAGAACCATGAACAGCAGACAAGCTCAAGTCCTATAGAACCAAAGAACCATGCACAGCAGACAAGCTTTGTATGAAAAAAGTTACCAAGAACAAGGTGCACCCTAATGTAATAAATATGTTAGGATCAGTGACGTATATAATATCAAAGTTCATTACAGTAATTAATAGTCATCATTTACTGGTATAATAAGCATTTTGGTGCCATATTCTCTGCTAAAAAGACCCAGGAAAGCATAACATGTATATCTGCCATATATTAGGATCAATTAGGCATCAGTTACTGATTTTTTCAAGTACATAAAGACATGCATGCGCATATTCTTTAGTAATTACAATGACAAAATTAAAATAAAACCAACTCACAAGTGGCTAATATGAGAAAACATTTAATTCTTATGGGTAACACAGACATTTCCACAGGTAAACTAATGTGCTAATGTTGCCTAACGAGGGGAAAATCTTAATTTATCCCCCAATCGTTCAACTCCAAATTTTGCTGTGTTTGGAAAGTATCACCCAGCCTACAAGTAATGTCCATGGAATTTCTCTGAAAGATGAGCTCAATTACAAAATTTTAACAATTTGAATGAATCACTCGAGCTCAAGAAGCAAGACTGTGGAATGACAACTATAGGCTCAATATTGTACCAGAAAATGGCCTGGTTTATTTTTTCCTAGGTAAACCTTAGAAGAAAATTTACCAGAAATATTGAAAGACTAACCTGTGAATATACTTTCATGAAAAATTGACCAATTGGTTATCAAAATTGAAAAGCTCTTCTATAAGGGGAAAAATAAATGCATCAAGTGAATGTGGGAGAGAGTCCAGAAAATCATAATGATCAACATCAGCAAAATGGCTTACTTCATATTCTTCAAAAACATGGTCTTCGATTTTGATAATGCTCGGCATGACACTGGGGGGAGGGCAGAGCATATCCTGTGCCTCTTCCCAAGTAAGTTTGAGCTCCAAAGCATCTAGCCTATCCATGAGCAATCTCTTACTTTTTGTCCCAATATTTCGAGATCTTTTTCTTTCTGGTACCAGCATTGAAGGCAGCAGCAAACTGTCCCTTGTCTTATCTTCATACTTCTCAGATTTAAGCCAGTTAATATTACCAGGAGTGGAGTTCAAATGTTTAGATAATGCATTTAGATGGGCATCAGTGCCTCCCTTCAGTGACTGAATAACGCCAGAATAACCACTTAATATAGATAGGTTCTCAAAAACACCCGAAAAGAAACTTTCACTTGAATGACCACCATTAGGAATGACAGAAGGTTGGATATCCTGTTTATTTGATAATATTATATTAACATTATATGATCAAGTTCCGTACTACAAATATCGACTGCGAAATTTACCTGTGTTGCAACAGAGTTTGATGCTTTGCGAAATCCCATAACAAGCTTGCCTTCAGGATCCATACGACTAAATGTCACTGCAGTAAGGTCACATAAAATGACAAAAATACAAATAAACCAGGTCACAAACAATATCAAACTTACCAGAAATAACAATAACAACAAAAACTACGGGACAAAAAAATAACTGGGCCTATAGCACGAAAGTGTTTGATGGAATCTACACTATAAGCTGCAAGTAAATAAATTCAATTTCATAATCAGAAATATTTAATATACCAGTATCTCCAGCTTGCAACTGCATGGACTGTATGCAAGGAGTTACTCCCTCCAACACGTACATCCTGCTGTTATTATTGGGCCAAAATCTGAACTGGAAGACCCAATCCTTACCCTTTACATCTTGAATCCTCAGAGGAAGGCCCTCGGGTTGAGAGATAGGAGGAAAATATGCCTGCATTCATTTTAAAATCATTTAAAGCAAGAATTATTGATGAAAAAGAAGTTATTATAAATCAGTAAATCTGTTTCTTGGCTGAAATTGTATAATTAAAACTTACTTCGGCACATGCTTTAGGAAGAACCAAACGGCCAATGCGACCAGCATCACTGGCACTTAAAACCTTTTCAAACAGAGGAACAATAGTAGAATTTGAGCTTTAAGAGGACATTGTCAAGGATGAGACTGTTTGAGATAGCAGAAAACTACAAAGTTAACAGAACTTCTAAATTGAAACAGTCACAGATTTATTTTCAACTGACAATTGTAGAAAAAAGGGATACTCTCCAGATATTTGCTGCAATTCTTGGTCTGTAATCCTGGGCCAGTAGCGAGGAAGCAACTGACTCCTGCCTCGTCCTTCAGCAGGTGGCCTAGCAACACGAATTTGGGATATACCAACATTTGCCTCTGTACTTGTGGAAAGGGCTAACTTTGGAGGCTTAGGCAAAAGATGGTGAGCCCTGTTTCCTTGTTGAATTACAGAAGATGACTTATTATGTTCCTTATCGTCACCAATATGAGGAAAAGGAGTCGAGTTTCCTCCAGAAGAACCAAGGGTGATACTTAAGTTTGTCTGTGCTAGTGATTCATAAATATCTTTTGCCTCCATAGTTTCCTTAGAAATATCTGGCTTGGCAGCTTCCTCCAGTTTCATTTTACCAAAAGACTCGTCTTTGTCATCACTTTGAAATTGAAGCAAGTGTCTCAGCCCCACGCCATTTGAAGTACTGCCCAACTGCATAAGCTTCATTTTTTCAGCACTACCACCCACTTGGTTGTCCACAGACATTGACTGCAAATCACTGGCGTTATCAGCCTTAAGGGTGCCAAATCCATTGGGCTTCTCATCACCATCCAGCTATATGAATATAAGCTCATCAGCACCTCAATGTTACAATTTAATTCCTTGAAGTCAAGCATTTTTTCATAACCATTTGCGATAAATAATTTAAAAAAAAAAAAAAAGTCATTCATACAAGTGCCTCACCAACCCTTCTTTTACTCTGGCATCCCTCCAGCGCAAGGATGCATATAGATGAAAAGCACCATTACATGCCCTCAAGAATGAAATTCGGAAGTAGGAACTATAAACTACCACCATTTACAGACAAAGGCAGGTTAAACCTAAGATTTTAAACAGTGATAACGAATATGTGCAATGCACTCATGGGCATGCACCTTTGCAAATTAGTTTGACGGAGAGACAGAAAAAGAATCATTATCATATAAAGAAACACTGACTTTAAATTTCATTTTTTGGTAAATCACTAAAAGTTAGCATATATTAGTACATATATAGTAAATTGATCTTACAGAATCAAGTCCTGATTTTTTTGCGCAGTTTATACAGCTGACACCCCCACTATCAAGAAGTTCAATTAAAGACTTGGAAGCAATGCATCCACAATGAAGACGCTGCCGGCGTAAAATCAATTACATAACATAACTTAATATTAGTATACATCAATAAAGAAGGAAAGGAAATAAATAGAAGTTCTTAGACGGTTTTTTCCGACCTTGCCACATAACCTGCACTCTCTCCAACCTGACTCCTTCGAGTGAAACACATCACAGAATATTGACTGCTCAAATGCGGACCTACAACATACACAAACGCCAAGCTATGATCAATAAGTACCAGCAATGGTTGATTATTCCCTTCGTAAAAGTGATTGTAGCCATAAATTTAGTTTAATTGTTGAAGTATAAACATTTTGATATCTTAATTTAATTAAGTTAAGATTTTTTTAAATGGAAAACAGATGACTATAACAAATTAATCCAAGCACTCAACTAATTTGTTTAGAATCAAAGACAGAAATAACCGGTACATACAACGTAACAATAATATCCATAAATATGTATACAATCAGGAAGAAAGTAAATGGCTAAGCGAAACATCATTCATGTATAATAAACTCGATCAAGCACCTGTCCGTACAATTTCGGGTTGTTGTTGCGAAATTTTGCGACAGAAATAAAACAAGAGAGAGAAATGCCAAATTACCAGCACTTGTCACATAGAACAGCGAATTTGCCGGATCGCAGAGCCCAACCTTTTCTCCACTCGACGGACGTGGCCGCTCCACACACCTCATTCATGCAAGTTCTCGACTCCATAATTTACCTTCAGCTCAATCTGCAAATTTCACCAAAATGATTCGATTCATACAAAACAATCCCTCACAATCCCTCTTTCAACAACACATCACAAAAAGAAGACCAAATCGGTCAACTGAATCCACAGCTTCACTCACATGAAACCACGAGCTACAAAAAGTAACCAACCGCTTGCTGACCTCACTACCTGTTAAAAGAAACCACGAGTAACTTCACACGTCACGCTCAACCTCCATATCTGATTTCTCCGACTGTCGTTTTCGCAGCCGTTGTTTCTTTTCCTTTCCACAGCTTCAATTAAAACCGTTGAAAATCAAACAAGATAACTACGACGTCGTTTCAAGGCTGAATCGGCGATGAAATGAAAGAGAAGAACATATGTGCATGCACGAGGAACAGAAACAAGAGAGAGAGGGATAAGAAGAGTTTGGTAACATTCAAAAATGCATGCACGATGATGCTTCAAGACTCGGCTAACTCTCTCATTCTCTTTTGGTGTTTTCCCACTCACTCAACTCACCCTCTTATTATTATTATTTTTTTTATTTTGTCCATTTTTAAATCAAATATCTCAAATTTAAAACACGTATTTACGAAAACCCTTCTCTTAATCGCAGTTGCGTCTGTCACCCACACGCCCCGTTGATCACGAAACAGAATACTTCAGATAGCGAGTGAATTTAATTTACAAATTAAAGCGCGTGTGAACATGCGAAAGTATAAAAATACGGCGTGTGACAGCACCGTAAAGTGCGCCACTAGGTTGCTTTTGTATCCAACAGCATCTGCATTTCGCATGCAATAGGGATCAGATTAGCAAAAGACTAAAATACCCCCAAAATCCAGACCGTCCAAGGGAGATATACATCCACGTGTAGACGTTGGGGATTGTTGATGTATTAATTTATGAATATATTATAATTTTGGTGGGCTGTGGTTATTTATGGCGTCATAGTATTAGGTGATGATGTGAGGTATCTTAGAACTGCAGTCTGCAATAATACCTTCTACAACGAAAGGGAAAAGATAACACACGCGCTACAACGGCAGAGTAGGCTCACACGTGGGAGGACGGAATGGTCAGAACGTTGTTGGGCTATGATTAATGAGCATGATGCTTGATCATTGCTCTCAAATTAGTGACGGCCATGATGTCTACAAATCAGTTTGTCAATTGCTCTTCTACTGCCACGAACCTGTTGAAGTCGCAATTTTATATTATTACATAATTCTTAATAGGCCAAAGGATCTATTCCCACCCATAATTTGAGGCAGTGAAAAAATCTCATTTTTTTAATTTAAAAAATCTAAAATCTTATTTTTTAATTAAATTTTAATATTTTTTATAATTTTTTTAATAAAATAACTAAAATATATTTTTAAAAATAAAATTTATAATAAATTTATAAAATAATTTTTAAATATATAAATTTTAACAAATATATTAAAAATTTTAAAAATTAAAACAACTTCCGTCAACATCGCGGTGATGATTTTTTTTTAAAATTTTAAATATTTTATATTTATATAAAATTTATTTTATTATTTTATAAAATTTTAATCTTAAAATAATAAAAATACTCCTAAATTATTATTATTTATTATTAAATTTGATTTAAAAGTAGAATTTTAAATTTTTAAAATTTAGAAAGTGAAATTTTGTTTCCGTCTCAAACTATGGGTGGAAATAAGTCTTGTGGCCTTTTTAATAACTTTTTTTAGTAACACATAGAAGTGTACGCTATAATAAATTCATATAAAAATTTTAATAAATTAAGATGAACATTTTGTCAATATAAATATACTAAAATTTGTGTTGTCAATTATTTTTCTTTTTCATGATAATTTTTTTATAATTTTATTTATTTATTTCAATATTGTTATTTTAATATTGAATGAGTTAAAACTTAATCTTAAATTAGTCTTTTGTTTAGATTTGACTTAAACTTGAAATGTTCATAATATTGTAAATAAAAAATAACAAATATTCATATAAAAAAATCAATCATACAGATATTTTGAAAAACACGCATGTTATAAATTGGATTTAGATCAAGATTGGGCTTTAAGTATGTTCATTCAAACCTCAAATGTTTTGTTCAGACCTAATTCATTAATTTTTTTCGAATTTTAAAAAAGTATTCGAGTATATTTTGACTCTTCTAATTTTAAAAACATATTTATATTAATTTAGTGTTTAGTATTAACTGTTTTGTCCTAAATAACAATAATAAACATAATGATAATAAATATAAAAGCATACAATGTCATATGATTTTTCTTCTCAAACTTAATTTTTTTAGCATATTCCAACAATTACTTCTTAATCTTTGGACATTTTTTCAAAAATTGGTAACTCTAAGTTTTAAATTTTAATCTCATGGTAAAATTTCGAGTTTATTGAGGTTTTAGATTTGAACAACCTCTATTTAAGCCTAAATTCAAAAATTTAATAAACAAAATTTGTTATTCAAATCCATCCAAACCCGAATTTTGTTCAGTTCGAATAATTGAACTTCGATGTTTCCCAACCTAATTGACATAACTAGGCACAACTAACATGAACAACATCATACTATGTTCTGGTCCACTTCAACATTGAATAACTTTTGATGTTCAACATAACCTACCAATATTTTACAGACTATCAATAAATAGAGAAGAGATGTGGTGACGTGAAGGTCTAAAATGGCAAACGAGAATCCATTAGTGTTGTCGTCTTGTGATGTGTTAGGCTTCTTTTTACCATTTTATTTTGTGTGTCGAATTCGTTAAGATCTTTATATGCTTTTGTGTGTGTGATCTTTCTCAGATTGATGTAGCAGATTTATTCAGGGAAACCAAGCACAGCCATTGTTTTTGCTGTTTAACAGACTGATCATTGATATGCTTGCAGGTTATTTGATTTTGAACTCCAATCGCAGTTAAGCTGACTCTGGCTGATGTTGATCCTGGCCTTAGAGGTGATACTGCTCAGGGTAATATGTTTTTCTTCTCTGGAATAGTTCGAAGTCTCAATTTATTATCTTACTAGAATAAATGGCATTTGCATTGATTCACGACTACAGCAGCCTTAAAGGTGCCAGATGCAGGCATTTTATTGGTTTCAGCAGGCTGCGTAAATGATTAACACCCAAATAATAGTTCGTTTTGCTGTTGAAGAAAAAAAAGTCGCTTTACTGCATTTTCTCTCATCATGAAAGAACAGGAAAAGTTATTTGCCTAGTGTTGGTTCAGTGATATGTTACCCAGGGGAAAATCGATTGTCTGTGCTGCAATTCCTTTTGTAAAGATGATTCTTTGAAGGGTTTGCTTATTGAACTTTAAAGTTGTTATGGCAGGTGGGTCTAAACCAGCAACTCTGGATACTGGAGCTGGCATCAATATTCCATTGTTTGTTAATATAGGTGATGAAATATTGGTGGATACAGAACAGGGCAATACATGAGCCCTAGAACAGCCAACTTGAGCTTAAATTGGATCTGATTGAAAAAAGTTATCAAAGAAGAAAAAAAAACATTGGCAAGTCGAGTTTCGGTGTAACGACACTGGTGAGGCATTGATCTCCAGCTGAGTTCAAATTCAACAAAGTAATCTCTCTTCAACTCAAACTCAGTTTGTTCGAGCTGAATATCAGCCAAGTCTGATTTAGCTCGAATCCATTCCTACCAATTCATGAGGCACCTGATGAGGCAGTACACCTTGTTTCAGTGCAGCACCATAGACAATGCACGCATCTGAACATCTTTTCCCTTGGTTTAACTTCTTAATCAGAATGTCATAGGATGTTGTGCTTGGGATCTTACCATGTTCATTCATGAGAATCAAAACCAGTAATGCATCGTCCATCTTCCCCTCGTGGCAGAACGCCTGAATCACATTATTAAAGGTAATCGTCCGGGGAACATGCCCCATTCTAACCATATGCTGCAGATGGATCAAAGCCTCATCAGTTCTCTTTCCCACACAAAGAGTCCTAATCACCATGCCGTAGCTACCAGGGTCCATGTCGAAATTCATCTTCTCAAACACTTGGTAGGCATTTTCCAACAAGTCCTTTTCTTCCCATGATTTAATGCATAACCCTCTAAGCAAAGTATTCATCATCCTCCCATCAACTTCAATTCCCAAATCAACCATTTCCTTGAAAGTTCTAAGTGCTGCCCTTGTTTCTCCCCATTTCAGGAGCCCATGTAACAAGGTGCTATAACTTATATTATCAGGTTCACATTTCCTCTTCTTCATAAGCTTCAACACTCCAAAGCCCTCCATTGGCCTACCCTCCTTACAATACCCATTAAGAAGAGTGTTGAAACTGACCACACTTGGTTTCAATCCCATCTCCATAGCTTCATTAAGCAACTCCATTGCCTCATTAGACCTCCCCACTTTACAGAAACCATCCATAACAATTGTGTATGAATATATATCAGGTTGTTTCATAAAATCCTTCTTCATATTCATCAACATCTCATAAGCTTCCTCCACCCTTCCCACATAACACAAACCCTTTAACAAACAATTGTAAGTCTGGACCATTGGTTTGCACCCCACTCTGTTCATGACTTGAAGAACCTCAAAAGCTTTCTGCAACCTGCCACTTGTGCATAATAGGTTTATAAAAATGGTGAAAGTTGCAACATTTGGACAAAACCCTTTCTCAACCATGTGATTTAGAACCTGTTCTGCCTCAACCAGATTGTTTTTCTTGGAATGACACCTAAGCATGATGGAAAATGTCCAATAATCAGGTGCCAACCCATGAGATGAAATTTCAGAGTAGAGTTTCAAAGCAATTTCTAGCTCATTTTCTAGGACTAAAGCCATCAGCAAATTATTAAAATCAGATATGGTCCAATTTCTACCATCCCTTTTAACGCTTCTGAAGATACCAGTTTTATCATTGATAGCATCCACGAACTTCTGTGCTTGCAATCCATAAGGGTTTCCTTTTAAGTCCAGGCTTTCTTGTTCTCCTTTGATGATAAAGACATTTTGTTTTTCAATCAAGTTTGAGCAGAAACTATGACAGTTGAGCGTGTGTAATTGTTTCTGTACGGTAGACAATGACTCTGTTGCAAAGACAAGCTTGACCGGGTGGAGTTCGTTCTGGGTCTGGTTTCTTATAGAGGAGTTGGTGGAGACAAAGGAGGTGCTAAGCCAAGAAGATTGAAGAGGTTGCGAAGTTGGCGAAAATGGAAAAGGCATCACTCTGATCAGACTCAATTTCTGCACAAATTCTTGAGCATTTGACCATGGAGTGAGAGCTGAATTATTCATTCTGTCTATTTTATAAACATTGGTCACTGGTAGACGACAAGACGTTCGTCGCTCAACGCACTATATGACAAGTCGGCTATCCCTTGAAATAATACTTTCTCACTTTGCCATGTTGACAAGTTAATTGTCCCCATAAAAGACAACTTACAATAAAAATCCCATTCTTTTTTATAATTTTTCGTCTTCAACGAGCCTTATACTTCAAACTTATTTTTTATAATTTTAACAAATTAAAATTAAGTTCAAATTGATAATTTTAAATTTGAATTGAAATTAACTTCATTTTTATCCGAATTCAATTTGAATGTAAATTAATATAAAAAAATAAAATTTCATATGTCAAAATAAATCTGAGTTCGTTCGTGTATGCGTACATATAATCTGATTAAATTATTTCCTAAAAAACAAGATGTATTGTATGGAAATGTGGAATGAGAATGATGATCAAAACCCATTCAGAGGCGCAGAGATCTGCTGAAGGCCTTCGAATACCTGGGATTTTTGGGTTCCACAACTTCCTTTCTCCCTCCGTTCTTGTTACTCCTCTTCCTAGCAACAAATGATTTCAGCATTTTCTTCAAAACCTTGCCGAACCCAGACCCACCACGCCGCCGCCCTTGTACTCCCACCTGAGACTGAGTCTTTGGTGCGACGTCCAGTGAGGGCAACGGTGCTCGCAATCCGGTCCCACCCACACTCGGCTCTGAAAAGCTCCGGCGAAGAATGGCCTGGTTAAGCTGCACTTCGAACGAAAGTCTCTCAAACTGATCCAACAACGTGCTCTCTTCATCGCCAAACTTCCTCAAAACAACCGCCATTTCCTCCATGCCGCTCTTGCTTTTGCTTTTGCTTTTGTTATCGCCTGGTAAAGTGAAAACCATTCTCATATATGATTGGTTCTACAAGAGAAGATGTGAAATGGAAGATTAAAAGATTCTTTTATGCTTCTCTGACTGCCTATCTCCCTGTCCTTTTGTTTCAAATAATAAATAAGCAACAACAAGCTCCATGAATTCACTGCATGGACTTCAATTTTGGATTTTTTTTTTTTTTTTGACGAATTACCTAAAACCAGACTTGTAAGGCTTTCTGCTTTATGCTTGCTTGTAAGGCACAAATTATGTTTTATTCCTTAACATTTGTTCACCTTTTTTGAGAGGCTTATCTCATACAAAAGTTACCATAATCCATTACTTTGTGTTTTTACTATTGCTTTCCTTTTCCATTTTGTCAAAATATTTGGCAGTATTTCATTGACCTGCACAGGGTTGGATTCAAAATAACCAAGAGGATTATAGAATAAGAGAAAAAGGAGAAGAATTTCAAAGAAGAAGAAAAACTAGTACTCCACAAGCAAGCTCCGACGCTTGCATCAATCATGAGTCGAGCTCAAGATCGATGAGGTGAAATTACTTTACCTCAAATTCAGCTCATTTGAGCCAAACAATGCTCTGAGTTGGAGGTCGGATTGAATTCATCTTTTCTCTATTCTACTTTGTTTATAACATATTGGGCCTTCAAATTTGTTGATGGGCCGAAAGCCGATGCCCAGACCATGAATAGGCCTAACTTGAAACAGTCGGGCTAATTTTAACACCAGCAGGCCCATGCTAGATTTACCCGCGTAAACCCTAGATTATCCAGTTTCTACTTCAACTTCAACTGAAAACAGACTAAGCCCCGAAATTCGTTCTATATTTTTAATAATTATTGTATTTATTTCTTCAATTTCAACTGCGTCAACTCAAAGCTCAGATGAATCTAAATTTATACGACGGATTGTAACTTCTCTGGAAGATGAGTTTCTGTGATCTTTTCCCAGGATCGAGAATTGCTACGAATTCTAGAGATTTGATTTCCGCGGATCTGAACAGGAGAATTTGTTAGACTTGGATTGCAATGGATAAAAATGTAATTCTTGCTGTGTTTTTAGTGTTCTTCATTGTCGCCGCCGATGTTTCCAGTGATAAATTTCACCATTTAGCTGCGGCGGATCCAAATGATAATTCCGCAACAACTCCGGTAAGAATTTATTATTTTGGGTTTTTTTTCTTATAACAAAACGGCGTAATTGAGTTGCGCTTTATTAATACTTTGTGTTAGGGTTCGGGTTCGAATAAACCGATTGAATCTGGGAAGAAGAAGGCAGAGGCAGTGGATGCAAAAGAGATAAATAAACCGGATTTGGTGAGTCCAGCTCCTCCCAATGAAACTCATGACAATAGTAAAAATTCTAATAGTACGGATTCAGTGAACCGTACTGTTGAAAACAAAACTACTGATAACCCAAACAGTGCCAACAATACAGACAATTCTAAGATTTCTAATTTGAAGGATTCCACAATGAGTCATCCTGATAAGGAACAGAGTACGACAAATTCTAGTGATACGGTAGTGAGTCCACAAGTTACAGGAACGGAAAATGGGAAGAATGAGGGAACTGCTCATGAGAAGAATGGGGGAACAGATAATGGGAAAAATGATGGAACAGATAACAGGAAGAAGGATGAAACAGATAGTGGGAAGGACATAACAGATAGTGGCAAGAAGGGAACGGATAGTAGCAAGAAGGAGGGAACAGATAGTGGGAAACAGGAGGGACCAGATAGTGGGAAGAAGGACAGAACAGATAGTGGGAAGAAGGACGGAACAGATAGTGGGAAACAGGAGGGAACAGATGGTGGGAAGGACAGAACAGATAGTGGGAAGAATGATGGAACAGATAGCGGGAAGAAGGCAACAGATAGTGAGAAGAAGCATGGAACAGATAGTGAGAAGAAGGACGGAACAAAAGAGAAGAATAGTGAGGATGAACGGGTTTCAGTGTCTGGGGATGATGAAACTTGTATGGGGTTAGCTAATTATTGCAGTGACTCAAATGGACTGATCGCCTGTATTCAGAGTTTTGATGCTGGTAATTCATATATCTTTTTGGCCTTTTTGAAATTGATTAATTAGTTTTCTGGCAATTTGCTGGTCCTTTATTCCCTTTGATGAAAAAGTGTGCTTGGTGCTGGAACTATTGAATTGAAAAAGTGCTTTAGAATGTGTGATTGTTTTTCTTTAAGAGATTATACAATTCCTGGAACTGCATTTATAGAATTTGATATACAAGAATGAAGATAATTTTTTAATTTATCTGAGTTTTGGTATAGTTTTGATACATCTGAAGATAGTTAATTTAATATCAGGTTGTAGACAATGATGGAATGGGTATTCTGGGTATTAATAATTGCTCTAGACTGTACTTAGTTGGGTTATAGCCATCAGTTTAATCTGTAAGATAAATGATCTTTAGAACAACAAGAAATAAGAATTATGAAGAGCTGGAGAAGAACTTAGCGCTCATATGGAAAGGAAATGGAAATTAAAACAAGGCAAAAAGTAGCCCATTGCTTTAACAAATACAATGTTGAGGCTTGTAGGGTTTGGGTTGCATAGTGGTAAGTTTTTTAAGCAGGGGGAAACTCTTTAAAGCATTTCTTCTTCTTGACATATCAACATTTTAACTTCTTCCTTCTATTTGCCGATTCCAAATTCGAGGTAGTTAATTTAATTATCTTTAGTTTCCTGCACTATCTACTCTTGTTCTTGGGTGTTTCGTGACCTATCAGGTGTAATCATTTAGAATATCACGTGGCCAGAAAGCCTACTCTTGAAGTCCTCTTTACCGGTTTTGCTTTGTATTTTTCTGTATTCTCATTTATAGCCAAAAAAAAAAAAATGACAATTTAATACACATGTGAACTCTTGTTACTCTACTCTTGAAATTGGTTTTCAGTTTTGCTTTTTAGATGATGATGTTTTATTTGGTACATTGTTTTGTGATTTTGGTCAAGCCTTTTGTCCGTTAGTCATTCAGTTAAATTTTCCCTTTAATTTGCAAAATGTGGAAAGCTCTCTATGTTTCTTAAGCACAGCATTTCTTTCTTTTGAAAGGAGAATCTATAGAGATTATTATGCTTCAGAATGAATATTATGAGCAAATTGTAATCGGCTCATTTTTTAGATATTGCACAGTATGAATTATTAAGCCATTTGAATCATAGTTGGAGTACTGGCGTATTTGCTTGTGTGTTTGAAATGAATTTACTGTGAAAATTGTATTTGCTTCACTTTCTTGAATATTATCATTATGCTTCAGTTTTTGTGGTTCTTCCTGAATGCAATAATTCAGATATGCTGATAAATTTATTGTTCTTGTAGCTTTAGTTTAAGGGAGCAAAGTGTTACTAAGTAGCATATTAAATCTTATGCAATAAATGAATGGATAATGTAAATATTTGTCTTTAAATTAATAAGCATTTTTTGTTCTTGCTGAATGATATATTGTAACCTGGAGTTTGATGGATGATCTACTTGAATAGAGTATAATGATGGAAAAGGACTCATCCGATTCATTTACTTGGGATTAAGGCTTTGTTGAGCTACATTGATTCATGTCATGATTCTCTAATCTTCTCTTCTTTAATGCTACAACTGTGTTCATCATAGGCTTTATTGCTATAGTTTGGCTGTTTTTCAACATTGCTGGGCTGTACGATTTATATGATGTCCCTTTGTTATTGGAAGTGGGTGACTCGGTTCTATATTAGTGTGTTTTTAAATATGGATTTAGTAAATTTGAATAGTTTCTTTAAAGTGCACATCTAGCTGAGTCCTTTTGATTGCCTCACTAATTTTTTAATAATACTTAAACGAAGGTGTCAACTTCATTTAATGCTCTGTTATATTACGATCTGTTAATAGGTTTTCTAGACACTATTGATTAATAACATCCATTTATGTTTTTCCTATTCTGGGACATATAAGCCCTCTGCGGATTTAATTCCTGAAAACAACTTTTACAAATCCAAGAGAGTTAAATCAGTTGAACTAGTTAGTACTCACATCTTATTCATCTATTAATGAGTTAGATCTTCTAATTTTTCATAAGCAGGGTCCAGAGAGTGGACTGTACTTTTCCAAAATGTAGGAGAAAAGAATCTGACAGTGAATATAACTGTTACAACTGCTGCTGAACATCCTCTTAAGCAACTAGAAATATCCAAACGCCGAACCGAAAAGGTAAAGTATTTTCTCTACTGATCTGCGTTTTCTTAAGTGAAATAGTTACAGGCACATTATCTTTGGGTAAGGTACTAGCAAGTGTTGATTTGAGGTGTTGGCTACAATCTGGATATAATAAAAAGAAAAACATATTGAAAATGAATGAAAATTGAGTTTGCTTGGGAACTTTCTTAGGTTACTGTGAATACATGGTCTTAATTGCAGTTGCTAATTTAGCTAGCCTGACTTGGAAAAAGTAGGTATGTTAAATGTTGATAGGACTTTTATAGAAAACATTGCTAAAATATTCATCAGCAAGAAGAGAAAGATATGATGAAGTATCGGAATTTTTTCTCAGTGGATTTGGCACTGACTAACATGAGATCCCGATCTTGTTTTGTACCCTCAATTGATGATGCAACAAGGTTAGAATCCTTAATTTGAAAAGGATAGGTTAAACACTTTATTTTCTCAATTTAGGCACGATTGTTTATATTTGGTATTCCTGCTTTTAACTGATCTGCAAATTATGCGAATGCACTACTCGTCTGTGGGAAACTTTACTGACTGCTGTTTTATATGTATGGTTTTGCTGTCTCTGTGTCTGATTTTAGATATCTATCTCATCGACTGTTGTCAAGAGCAACAGAGTGACATTTAAAACTAGATTGGGGCGATGCGTGCTTCACATGAAATCTCTTAAATCTGGAGAAAAGTTTTTCATGTACCTCCCTACATATGACAACATATTGACCCCCATCAATGGTGCCTACTTCCTGATTCTTTCTGTTCTAATTTTTGGAGGGACGTGGGCTTGCTGTAAGTTGAAGAAGAGGAGACGGCATGATGGAGTCCCTTATCAAGAACTTGAGATGGGATTGCCTGAATCCGTTTCAGCTACCAATTTGGAAACAGCAGAAGGTTGGGATGAAGGATGGGACGATAACTGGGACGACAATAACGCAGTCAAGTCTCCTGGACCGCGTATGGGAAATATTTCAGCCAATGGCCTTACTGCTAGGTCTACAATTAAAGATGGGTGGGAACATGACTGGGATGATTAGGATTTACAACAGAAGACTATATATGAGATTTGAACCAGGGAAGTGGACAACGTGGAGAAGAAGAAAAAGAAACAAAAAATCTAAATCATTCACTAAAGTAGTGAATCTTGCAAAGTGGTCGGTAAGGCAATTTTAACTTCTTCACTTTGTAGTTCTTATTGGCTCTGTTTTGTCTGTAATTGTTTTTGCTTCATCATGCTAGAATAGTATTTAAGATATGATAATTTTTTTTTGAGTGTCAACACCTATTTTTATTCCCTTGGCAAATATTGTAGAGGCAGGTACTGGTTTTTTTTTTTTTTTAATATAAAATTTTTATTCGTAATATAAAGTTGCTGATCTTATTTGTTTGGGACCTAAAAGCTGAAGCTGAGCGCTGGTGCCTGCATTTCAATTCAAAACTCCATTAAATTTTGGTAAGCTAGCATAATGTAATGAGAAAGGGTCGCATTTGGCTAGGGTAGATTCAATTTAAGCCAAGTATGGGGCCAACTTAAGTTTAGATTAAAGTCATAATATCCAGCACAAGTTCCTTTGAGTTTTTGTGTAGTATGATTGAAGACCATCAAGGAGATAAACAATATTATCGTAGAGGTGAACAATATCATTGAATGGACAATCAAATTGATTTTGAGTCAAATTATTGAATTCGAGTTTTATCTTAATATTGATTTGTTTTAGTTAAACTGTAGATTTAATTTAAACTAATTTGAATAGTTTCCACCCTTACTTTCGGCCAATACTTAGCTTGAATTGGTTCTTATTATTCTGGGGATGCTCCAAAAATCAAGATACACAGATCATTTCCAAACACTTCGATTAGATTGTAAACTTAGGTCTACCACTAATGGTGGTTGGGATGGTGGATCCACCTTTTAAATCTTTTTATTGCTCTTTACTTTCACCCCAGAACCAAAAAAAATGTTGGTTATCAAGCTCTATATACAACTACTTCATCAACACTATACAATCTTCCCAAAATACCGTAGAATTTGAATCAAATTTTCTGGCATTCATGAACCCATTTACGTGCTCCTAGTTGTTAAATGTGTGATGAGGAATCTATAATTCTGTCTCTCTATTGTGCAACAAAGAAGCATAAGCATGAGAAAAATGAACTCTTCATCTCCACACTTCTCTTATTTCAAGAAGGCTTTTGACTTTATAATAATATAATAAAAGAGAACCCAGGTGTTAGATCACGCATACTTTACTCAACATCTTGAGCATTTAGATAATAAACTCAATATAATAAAAAGCCTATGTAGACGATAGAGAAAATTTTAATATTGAGGACAAAATTGCTGGGATTTTCAAATCTGCTATAACTTTTGGGATCTGTCAGTAAGTTAAGTGAAGAGTTTGCCACACTGAATCTATGATTACAAGCATATTCCATTTTGTTTTATGGAACTAAGACAAAATTAAAGATTTATATTAGTTAACTATTGATGATGGGAAAATTTCCTTGAAAAAAAAAAGGCCTTAAAAGGAGGTTCACATGGCAAGACATTATGATTACTTTGTTGCCCACTAAATATTACCTCTTATAAAAGTTATGAAAGTGCTTTACAGGGCCCTTGGGTGTTGTATTTTGATGATGTCCAAGCTCATTTTGATTAGGTTCCCTTTGTCTCCAACACCATCTCATAAAACTAAGCTTCACATCTAAGCCTTAATTATTAACCATGCTTGCAAAAACAGAGAAATCTTACAGTGCCATGAATTAGCTTTCTAAGTGTGCACTGGCCGTATCATTAGCACCACTAAGATCACCCCTTGAAGCATGAGATTTGATCATGTTGCACCATGAGCCACAAAGATAATAGTATGAACCAAGAAAGGCTGCAAATTCCCTTTTTCTTTTTTTAATTCAACAGCATCATATGTTTAGTTATACCATTCCTTTATAAGCTGCCTCATCCTCGGATCATTTTAAATGGTATACATAGCCTTGCAGGCAGCAAATGAAGGAAATCAGGAAACATAGGGACTGATGCTTGTATGACAGGGATTAAATTGATAGTATGGAAGTATATAAACGATATGAGACACATTGAAGCCAAAGAGGGTTCCGATGACTTCGGTACATTATCTGATGAAAAAGAATCCGATACAAGAAACTGTAACAAATCCCCAAAGGAAAAAAGAAACAGAAGGGAAATAGGAAAATACAATGAAAAAACAACAAAGATGGAAAAGAAATGGATATTGAATAATCTATCTCTTCTTCTTTTTTAGCAGACAAACCGGATTCTTCTTCACCAGAAATCTTCTCATGATTTGTTTTCTTTTTCAGTTTCTACAAGTTTGTGTCATTCCAACTCCTCTTGTTGCCCTTCTTAAGGGCATTGGATCAGTTCCAAAATATTGACCACCTCTTCCATGTCTGGCCGATTTGATGGCACTTGAGATGCACAAATCAAACCAAGCTTTATCACTGGAATTGCCTCATCTGGGGGGAAGTTGCCTTGAAGCCTTCCATCGACACATTCTTCTACCTTGCCACCCTCCAATGCTCCCCTCACCATGTCACAAAGCACTACCACATCATCCTCCATATATTCCACAGGTCTCTTCCCTGTAACCACCTCCAAAACCAAGATTCCAAATCCATAAACATCACATTTCTCAGTTATTTTCACTGTTCGACATGCAAACTCAGGAGCCATGTAGCCTAGTGCACTCTGAATTTTGCTACTTAAGATGCAGCGGTCTAACATTGGCAACAACCTTGCCAGGCCAAAATCTCCCACCTTGGGCTCACCAGAACTATCTATTAGAACATTGGTTGATTTCAGATTGTAATGAATAATGTTTACTTTATGCAGATGGACCAATCCTTTAGCCATCCCCAGGATTATTTTGAATCTCTGTCGCCAAGATAGGATATTTTTACTTGCTCCATCATGGAGATGCTTATGCAGACTCCCTCCTGCGATGAATTCATAGATGAGAAGTTGCAAAGAAGGAGTCCAGTAATATCCTTCAAGTGTTACAAGATTATGGTGCCTTGTCTTCCCAAGGTTTTTCATTTCCCTTTCAAAATCTTCTTGGGACTTGATTAATCCTGAAACTGTTAGCTTCTTGATAGCAACTGAACGCCCATCTCCTAGGATTGTCTGATAAACAACTCCAAACCCACCCCGACCAAGTTCACAGTCCTTGTTGAGCAGCCCATTGGCACCAGCAACAAACTCAGCGTCACCAGAAAACATTACAAGCTTTCCATAATTTGGGTCCTTAGCGGGAGAGCAACTGTAATCTTCCTCACCAGATAACATGCGAGCAGCAGCAGCACGTGACATGGAAGACCGTGCACGAATATTAAGGACAGTGACAGCTACTACACCAATTGCAATAAAAGCGGCTGCTCCAATGGCAATAAGGGCAGAAATGCTAAGCACAATCTTGCGACGGTGATTTGAAGAAGAGCCACCGGTGGGTGAGTCTGAAGAGTTGGGGTTCAGGACAATGGGCTTTGGATGGTTAGACAGGCAGGACTGGTTGACAACAGAACCACAGAGGGAGGGATTCCCAGAAACAGATGAGGTAGAGATGGTGTTGAAGAAGCCCCCCACTGGTAGTTCACCTTGAAAATGATTGTGGGAAATATTAAAGGACACGAGGTGGGAAAGAGTTATCAGCTCTTTAGGTAAGCTACCAGTGAGGTTGTTGAAAGACAAGTCTACATATTGAAGGTTGCTTAAGTTTGCAATGGCAGAAGGTAATGGGCCAGTGAGGTTGTTCTGCGATAGCATCCTGTATACTTGAACAAAAATACCAAAAAAAAAAAAAAAAAAAACCAATATACAATTAGCCGCATCTTCGACACACCGTCTTTAACCTAAAGAATCACAGACAGAGTATCTGACAATTATGCAACATTTTCTTCTTTTAGTCTATTTATTACACCTGAACACCGCCCAAATAACATTTGCATAAACATGCTGTTTTGACTATAAACGAAAGTGCGGTAGTTATGCAGACCATTCAACCACTAATCCGGATGTACCAAAATTCAGTAGGTTATAAAATGAAACTCCAAACAGAAATAAACAGAACAAAAACAGGAGGCAGGAAAGAACTTACAAAGCTGTCAAAGATGAGCAGTTCTCAATTTGAGTCGGAATTTCACCAGTCAAGTAGTTCTTCTCCAGCCTCAGTTCCTTAAGTGACACTGCGCCCCCAATTTCTGAAGGAATGCTTCCATGTAACCAGTTGCTACTCAGATCAAGAATTTGGGTAGCTTTCAATGCTCCAACACTTGCTGGAATTGAACCAAACAGATGGTTCCTGGACATATTCAACAACAGCAAGCTTCTAAGAACTCCAATATTAGATGGAATTTCACCGGATAACACGTTTGAAGACAGATCCAGGACCTCAAGACCTTGATTTATTGAACTAAATGAAACATACTCCATTCTTCCACCGAATTTATTCCCCGATAGTGACAACCTTTGTAATCCCATCTTAAAAATCCATAAAGGCAGATTACCTGTCAAATTATTCTGGCTAATATCAATAGACAAAAGGTTAACACAATTTATCAAAGACTCTGGCAACCCTCCTGTAAACTGGTTCATTGACACATTTAATTCCTGCAGCAAATGAAGAGTTCCTATAGAAAACGGAATCCTGCCTGAGAAATAATTCTGGGACAGATCCAACTTTTCAAGATTTCCCAGTTCTCCAATCCATTCTGGAACTTCTCCAGTGAATGAATTTCCATGTAAATAAAGAGAAGAACATGAATTCAATTTTTGCAATGAATCCGGAAGGTTTCCAGACAAAATATTCTCACTAAAATCAACAACTTTCAATAGCGAACAACCTCCAATATCATCAGGAAGCGGCCCGGAAAACCTGTTTTTACCCAACTTTAAGGCTCTCAAATCATACAAATTTGCAATCCCGTCAACAACTTCTCCCTCCAGTAAATTATCAGACAAATCAAGAGATTGAAGACTCCTCAAATACCATATGCCAGGAGGCAACCACCCAGAAAGCTGATTAGATGAAAAATTAGCTGAGACTAAATTTGGACAATAGCTTAATGATTCAGGAAGCTGACCATTAAAGTGGTTCTTAGCAAATGAAACCACTCTTAAAGTCCCACATTGCTTAAACAACTCATCAGGGATTGAACCAGATAGATTATTTTCACTAAAGTCCATAACTTGCAGGGTACTAAAACGTGAAAGATCAGGATTTATAGTCCCAGTTAAGTTGTTTTTTGATAAAGAAAGAACTTGAAGATACTGTAACCGTGAAAGGCCACGACCAACATGCCCAGAAAGAGATAACCCATCAAGAGTAAGCTGAGTGACCCGGTTGGTTCTCGGATCGCATTTAACTCCAACCCAGTTGCAAGGACTTTCATCGTCTTCATTCCAAGATGTCAATTTCCCTTCTGAGTCTTCAAGTCCTGCCTTGAAGAAGATTAGCCCAAGAACGTCGTCATTCAATGTTGGGTCTATAGATTGTATAAAAGAAGGATCAAAAGCAAGTAAAAAACAGAACTTGAGCAGCATTAAAAAACAAAATTTGAGCAGCATTCTCAGCTTAATTTGGATTGAACTAACAATAAATAAATAAATAAAAGGTGTATTTTTTTCTATACAGAAGAACAACAACAACAACAAAAAAGTTGACTTGAACAAAACAGAGAACAGGAGAAAAGGGTCTAAACAGTTGGAAGAAAACAGGAAATCAAAAGAAAAGATTGTGCTTGAACTGAGAAAAGAAAATGAAACACCATTCCTGGTTTATTTTGTCTCAAAACAGTGGCGAAACAGAGAGAGTTTCAGCAGTTATTCGCGGCGAAAGGAAAGGGAGCTACACATTCACACTCACTCACACAGAGAGAGAACCCTAGAAGGAATTAATGAATGAAAGAAAAAAAAAATGAGCGCTTTATTTATTAAGAGTTGAGGGTTGGTTTTAAATTCTGGATAGAAAACAGAGAGAGAAAGAGAGTAAAGCAGAAGCCAGAAGGAACTAAAAGCTTCTTAACACGCAGTCTTTTTCTTTGAGGGATTCATTTTGGTCAAACCAGAATCCAATGTGGGATATCTACGTGGCACTCCCCATCGATTTCGTATGGGTTCTGTGACTGTCAACTTCACTTGTATAGAGTCAGAGAATGGAATGGAACCCTCTGATTTAGATTCCAAATTTTCTGGTTTCCTGCTGATCTTTTATTTGATTTTCTCTTATCGATGAACTCCTCTTTTGTATATGAAATGGGGACTTTAATGAGTTTCTTGGGAGTTGCCATAGGTGGCAGATGAGTGGCGTAAATGGCGCGGAATCTTACTCTTGGTTAGATTTTTCTAATAAAATAGTGCTTCCATTCAATGATAACTGCTGAATTGGGCTGCCTTGATCGGCCTGTGATAGAAAGCCACTGCCCATGGCTTCGCTTAGATGGCAAGCATGAATAGAAAATCCACCCTGGTAGATCTAAAGTCATATAAACCTCATATCACAAATTCATATTTTTCAACCTGAAATCCAAATCTCATATCTTGCATCATCTATCATAACAAAAACAGCAGTAGTAGGGGTACCTCATCATTTTAGTAACGTGGAAAAGCTTCTTAGTCTTCCAAAGGGCAGGAGTAATTATATATTGAAGGCTTATTAGATACCATGTTTGTGGGCTACAGTGACAAGTACGAAACAACAGTGTAATTCACTTAAAGGGGAGTAATGAGGCATGGGAGTTGGGAGGGAAGGCAGAGATAGTGACAATGATTGACTTGGGAAATTTTGGTGAAAAATGGAGAGCAATGGGCCATGGATATTCGATGAAGTCTTTCATCTGGAGGGCCACCTTGGCCTAATTGATAAATGACTTTCTTCTTGCCCAACTACTTCTTCCCAATCCAATGAGATAAATGTGTTTATCAAAGTTCTTGACCATTTGAGTCTTGAGAGGAAAGCTAGACAGGTACCTTGCTTTCTCGCTTGCTCATCCACTCTCTCCATTTCCAAATCATTTTCCTTGTTTCTTGTTATTTGCATATATTCTTTTCTTTCCTCTCTCTTTGAAGTTTCAGAGATAATTTCATATTCTTTGACTATTTTTCCTTCTTTCTTTTTACATTAATTTTTAAATTCAAATTAATTTTATTTAAATTTATTTAAATTTGAATTTATTTATAATTCAAAAAAACAAAATGGACCCGGGTCGAAGATTTGGTGGCCCGCTAAGCATAAGCATAAGCATATTTTTTAGTTGATGATGTGTCACTCAAGCATTTCAAGGATCTCGGTGCCTTACATAACGTGCGCGCATCTCACCCTTGGCGTCATATAGCAAGTCTTCTTCTTGTTGTCTCAGCTACTTCTTGTTAAAAAAATTCTCTAACCCTAAACTGACATTATACTCTTCTACCTCGCGTCCTTCTCGTTCGTTTCGCCTCTCCGTAAGTCCCAATCGAAACGACATGAGTGTGTCGGCCGAGTTGCTATCAATAAAACACCCTAACCCTAGGGTCAGTTTCAGCAATGGAGTTGTGAAGAGAGCTCTGGGTACGTCGCCGTCTCTCCAGTTCGATTCTCGTGGTCGCGGAGTTTCACTCTCTATTGTAAATGGACTTGGCGTTGGTTCTCATTTGCGTTTTCCACGGAGTTCGATTAATCGGTCAATTGTCGTTTCTGCAGCTTCACACGAGGAATCGGTGAGCTCGAGTTTATTGAATTTTTTCGATATTTATAGTGGAAAAGAGGGAAAAAAGATGTTTTTTTTTTTAATTAGTTATCATAAACATATATGAAAGCTTTAATTTTGAGTTACTGGTGAAAGAATATTTTGATCATGAACTCGCTGTAATCGCTATTTGGCTGCTATCTGTTGCTTTTCAAGCTAAATGTAGCTTCGTTTAATGACTTGTTGCTACTGTTTTGAAGGCTTCGGAAATTGACATAGAGACTAAGGGTGAGGATCTCAAAGTTAGTGTTGAAGAATCGAATGAGGCTTGGAAACAGACGTTGGAATCGTTCAAAGAACAAGCGTTAAAACTGCAGGGTGTGTCTCAGGAAGCATATCAGATATACTCCAAGAAAGCTTTGATCATATTGCAAGAAACTTCAGAGCAGTTGAAAATCCAAGCCGAAAAGGCTAGGCAGGACTTGACTGTTGTAGCGAAGGAACTCAGTGAAGAGGGTAAAGAATATCTCACCACGGCTGCAGAGAAATCTCCCGAAGTTAAGGAGATTGTGGAAACATTTACATCGTCGACTGGTGATTTGAAAGATGTAACTAAAATCCGTGATTTTCATGTTGGAATACCATATGGTATGTTTAGATTGAAATGGCTCAAGTTAGTATCTTTTTACTGCCTTCATCTTTATATGATTTTGATACTTCTTCTCCTTACGATGCATATCATTGTAGGTTCGCTTCTTTCTCTTGGTGGCTTCCTTTCCTTCATGGTAACAGGCAGCGTTTCTGCCATCAGGTTCGGTGTGATTCTAGGTAGCACACTTTTGGCTTTAAGTGTCTTCAGTTTAAGATCACAAAACAGAGGAGAAACACTTCCCTTAGCCTTGAAGGGGCAGGCAGGTTAGTGTATGGTTTATTATAGTCGAGTTAAAAGAAAAAGTGTCAAAATGCTGGTGAACTATATGCAATTTGGACTCAATAAACTGCTGTTTGATAATTTATTTCATCACTAAAACATCTGATTTGACAGAGTTGAATCGCCAATCACTTGTTTACTTGTTCTAATCTTTATTGATCCCATAACAAGACGTCTCTGTCATTTCTTTTACCTATCACATGTACACCTGACGAGTCACTTAAGGACACGTTACAGGCTGTACTTAGTTTTGTGATTGTGTTTCTACCCATGATCATGTGTATTTCAGAAAAAATCAATGTAGATATGTGGATGATAAGTACTTTGAATACAGATGTGAATCTTGGGTGATTTTGTAATTTCAAGCTTTAAATTTTTAACCAAGTCTTGTAGTGAGATATTTGCAGTTGTTATAGTTATTATTCTGTTTTTCACTGTTGTATATGGGATTATATGTTACACCTACTATTCATATTTTAACTGTATCTTATGGCCTGCAGCTATAGCAACTATAATATTTTTAAGGGAGTTGAGCATATTGTCTCAGGTAGAAGTTCTTGATAGAAGTATTATCATTTTTTTGAAATGTGCAATTTGATGCAGCTCTTCAACTTCTAATATTCAGTTTGTTGTTTTTCAGAGATTCACATTTCTACCTTTTGTGACAATGCTCATTAGGTTCGTCAAATTTCCAATTCTAGTTGTTATGATGTTAAATATTTCTTTCAGGAATTGCTACTCCCTTTGAGCTCTTTGAAAGTTGAAAGACCTAGTATTACATTTTCTTTTGGGTATGAAATTGACTTGGCTTAGTGGACAGTAAAGTGGAAACATTACTCTTGGACATTATGAGTGCTTTGCATTTTCCTTCCAAGGATGGTTGTATTTGGCGGACTGGGACAGGGCATAATTAATTTAAATCATAAATTAAATTATTTTCATGGGTTCGATGAACTTTATGGATGTGGTTCAGAGGAAGTAGAACTGACCCTAGGTGTGTGATTAACCTTGTTGTCCAACCATGAGTTTCTAGGTTCAATCCCTTTGCAGTCCTTCAAAAGTCATTCACTTGGGATGTTATATCTTATGGATTCTATGTCCATTAGATACTTTTTAATCTGATGCACGTCAAAGTGATGGGATGGAATTGCGTAAGTCTTAGGCCAAATGCCTTGGATTGATCATTAGTCTGTTCAGCATTTTGTTTTCTTATTATTTTCATTGGGGCTATCCTAATTTGGAGTCACCACATCAACTTAAATCCTCTTTGCACACCTTATCATGCCATGACGGCAGCATTTCATAAATGAACAAAGACCCTGGAGAGTTACATTAGGACAAGTTTGATTAGAATAATGATTTCTACATGTCACCTTTTTTAGCAAGTTGGGTTTCTGATGACTCCTTCCCTTTTTGCAGTGGTGCAGTGGTAGCATTTTATCTATACAAGATCACTGTTGATGGTCAGTGGAGAAAAGGATCAGGCTCAGAATCTGGTGCAGGGATTTGATCCGTTTGTCAAGGTTAGCTTATTTTACTTTGTAAATAATGCATAGGGTCTGACAGAAAATCGAGTCAGTTAGACTTGTATTATTTTAAACTTAGTGATGAACCTTATGGTTTGCTTAGTTGCAGAAACAAAGAGAAAAATTGCTAGATGCTGTTGCAGAGTGGTGCGTGCAGAAAGAATTCTAGGTGCTTATCACCAGCACCTTGAGTGCTCTTTTTAACAGTTGTAAAATAATTACAAGCTGGACGATATAGTGGAAAGGAGTCAACAATAATCCTGTAGGCAGTTTTTACTTGTGATGCCACAAAATAATCAGAAGTGTGTTCAGCCCTTGCATTTGCGAGTATAATAAATGAGAAAATATGCTGCAGACCGATACATAGATTGCCAGTTTTTGAATACTACTATAATTACTAAAGCTATAGGCAAATATGCCAATTTGCAAAATCATTCAAGTGAAAACAGGAAGCTAGCCAGGTTATTAGCTTTCTTCCATTCAACACATCAAATTTATGGTGGCTATGTGATGTTTGTCTCCCAGTCTGATCTGATCTGAGTCCTAAACACCCCCGTGGTTGTTGGTAGCATGATGAACCTCTCCTTGACTGTCCAATGGCATGTATTGTGCCATGATTGCTCGAATCTCCGAATCCATGTATCTCTGCAAATATCAAACACAACACTCTTATACACCAACACTTTTGATGAAGTCATCATTTACGATGTGCTTAGTGTAAAATTAGGTCGTACCCGGATTCTGTACTTGTAAACTGCATAACCAGCAATACCAGCAGCAGACAAACCGATAATGAGGATCCAAATGAAGCCCCAGCTGAACTCTGTTTTTGCAAAATTACCTGCATGTTAACAACATAACCATTGGCAAAAACAAACACTTGAGTGAATCATAGAAAACACACAAGTTTGCAGTACAATAATGAGTAGAAATGCTAGATGCAACTTCGTTTAAGTGAATTGAACAAATCCATGAAGAAAAACAGAGAAACAGTAGAAAGAACTCACTTATGCACGTGTCATGCTCCTGCATGTACAATAGTCCACCACCACAACTGCACTCGTAGCTGCCCCAGGTATTTTTGCACTTGCACTCCGGGCATGTACATGCCAGCTTCTCTTTGCACTCATCCACGTCTGGAATGTTGCCAAAAATAATACAACATATGAGCTTAATCATCTGTTAGCTCAACCTGAGTTTCACAACCTGTCTTTCTCTACCCAAAACAACTGGCCTTCATCAGATGTCTAAGTAGGTGTGGATTCAATCCAAACTGAGTCTACAGCTGACCCAAGCTTGGATTGAAGCTATAATGCCCAATTCAAACTTGTTCAAATTGGTGTACACCTTAAACCCTAAACCTCATCAAAGCGTTGCCGCTGGGATAAACAATATTATAGGAAGATAAACAACATCACAAGCAAGACAAACAATATCACTAGATAAAGAAACGAGTTGATCTTAAGCCCAGTTGTCAAGCTAAAATTCCAACTCAAAATCAATTTATTTGAACTAAGCCGTAGATTCAATCCAAGCCAGATTGGATCGGATCCAAATCTATATCTAAGTGCTTGTGGGAGTTTACTGAAGAATATGCCCTAGTAATTTTCAGCTCTAAAATCTGGAACATATCTCAAATAATACACTATGGTGTTTCAAGAGCCTACGACCTGAGGACCTAAATCTTGAGATGGTATCTGCACTTGGTAGAATTCTTTCAAAGAAAGAGCTTGTCTTAAACAAATGTATCAAATTATACAGTTGCATGAAAAATTCCAGGAAAAGTAACCCTAGTGCCCCTGAATTACTATCACACATCTAAATAAGATGGTCAGTCATCATCTAATCTTGTAGCTGGAATGATGCTTTATATTGGAGAGAGGGCAGTAAAAAGGCAGTACCTTCACAGCTATTGACTCCATCACCCTTGAATCCTGGTGGACACTTGCAACCAACCGAATTATTATCCTGAATGGTCCATGACAACACCAATTACAATTACAAGTGAAAACAATCATTTATTTATATTTTTTCTTTGAGAATGAGAGAAAGATTCAAGTATATAAAAGTTACTTACAAAACAAGCAGAATAAGTCTTGCCATTTTGGGTTTGCTTCCAACAGCCTCCATTGTTAATTTCACAACGTAAAGCTCCTGAAGCTGTTTAACCAAACAAGCACCAGTTGTTATGTGTACGGCAACCGAAAACATGAAAGTTGTTACAATAAAGATAACTTTTTTATAAAATTAGTAAAGCCACAATGGTAGTTTCCCTATGTTTATGGTAATTTCCCTGCCAACTCTTGAAAATTAACTGTTACTGCTAAGTAATGCCAATGTTACTTAACAACCCTAAACATAGAGAAAAAAATCAGCAAAGGAACAGTTTCAAGATGAGTAAAGCAAAATTTGCATCCTTCAGTGAACTAGAAGACTATGATTCGTGTGACAAATCCATCAATGCATCATATATCATGAAGGGAATTTGTAGATATTATGCACCAAATAACATATTTTCATAACAAGCTGGCAAAACAAACTTCATAAAGTATAGCAATGAATATGTCCATGGTTTCCAACCATTGCTCTGCAAATCAACTCTCTGGAAAAGCTTTTACCTTCACAATGAGTATAACCATCACCGACAAACTTCAAGCCTCGTACTACAGGACACTCACACACTCTTCCTCGAAAAGTATCCTATCATCATAAGTATTTACCAGTCAAAAGGAAAAAAAACAAACTATACTTGGAAGTAAGAATTCTACAAAAGAAAGATACCTTGCATGCAGTTAAGTTAGCATTTTTGTCCTGCCAACACCCACCATTGTTTTCCAAACACTCATTGGTTTCAATCTCTGCAGAGAACAATCAACACAATAAACACTGTCTCTACAAGTGATTTCCATCCAGTGAACAGTCATGATCATATAATGATTTACAAATCCTCAAAGACCCTAGACAAATCCAGTTAGTCACACCTCACCACAAAATGCTGCCATCTTTGATTTCATTTTTTCTGATTTAGCGTTTTTGATAGACAGTTAAAAAGTAAAAAATCAGCGAAATGGAAAAGTAAAAATAAAGATAATCAAGCAAGCCCAACAGAGGCTCATTGAAATCATATTTATTCAGATCCACAGTGTATAAACATGCAGCTGTTTCAATAGAATTCACTTCACTTAAACACTTCCTAAAGAAATGTATTTGGCTTGCTTTGTTCACAAATTATGAGATAATCCCCAGCGTGTCTAATACAATGTTGCAATATGTTAATGACTGCTATTGTGAAACATGTTATGGCACCAGGATAAAAGCAAAACAAACAAACTGGAAGGCCAAGAATAATAGATGACAACCTGGAGTTAAACATAAAGCTGGCTCTGTAGTCTCCAGGAAACCTGAACAAATAGCCTTGAGAACCGCTCCCTTGTCCAACTTACCTGAAAACAGTACGATAGAAAGATTAATGATCAGCTTCATACAATGAATAGCTAATAGACACGAAAATCAGTTGGTTGCTTCAGACCTCTATACTGTCTGTTGTTTATTACAAGAGTTGGTAGTATAGTCACATCTCCGTGGGAGCCTCTGCCAATCTGGAAACAGACAATTACAACAGAACTAGAATCATATATTAAGCAAAAATATTATTTAGATCAGGAAAACCAGTTTATCTTGAGGCTCATATAAAATAAAAAATTAAGTCAAATATTATTTAGAGAGTGAACAACAGTTTATCTTGATGCTCACCTGTGAGTCTTGCTCAGTTTTAAGAACTTGGTTGTCCACATCTGCCTCTGTGTCTCCAATACACTCGTCGACCTTCTTGAGATCAACGCCTATAAAATATATTGCATATTTTTTATTTTTTTTTTACTTTTCATTTTTGCAAAGATAATAATAAGAAGAAGTTTACAATCTTCAGTTCCAAATAGCTCGATATAAAATCAAGGACATATCAAGTAACCTACCAAGAGTCTTGATAACCTCATCTGCGCACTCTTTGTTGTACTTCTTATCTTTCATAGGACAACGAATTGCAAAGTCTGTCACATAATCCCACCAAAGCCATGATTTTCCGCTTTCATTGGCAACTTTAAAGAAGCAAGCTTGCCGTAAATTTTGAACCACAACATCCTTTCCATCATATCCTCGGGTGAAATCCTGCTCAGGATCAGGAGCACAGTACCTCCCATGGTTGATGCACTGAGACTTGCATTGCTTGCTCAGAATAAATGCTTCAGGACAATACCAAGTTATATAGTGAGGGGTGAATTGAGTGTACCCTTTCTGCTCAAGTATCTGGGCTGCTCCTTTGAAGCTCTTAACAAACTCAATCTGGCTCTCACACTTTTGTCCACACTCGTCATTGCTATTTGTCCATAACTCGTACTCAACTCGGTCATCAGGATGAGGAAGAGACTCTGTCCAATCTAAGTTCATGTTAACCATATCCCCACTGCTTAGTGCTTTCTTGATGCTATCCCCCAAAGATTTGCTAATAAGGGCTGAGGGGATAGTGATGTTTTGCAGATACTCTGCACTTGCATTCTCTTCTTCAGGGGTATCCATGGTTATCAATGGCTCAATCTTATCATCTACAACAAGAACTGCTGCCGCTCCACCTTTTTGTGCATTCCAGGCCTTCATGGTAAAGTAACAATCTGCATGCACAGTAAAATTACAGTTAGTAGAAAAGAAATTACACCAAATGGGGGTCGACCTGAAAATTATTAAATACAAGGGAATATCAACTCAAATTCATAGCACCTCTCCCAAGAAAATATCAACCCCTTAGAAAATAGAAATTTACAAAAAGGATAACATAGAATACCAAAACACAAAACAATGAAGGAAACAAAGACATAATCCTACGTTCAAAAGAAATCATTTAACAATTCAACTTGAACAAACCTTGAATCCCAGACCTGAATTTCATAAAACCAGAATAGTAGAATCTCTACTGAATTCGTTCTTAGAGTTAAATAAAAATACTAAAAAAAAAAAAAATCAAATTGTACAGATTAATTAAACAAACCTTTAAACAAAGCAAACGAATTTGTACAGTTTTACAGATTAAAGCACCCGATGAAACTATTTCAGAAACAAGCTTTCAAGTTCATTAAAAAGAAAAACTTTCCATTTAAAGCAACATAACAGAAAATCTAACATTGAAAGCTTTAATAACAATAATAATAATAACTATCAAAAATATTTAAAAAAACTATCAAAAAAAACACAATAATAATAATGATAAATCAATAAAAACAATCAAATAAGATAAATTCCTCCTCACCTCCCCGATCAACAAGGAGAAAAGTGGGCAATCCTCCAGGCTTAGACTTAAAAGAGAGATCAACTTCATCATAACCCTTGCATGCCTTCTGATTAGCTTTTGGAAAAACAACAGTACCAACTAAGGTTCCTCCATATTGAGGAACACCAAAATTCCCAATTGCGCATTCATAAACTCCCTTAATTGACCCCGGCGATGTAACTTTCAAGCTATTCTTCTCAACAACAAACCTTCCGAAACTAAACCCACAAAGCAAGAACCATATATACACCAAAAACCCTAGCTTTTCCCTCATCTTTTTCAACTGATCAAAAGATAAACCAAAAATACCCAGATCAGGAAACCTTATAACCCAGCTTCCCCTTGATAACCCCACCTGTAAAATTAAAAAAATGATATAAATACAACAATATCCTAGAAATGGACAATCAACAAACGACAAAACTCGATAAATTAAATAAATGTATCAATCCATTCAGCTTAAATACTCCTTTCTCCACCTGGCTAAGTAATCTTGAGCTGAATTCCAAAAACCGTTTATTCGAATTAGTAGAAGCAATAAAACCCAGAATGAAATTCAAAAGACGCGTCAAATACTCTGATCAATTTTAACTTTCTTTTTTTATGCCAATTTAGAATTTTCAAAGGTTATTTGTAGCAGTAATTAACGAACGGAACGACCCAGAGAACTAGAAGATCGAAACCGCCATTCATTCAGGACTTTCGGATTGGTAATTAATAATAATTTATTTATTTATTTTCTTTTTAATTTGCGATGTCGTTTTTTTGGCGTCAAAAAACTGGACCCACATGTGATGATGGTACTGCTAACATGCGAACCACGTGGTGAAATCATTCTATGTGATTGGAACTGATCTGACGTCGTTTCACATAGAGTCATCAAGTCCTCACACGGTCCACTACCAACAAGCACGAGTACAAGATGGATTAAATTTGTTATGGCCAAACACTGTTCCCACCCAAGGTTTCACTAAAAAACAAAGGCCCACCTAATAACTTTTAAAAACCCAAACACCCGTCTTTTATTCATTTCTCATCTAATTTTACTAACAATTTTTAAAAAATAACTAAAATACCCTTATTAAAATATAAAAATTTATAATATAATTATAAAATGATGTTTAAATATAAATATATTATAATTTTTTAAAAAAATTAAAAAATATTTAGAAAATATTTAAAATCTAAAAAATAAAAAAGGCAACCACCGTTATTAATTGAATCAAGTGGCTGAAAATAACCACCTGATTGTAAGGACAACTAGATCTGGCCACCCAATTAGGGGAGACAACTTATTTGGAGAAGACAGTCAAATCTAACCACTTTTGTTAACAATCATAGTAAAAAACAATCAATATAATTAAAACTAGTTATTTTTTATTCTTTTCAATTGTTTTTGTTATAGAGGTAGTTAAATCTGACCGTTTCCTTCAAAATAATAGATGACTGATCTGGTCATATCTACCATTGTAACTAGGTAGTCATTTTCAGCTACTTAATTTCATTATCAACGGTCTTTGCCATTGCCACTGTTATAGGAGACGGTAGATATTTTTAAATTTTTTTATATTTTCAATATTAAAATAATACTTTATATTTTTAAAAATTGTATTTTATTATTTTATAATTTTTATTAATAAAATAACTAAAACACCCTTCTAACTATAAAAATGTAATTGTTAATCATTACATTTAATCATTAATTTTAATTAATGAGTAGGTATTTGAATTTTTAAAATTTAAGAGGTGGAGATCTATCTTTGAATAAAACTTTGGGTGGGAATATTTCCTTTAGCCATTTTTTATTCATCTTATATGAAATTAATTTATTATAATTAATTAAAATATTTTTTATTTGTATTATATAATTTTGATCCAATCTTTAAGTATTGTATGAATAGAAACATACCTACTCCATAAATAATATAACATCTATTAACTTATACATAAATAGTAGATAAATAGTATTTTATAAATAATATCGTATTTATCTATCTATTTCATAAAAAGTATTATATATTACCCAAATTATTTATCTCATAAATAATAATTTGTTTGCTCGTTTATCTTATAAATAATATCATGTTTATCCGTTTTAAAATTCTTAATATTAATGTTTAGAATAAATATAAAATAGTAAATAAATAATACCCATAAAACGGTATTATTTATTCTAAAATTAAAACTGTATACCAAAATTAAAAAAAAAAGTTATTTTAATTAGTTACCTTAACCAAATTAAGGTAACTAATTAAAAATTAAATAAGGGAAAATTGTAACTAAATAGGGCTTTGCCAAACGAATAAAAAATTATTCGAAGACCAAAAAAATAGGATAGTTTAAACTTGGATTAAATTTATAATATTCAACTCAAACTTAAGTTTAAGTTTGATTGAATTAATGTATAAAATTATCTAAAAACTATGAATAAAATAAATAATATTTTCAAATAAATAAATAAATAATGTCATTGATTAGATAAACAATTTGATTTTTATTTAAATTATCAATTTAAAAATTTTAATTTTAAATTGATTCATTCAAATCAAATTATAAAATTAAAACAATCCAATTAGGATAGTATTCAGTCCCAAACTCCATATTCACATAACTCCATAATCTCAGTCATATAATTTCTTTTTTTTTTTTTTGGTTGACGAAAAATTCGATTCAAATTAATACTTTTAGGGTTACCACTTACATTAAATTATTAAATTTTGAGTAAACATAATACCCAGCTATTCTCGGGGGCCCATAAAAATCACTTTTTCTTACTGAAAATCAATAAAACTTCTCCTACAAATTCGCCAGCGACTGCAATCATTTTGTCTTCATCATACTGAGATTTTATGTTAAATAAAAGGCCAAAACGCTTGATTCTACCTAGGGTTTTTGGAAATGATAAAATATTATTATTTAATTTTTAAAAATCAAATATTCATTCATTAAAATTAATGATTTAATAATTATAAAACTAATAAAATAAATTTTATAAAAATTTTAAAATTTAATAAAAATATCAAAAATAAAAAATTTAAAAAAGCTTAAAAAAATTGAATTAAATGATTGAAAAAAGTTAACTAATTAGGTTAATGGTTAGATTTGACGGCTTTTATTTTGACTAACTATCTATGTCATCAATTATAATAAAAAATGATTGATCTTAATCTCATTTGATATCAGATATGTAGTTTCTGACCATTGATAATAACGGAAACGATCGTATTTAATTGTTTCTGTCAAAATAAGAGTGATAAAATCTATATATTTTCTTATTAATTGAATTAGGTGATTTTTATGCGATTATCTAATTCGACTTTCAATAATTATCTCCTTTGGCAATAGTTATTGTTTTATTAATTTTTTTAATTTTTTAATATTTTATTAAAATTTTAATTATTTTAAACATGTTTATTAAATCCTTAAAATTTATTATTATTTTACATTTTTATATATTTTTTTATTTTTTAATTAAAGTTATTTTTTATTTATAAAAACATTATATAAAAAAATATTTTATGAAAGAGTATTTGATTTTTTGAATTATTTCTAGAAACCGTGGGTGGAATAGAAGGGCAACGAGGCAGCCCAAAACACTGCGTAACCATATTCATTTGACAAAGACGCGAACTTTGGACAACGCAGGCGTATGCAGTTCATGGCTGAATTTACCACTACTGAAATTTCAAGCACAGTGCCTCGGATTTATGGAAAAATCATAAAAGAATTCTCATTATTTAGTAAGAAAATTCTGGTTCAATCGGTGCTACCGAGCTAAAACTTTTAAGTTTTGAAAGATAAAATTGCCAAGTAAAACTTAAAGATTCACAGTTTTTGGAAGGTCTTGCACAAACCAAATCTATGGACTGCAATAACAAGTATGGAAACTGGATTAAATTGCAGATTACATTCCTGTATGGGAATCATTTAAGACTTGAAAACCCAGGTCGACCCACTCAAAACCTGAAAAAGGTTAAACCTTTAATGGTTGTGATGGTGGTGGTGGTGGTGGCGGCCTCCATCATCCAACCCAAAGCACAGCAAGAGAGGGTGACAAACTGCTAATATGCATCTGTTGATTCCAGTGAAGATTGAAGAAACCATAAAACAAGGGCAGCAACAACACCTCAAAAAGGGATCATCATAAGGGCTGTCCCCATGGTGGTGGCGCTGGTGGTGGTGATCATGCTGGCCCATTTATTTTTTTTTTTCCACTGTTAAACAAAAACCCACCAATCAAAAACACTAGTTTGATTGGGAAAAGCTCCAATGAAAAGAAGAGAGAAGTATATGTAAATGCTTTGTTATACAAAACAAATAACGCCTCAAGAACAGATAGAAACAATTGATGAATGAATAAATACCTAGTTTATCACAGAAGAGAAAAGCCTTGCAAATCTTGTCGTCTCAACAATGATCCGTAACTGCAAAGCAAAAAGTGAAATCAGAACCGAAAAGGAACTCAGGATCAGCGAGCAATTTGTGTGCTTTAAGCCTTTAGTATTCCCTTTTCAGCGGGCGAAGTGAGAGCAGTAAGTGATTCAGCCAGCCAATAAAATGGGCTCTATTGGCCTATGACAAATCTTTATGGGCCTGACTTAACTGTCAAAAAAACAACTGGGCAATTGGGTGAGTAGATTCAAAACCAGTTGAAGTTTAGCTCTGAGTTTAGATTAAATCCAAAACAGTGGGCTCTAAATTGAATTAAACTGGTTAAGGCTCATAAACAGAAACATTGAGGGAGACACCAACCTGTATGAAATTAAATAAGAATATGTGCACAAAGATTTCAAAAAAGAAAACAGAACTCTGTTTATTGCCTAAATTTGTAATTATCCGAAGATTGAAGTTCAGCTGTAAAACCTAAACTGATATTGAACTCTTTTATTCTTTGCTTCCACTTCATTGTACATTACATTCACAAGTGCTTTGTACATGCAACCCAAAGTGAGTAGTAAGATTTACAGATAAATGCCAGGATGTGCAGCTGACATTTCAACAGTGATTCCTTGTACACGGAAACATCAATCTATTCCCGCTTATCCTCCTCAAGAACTTCTGCGGTGCCATACCCGTGATCCAGCTTAGTTTGCATATCCCCAGTTTTTATCCTGCTGCTAGTCAGTGAGACACCCTCTTCATCAAAATCTTCTCCCATCTCCTCTGAGTAAGCATATCTACAAATCAACACCAAATTAGCAGAAATACATTAGTATTGAAATTACTTCTCTCATCTTCTATCAATACAGCACAAACAAAAGTACGTGATATGTTAAGCTAGCTCTGCAAATTAAGAGACACTCACATAAACCAAAACATGTCCTACATTTTAAAGGGTGGACCAATGGTTGACGACAAATCAATAACTTTGATTTATTTATTTTCCAAACGATATAAATCATTTGCCCATTGTCCACAGTTCAAAAAATTAATAACGTCCACCCAGAAAAATGACCTATGTAACATATGCTTAAAATTGAAGGAATATAAACAAAAAAAATAATTAAAAATAATTATCTCATCAACATATTATGAGTTAACTCCATCTGTCAAACCAAGAAAATTGAGTAATATTTCTAACCTCAACAACCATTTGTTGGGTTAGTGATGGTATATATTAAAAAATTTGTAATAAATTAAACTCCTTAGGCCTCACAAATGTAACAGTTTCAAACCTGAAATTCCATATGCATAGGATTAGAAGCCTCCAGAAACGAAACAAGTTCTTCCTCCAAAATCAAAACCTTCTCATTCAATTAGTTCATATTACATCACCAATTGAAGTTAATCAAATCTAGATGAACCATTAAACTACTCTAAAACCCCACCAAAATTTTGCAGGACCACTGTGCATTTGAGCAACAAACTAATCAAATTTAAGAAAAGGGTCAATAAATCCATGTTAAACAAAATCAAGAAAAAAATATATATATACCTCATGAAGGACTTGCCCTTGGGAGGCTTGTCAGGAGAAGAAGAAGAAGAAGAAGAAGAGGATCAACGACACCGGAAGCGTAAAGGCCTTCACTGCCGCCATGGAAAAAGAATGCATTTGATTGTGCAATAAAAGTTTCATTTTTGTACTCGTGAATCCACCCATTATCATTTGCCACTAAATTACAAAAACACAAAATAAAAAAAAAAAAAACCCTAAAAAATAATAATAAAAGTTAAACCCCAGCCGAATCATCTTCTTCTTTTGCCACTCCCAACAATAATTTTGTTGAATTCGGTCTCGGTCTCATTCACTTTAAATTTACCCCGTCTCCAGATGCTGTAAGGGAATCCCTTTTAGTGGGCTCAATTCGACTCATTTCCATCTCAAATGGCCCTTTAGTATTTGCTACGACAAATGAGACCCGTTTTATTCTCAAAGAATATATTGTTTGAAAAGAGTTCGATAATTATAGAATTTTTTATTCTCCTCAATTAAGGTTGGACTCTATCCATCAGGCCGAGTCTAGGCTTCAAATGAGTTCAAATTAAATCCATAATATTCAATTTAAACTCTAATTCAAGTTTAGTTATGTTGGTATACAGTATTATTTGAAGGCTAATACGAGGGTAAACAATATTATTGAAAATATTAACAATGATTAAATAGAAAAACAGTATCAATTTCAAATTGAGTTAGAGATTCCAACTAGGCCAACTGTAATCAGACAAGTCGAAAAAATTCTAATTGAGGCCTTCTTATTGCATTGGTATTGTCGTATTTGAAAAACTATATTGTCTATGATTTTTTTTTTGTTCGTCTTTGATAATGACAACTTATTCTCAAACGATTTTATTGAACTAAATTTAAACATAAACTTACTCTTGTTGGGCGAGGATGAAATCCATAAATATTTGGATTTGTTTAAAAAAGCTTTCAAGAAATCAGGACATAATTAAAAATAAAATATATCTATACTCACTTGGTTGATAGGGGATTCTATTTTAGTGAAACACCATAAACTTTTCTACCTATTAATTTATTTGGAAAAACTTTTAAAAAGAAATAAAAGTAGTTTTATACATATAATTAAGTATTAATAATGGATTTAAACTTTATAAGATATTATAGGTCAAATGACATATTGCCACCCAAGATTTTGTTTACTAACAATTGCCACTTATAAAGGTTTTAAAAGTCAAAAACCCACCCGTTTACTAAACTCAGAGGGGTATTTTTATTTTTTAAAATTAAAATTTAAAATAAAATTTATAAAAATATTAAATAATAATAAATTTTTAATAAATTAATAAAAATTTAGAAAAATAAAATAAATAATTAAAAAAGCAACCACTATCGTTGGCAACGTTACAACGTTGAAAGATACTGGTAACTGTTTTTTAATTATTTATTTTATTTTTAAATTTTTATTAAATTTTAAATTTATTATTATTATTATTATTTTAAATTTATTTTTAATATTATTTATATTAAATTTTATTTTAATTTAATTTTATTAAATTTTATAAAAAGTATTTTAGATTATTTTATAAAAAAAGAATGAATATTTAGCTTTTCAAATTTTTATGGGTGATAGTTTGTCGTCTAAGAAAACCTTGTGTGGGAATCTATTGTTTGGCCGATACTATAATTAACATCACCAAACTCAAATTGTAATTGATTGAGTGTATCTCTTTCTCCTTTAAAAAAAGTTCTTTTTTTTGGTAATTTCTCCTTTAAATAAAGTTAGTTAGCAAATAAACATATATGGCATTATCGACTCAAAAAGTTACTTTGATTGTGTACACGTAAGCAATTGCCACTATATTATCTTTGTGTCCATTGTGTGTAATCCACTACTATGCAAACCGCACCAATGGCCAATAATTTTGAAACCAGCTTACTTTATATTGCGCATATGAACATGATTCCACAGATTTCTTCCACTTTGAGGCCAAACCCAGCTGGCATTTGTGCTTAAATAGCCTTGTTTCTGTTAAAAATCCTGGCTTGATTTGCTCTCAAAGATGGCAGTTATCCTTTTCCTGGACAGTGTCATAGTCCCCATGAGCCTCTTCCTCATGGTGGGTTACCATGCCAATCTTTGGCGCTGTTTCAAGACCAAGCCTTCGCGTTTAACGATCGGAATCGATGCATTGAGAAGAAAAGAATGGTTTCAAGACATGAAAGAGGTAATTTAACTTGTAATCTTCAATCTGATCGTAGTCGAGAGGGTGATGCTTACGAAATTTGATGTTCAGGGTGATGATAAGAAGGCGATGTTGGCGGTTCAAAGCCTGAGAAATACGTTGATGACGGCCTGTTTAGCTGCAACCGTAGCGATTCTGGTGGACCTGGCATTGGCAGCGCTGACAAACAACACCTACAACGCAAGCCGGACTTTCCACAGTGCGTTTCTGGAGCCACAATCGGGTAATGGTGGGAGAATTTTTGCTTTGAAGTTTGGCTCAGCGTCTTTCTTTTTGTTGGCTAGCTTCTTTTGCAGCGCCTTGGGACTTGGGTTCTTGATCGATGCCAACTTCTTGGTGAACGCTACTGGGGAGTTCTCGTTTCCTGCTTACACGCAGATGGTGTTTGAGCAGGGGTTCATGTTGGCGTTCATCGGAAATCGAATTCTCTGCATGAGCTTCCCTTTGTTGCTTTGGATGTTCGGTCCTTTGCCGGTGGCCTTGGGCGCCATGGCTCTGGTTTGGGGGCTTTATGTTCGCGATTATGTTGGCAAATTCTCACTTGAATGATGAAGCCATTTTTAGTATTATGTGTAACGAAGACAAGGATGTAAGAGTGCTTTACAAAAATTAATGAGTTTGGACGTTTTGGCATTTAGACTCGAAAAAATCTTTTTTTTTTCTTGTCAGTTTAATTTACGGCCAAACGACCCCTGCCCAGGTTTTCTTCCATGCCAAATTTGATGCTAAAAATTGTTAAGAAGTTAAATAATCATTCATGGGTCTAAATCAATTATTAAATTTAATAATTAATTATTAATTTTAATGAATTAAAAATTATTTTTTTAAATAAAAATAATAAAATAATAAAATTAATGTTATAAAAATAATTAAAATAAATAATAATAATAATAATATTATTATTATTATTAATTAATAAAAACTAAAAATAAAATAAAAATTTTAAAAATAATAGAAAATTCTAAAAAAGTAACCACCTCTGGTGGTTGTTGCTATTATTCTATCTAAATAATTGAAAATACTCATCTGGTTCTACTAGTAATTGAATCTAGTCATCTTAATAGTAGAAATAGTTAGATATGTTGTCAAAGATCTGATAGAAGCGACTAACCATCGAGAATAGTTGAAATAGGTCGGTTTCAAGTTTGTCGGATAGTTTTGACCTTCTCTTATAATAAAAGCGGCAAATCCAATCCCGATAATACTAGTTGGTTGTTTTAGACTATTTGGTCAGATTAACAGAAACCTTCGCCACTAACGACACTATCAATAGCGGTTGCCGATTTTTAAAATTTTTATTTTATTTGTATATTTTAAAATTTTAAATTAATTTTTAAAATTTATCATTATTATTATTTTAATATTATTTTATAATAAATTTTATTTTAATATTAATATTAATATTATTTGTTATTTATGGAGAGTATTTTAGCCTTTTATCAAAAAGTGTTAAAAAACTTGGAAGAAAGGTGGGCATTTAGGTTTTTAAAACATTTTGGGTGGGACTTTGACGTTAAGGAAATCTTGAATGGGAATTAATGGTTTGGCCTTAATATATTTAGGGTTGGATTCCATTTACAATATTAAGTTGGAATTCAAATTAATCCAATAAGTTAATTCGAATTCAAAGTAAACTTATTTTAATTAAGTTTAGTATTCAATTTGTTAGTCTTAAATAAACTCTTTTATATTTAAATTGATCTTAGTCTTTTCACTATATGAGAATATAGATAAATGTAAGTTTGAATAAAATTAATTCGATTTGAATTAGTATTTAACTTGATTTAAATCAAATTCAAATTAAAGTTTCATTTTGGTGATTTGATTTGAATTCGATTCAAATCTTTTCCATTAATTAAATTGTTAATAATACTATTGATCCTATCGAAGATTTCTATTAACATCTTTGACTAGCTTAAATGAGCTTGAACTCAAACTCAATTTGATCATTCTAGATTTGAATTAAAATCATTTCATTTTTCAATTTAATTTATTTCGAATTCAACCCTTTTATATGAGCCTCCTAGCAAAAGTGACATATGTTGGATGTAACAAATACTCGCAAAGCAATTAATTCCGAATCAAGTTTACAGCCGACTCTATACAGTTTGGTGGCCACGGGCTAAAGGGCCCATGAAGGCCCAAATCTGTAAGGGACTACGCTGAAACAGTAACCAGACTTGATCGTGGCAACCAAGAACAAAGGCCGCCTTGTTACTCAAAGGTAACATAGCATATGTATAACAGAAATAGGACATGTATAAGTTTGAATCAATCAAAATATTTGAGTTCAAGTTATCATGAACAAAGCTCAAAATTAAATTGTTTTCAAGCTTCAAATCATCAATTTCGAGTTAAATATTGTTTGAGTCGGTCCGGATTGAGTCAGCCCCCAGCAGAGAAAGATAATTGGTACTAATTCAACCAATGAATGTTCTTTCTGTGTAAGTAAGCTTATCCCAAACTGATTTCTGTAATCTTGTAATTGGGAAGATACCTGGAACTGTTATTTTGATTTGGCATGAATTTTATAATTACTTTCTTGCAAAAAGTAACCAATGAAGCTGAGAAATGACTTGACCAGAATTGTACTTAAAATCAACATAAAATATAAAATAGGTAAGTGGAGGACAGTACAAATTGCTCAACAGCCACCCAACTCAAATATTATATGTTGACTAAGAAAGCTGAGTGAACCCAAATTCTAAACATGCACCAACAATCAATCCTGAAACAGTCAAGCTTGTTTCAATGGAATAAAGGGATTGTTATGGATTCAAACCAAGTTAGCTTGACTTAGTTCGAATAACATGGTTTCAGAAAAAATCTTCTACCAACTTGGCCCGAATCCAGGTGAAAAGAAAAGATTAATTGGTGCTGAAAGGTGGTGTTTAAATTTCCACAAGTGTGAACAGACAAGATTACCCCAAAAAAGAAGTTGAATGAGGTCATTAAGCAATCATGAAATTTGACTAGCTATGTGTGTGGCTTTGTATATACGTGATTTTGTCCTTAGGCAACAAAGAAATATGGCTCAATTATCTCCGTCCCTGAGGATTGAGTCTTGAAAGTTGAAAGAGAGAGGTCCCAACAAAGCCGCAAATGGATGAGTGGTGGATCCTTGTTCGTCTCACATTCAAGAGGGCCAAAATTTTCCAAAACTTAATAAAGTTGATTGATGATTTGAAAGTGAGCGGTCGGTTCATTGTGCTTGAGCAATGAGCACAATTCTTTCTTTGTCTTCCAAAGGCATGCAGCGTCAATGAAGTTACAACGAAATTGCTGTTTGATTTCCATGTGCTGTGGGGCATATGATCCTGATGGTAAGCATATAGATCATTCTTAGATTCTGTGTCTCTGCGCAATTTTCTTGAGCGTTTGCCCCACGTAAACGCTTGAAGAATCAACTAATTTTTCATCATCAGTCTTGTAAAATTTTTCTTTCTTTAAGCCAACAAAGTAATATCCTTATCGGGAATCTTTAATCTTTGCTTTTCTTATCATCTGGGTTATTGATCTCTCTGTTTATATCTCCACCTGCCTTCCGAAAAAAAATTAAAAGACAAGAATGAAGAGGATGGAAAATATCTAGTAAACATGTATTAATAGGATGATTTAATTATTTACTTTATCTCTAATCAGGGATGAATTTAAACTGAACCAACCTGATTTATATTAATGTGTTAGGTTTGATTTAAAAAGAATTCAAGTTAAAATTTTAGTTTAGTAATTCAGTTCGAATCCTCCTTTAATGATATTATTTATCTCGTTAACAATATTATGTTATCTTTAATGATATCTCCGATCAATTTAATTGAGAATTAAAAATTTAGTATTCGAAGTGAATTCAAATCAATTCATATTTAAACTTGACTCTATTCGAGTTTAATCTTCTTTTTAATGCAAAATTATTCAATCAAATAATAATATATCAATCATTAGAGCATATTATAGTAACTATTTTGTTAGTATATAAAGTATTATTGATAATGAAATATGGTTTGTCGATTACTCAACTTAATTATTAAATAAGCATGTGTTCAAGGAGGCCAAATTATTTAAATAATTAGGGTTTAAGGTATAAGAATAACGCCAACTTCATTTGTAGTGCAAAGTTGAACTTGGTAATTAAATATTGAGTAATTTGGAAATCATTTATGGCCACTGTCTTTGTTGTAACATGGATATAAATTAATTACATGCATATTATATTTGCAATTGGTCTAACTTAACCTAACCCAATTATTATCTTAAACCCATTTCATGACTATAGATTCTCCAAGGGATGCATTGTGTCACAGCTCAAGCTGCAATCAATGACATAGATAGCACCATAACCAAAAAGTACAAAATTATTCCATTCACGTTGAGATTAAGCGTAAGTAATTACTCCAAGAGTGGAGAGTTCAGAAATAGAGTTATATGGGATATTAAAAAAGGGGTTATCACATTCTTATACAAACGGATATGAGTGTTTAAATCACTCTTCTAATGAGTTTAAAATGCCACAAAACTATAGTAACCCTAAACCAATCAAAATGTGTGCACGAGATTGCAAAGAAGATGGGACAATTGGTGTAGGCATAAACCGTATGTTGAGCATGCCATTAGAAGACTTATTTTGCCAGCAAAAACTTTATTCTCAAAGTGTGTACAACATAACTTGCCAAACAAGGGGTTCTTTCATTCTCACTGCATAACTTTATCAGAAACCTTATCATCAAAATCTCGTTTTAGTTCTTTAATTGATGGCCAGGGTTCATTTTCTCCATGATGAGAGACAAATGAGAAAACAAACAGTAATGGAGAAGTTAATATTTTATATTATACATTGAAAAACAGTTACAGTAGAAATAATTAACTAGGAGTCTGAGCATTGATACATGAACATATTGCCATCAGAAAACATACTGCAAAATATCATCATCAAAGTTGACAGATTCAGCCACCATGACTTCCATGTCCAAACTTGAACATGAAGAATTCCCCCCAGAAATCACATCCCCGTGATCGGAAGACAACAGTGTTGTGAGTTGCTCATCTTGATGATGATGCAAGAGGTATTGATCAGACGATGGTGAAGGGTTGTTGTTGTGGCTGATGTACTCCTGTTTTATTGCTGATGAAAAGGAAGAGAAAATTGGGTGGTTTTGTTTATCTTTGAAGTGGCTATTATTGCCAAAGCTGATCATTGAAGATTGATCCTTTGAAGCTAAATCCAAAAGAAGATGATCCGAAGCTTTCAGCAAGTTCTTGCATGTGTGATGACCATAATATGTTGAACGATACAATGGAGGATTTTCTTCAATTTGTTGAACTTGTTTTGTTGCCAGGCAACCTTGCTCATGCTTGTGAGTGCACCTGAAATAATTCCTGAAAACCAAAAAAAAGGGATCAAAACTTAATCAGGTTAAAGATCTAGCTTAGATTTATGGTTCCATTTAAAGAAGTACGGTGATATATTCATATATATATATACACACACATATATATATGCATATATACATGCCTTGGGTATTTGGCATTGAGAATCACTTTCTGGCCATATTTTCTCCATGCATGGCCGTCGTCTATCAGAGTAGAGGTCTCTTTGGTAAAAGAATCAGAATACTTTCTGCAATCAAGCAATTGGAAACAAAAATGTGATTAATTAATAATTAGTACTAAAATCCACATTGAATCTCAATTAATTAGAACTAAACACACTTTGAAGGAAACAGTAAAAGGGACACATAATATTAACATAATAAAATATATATCTTCACTAAACAATGGTTAATGATTCACAATGCCAATCTAAAAACTTAAAAAGCAACCTCTTTCTCTCTAAAATCTCTAGACTAACCCTAAAAAATTATTAATAAATAAACAATATTATGTCACAAACAATATGATGTGTGAAAATATGATTGAGTATTTTTTATATTTAATTCAAAATCCATCACTAAAAATACAAATCTAAAAATGTTCCAAAAACATCTCTTTTATCTCCTGAAACATTTCCAAACTAACACTAAAAAACTTCTTTGTCTTTATGAAAAAAGTAGAATTGTTATTGCTAATAATAATAATAATAATAATAATATTACCTTCTTCTGTAGGATCCTCTCTGATCTTTGATTGTAGACGTAGTTTTACTACTTCCCTCTGAATCCTCAGACTTAAGAGGAACATCGGCGTCCCACACGAATTGGGCAGGAGTTGGAACTTGAGAAACTTCATCGGACACGCCATTACTTCCCTTCAAAATGGAGAGAGTGTTGGTGAAGGAGTTGAGTATGTTGAGAACAAGATCTTGGTTGACGCGGTGTTGGTGAAGTGAGACTGCAGAGACTGAGGCATCGTTATTATTGTTGTTGTCGTTATGAACGAGATCGCAAAGCTGGAGGGCAAAATCTCGACCTTTAACGAGCTCAGCAATCGCTCGTCGTCGATCTGAAGGAAGATGGTCCGGCCAAGAGCAAGACTCCATTGTCATGGGGTGCGCTTGGATTGAAAGTAAAAGGAGAAGAAGATAGGGCAGCCTTGATTATATTTGGGAACCGGAAAGAGACTAGAGGGGCACCTTGCAAGGTAAATTCCTATTTACTTCTATAAGCTATTTATCCTCCAACACGCCACGCGCCCCACGCCGGTACTCACAGACATTTTGATTTTATTAAAGGCCAAAAGACTTCTTCCCACCCAAGGTTTCCCCAAATGCCCACCGTTGACCGATTTGTTTCCGAATTTATTAACATTAGTAATGAAATGACTTAAATACTTTTATTAAAAAAATAATAAAATTAATAAAACATAAAAATTTTTTTAAAAAAATTTTACCTTCTTCTTATAAGTTAAGTGAACCAATATGATATTTGGAATTACTTTTACACTTGTGAGGTTTTAAAATTTTAACAACATGTTCTTTTGCAATTCAAAATAGATTTGATTCGATCTGGGTTAAACTTGAGGATAATTCAAGTTTAAATTGAATTAATAATTTTTAGTTTAAGCTCATTTAAATTATTGTATAATATCATCAAAAAAATTATCGATAATATAATAATAATATTATTAAAGAAGTGAATTATATTATCGATATACGATATATGATAGTATCAGATAAATAAACAAATCAATATCAAACCAAATTAAAACTTCAATTTAAAATCAACTTATTCAAATTGAGTCATAAACTAAAGGCGAGATAGTTCATATCAGATCCATTTCTCACTTTTAGTTAATAAATTAAAAAGAAAACTTACAGCTATCAATTGATAGAAAATAATATTTCATGTACAAATGATGGATTTTAAAATATACAAACAAATTGATGTGTCATCATATGATTGTATGATTTTAAATCAGAGATAAGTTAAATAATTATATTATTCAATCATATGATAACATGTTATTTTATCTGTATTATTTAATATTTACCGTTTATAAATGTTATATTACTCTTATAGAATTATTATTCCAACTCCAATAATAGATTAAGAGATCACCCAAAAAATGAGTGGCGTGAATTTATAATAAGTACATAAATATAATTATGAATATAGTATAATAATTACACTTTTCATTGACTATCTAATGAATCTATGCTATACATTTATTAAGGTTATTGATATCGTAAAATATTAGTTGTATATTAAATTTGAGTCGAAAACAAGATTAATAATTTTATTTATTTGAATAAATTATCAAATAATCTTAAACTCTTAGTTAATTAAAATTAGTTCTAACCTGTATATATCATGAACACGAATGTTTTAAATTATTTTTTACAAAAATTAACAAAAGATCTCGAATATTTATTTTTAGATGTTATTTTTAGAAGGAAAGGATATGTCTAATGTAACATCCCAGATTTAGAAAAGCCCTTAGGGGTAGAGTTTTAGGGTTAGAAACGAAATTCAGGAATAGATTGGGAGTCTAATCTCCAGGCAAAAACAAGATCAAACAATGAAAATTTACTTGTGTTTATGAGGATCTCAACAATAGTTGCACAAACTTCAAGGGGGTTCATGGGGAAAAAAATGCGCTTCTGCCCGCCAGGAAAAATGTTAGGTGGCTTGTATCAATAAAGCGTGGCAACACGCGCGTTTGAGCGAGTTTTGGCAACACAGGTTGTAAAATGATGACGTAATCAATATGACGTCATAATGCACTGTCAGCATCTAGATTGGGACCTATTAAAAAATTTTTAAGTTCGCAAGTTGAGCATGTCTCCGGTTCTTATCCGTTCAGACACAGTGATTTTTTTAAGGACAATATTGACCTTAATTATACTGGCTTAAAAGGGGGATTCTTTTGTAATAAAAGAGAAACATAGGGGTAAATTTGGTCATGAGAAGACGACAACGACTAAATTGTTCGGTCTTCGCAGGTTGTATCCCCCGAGTTCTTGCACTTCGATCTGGTATACTTCATTTGTCTACAGCTTGTATTACATAAACTTTCCCCTATTTGTATAAAAGCGGATCTGGATGGGATTCGAAATCTAACATCGACATAAATTAATTTAAATAAATAAAAAAATAATTTAAATTTTTTAAATTAACTTTCAAAAAAATTCAAAGTTTATAAGTCGATCTAAACTTTTAGTTTGAGTTCATTTATCAGTATTAAACGACGTTATTTTATTAATTAAAAAAATAATTTGACATTAAAAAAACTATTTTATTTATCTCAAATTGAATTATGATCAAACTTAAATCAAATTGAGTCAAACAGTTGGCTGACAAACTGGATCAAATTGAATTTCATTTGACTTGAATTTGATTTGGTTTCTACTCCACTTAAAAACTCTATTTTGAACTTAAACTTGATAAACACCCTTGAGTCAAGTTTTACTCAACTTATTCATTTGACTTGAGTAGGTTCAGATTCAAAAAAAGTTTAACTAAAACTAAAACTTAAGTTCAATTACCCAATTTGATAATTCTTTATCAATGCTCTTTTTTTCGTTAGATTTAATTTTAAATTAAATTATATTCGAATTTGGTTTAAACCAAATTTGATTCAGACGAAGATAATTATTGAATAATAAAATGAAATTAAAATTAAATCAAGAAAGTAATTAGGATTGAGTCTTCCCCCACCTAAGGGGGCAAGTTGAGAAAAAAAAAATTGGAAAATAAAGTCATGTTCACATTCCTCATTGTTTGACAAAAAAAGTTGGAAAATAAAATTGTGTTCACATTCTTAGTTGATCAACTTTAAGACATGTGACATGAAGTATATTTTCTTTAGAAAATTCAATTTCTTCCAAGTTGAAGTTAAAAATCGATAAATTAGTTCACTTTGATCAAACCATCACACCTCACTAAGTTAAGACCTCAATCTGAATTCGAAACCTTTGATTAAGGATAAATTCGAATCAAGTATAATTTAATCTCATATTATCTTGTTTGCAGAATTTTAAAAATAAAATTTTAAATTCGTAAATACAAGATTTGAGACTTTTACAACTTTATAATAATTGTGAACTTACAAATTCATCAAACCGGCCAAATGACTCAAACTTGAGGCAAACCAAGCCACAAGCATGCGTAACTCGAACTAAGCTTGCACATTCAAAGAAATCAAAATGTGCCCTTCATGAATCTTGACCTCCATTAAAATGAAAGATACATTGAATTGGGCAAAGATGAAGGATTTGGTAAAGGCGGAATGAAATTCAATAAAATGACAATTTTCCTATTCTCTTCTTTGTTTTTTAGCCTCACATTTTCCAGAGTAAAAAGTTCCAATCTGATGATCTTTGCACTAATTACTATACACTACATTATATTTTCTGTTCAGGCTAGCCATTTCAGGCCACTAATATGTAATCAGAATCTTCCTTCTGCCATTTCTCAACACAGAATTGACCAAAGTTGAAAAGCTCCACCCGCCTCTCACATTTACCAACCTTCTTTTACTTCCCGGCTTCTATCATCCAACTGGGAATTTCAATACACTAACTACTCTCATTGGGGTCTTGATCCTCTCACTTACCCTGGAATACGATGCGCCCGGTTGTCTCAATGCCAGCATTTCTCAGTTACTGGTGCAAAATCTGCGTTTTGGAACTCATCTGAGGAATGCCAACCACATAACATCACTTACATTTGCCGAATAACTATTTCATCCCGAGTAAACAGTCACAAGGTTTTATCAGTTACAACTACATAAACATAATATAAACCAGCGCTTACCACAGAACTTTACAACTAGAAGCCGCAGGAAAGCCATACAAAGCATGAACTCATGGGAAGCCACTTCGAGATGGGTCCAACAAGAAGGGGGTAAAGGACATGCTAACTGGCATCCTGATTTGTTTTCGATCTCATATAATTAGCTTGTTTTCGTAGTACCTCAGCTTCTCTGGCTATCTGGATATCCGAAGGCCACAAAAATTGATGTAAAGCTTTTAAAAGAAAACGTGGGAGCAATGCGACAATTATAATAAGTACAATGGTGAGCCAATAGGTTGGCGACTTAGCCAGATGGTAGATTGTCCTGCCAAAAACATAAGTGCATTCACTCAGTTTATCAAACTCGAATAAGAAAGACAACAAAACATATTCTACTAGACATTGGCAAAACTAACCAATAGTTGGGTAAAATAGGGAAAGAATCCAGTATCACCATGCAGGTGTATGTTATTACTATAGAACCCCATACTGCCGCATGTGTAATAAATATCCAACGGTTTATATCCATAGCAAGGTGTATATTAACAAGGATGACTACTGCTATTGTCCACAAACTGCCCATGCTCCAGATATCAATTGTGCTCTCCTTGTAAATGTACAAAGGAATATTGAAGAGTACAAGGCTCTGCCATAGTGTGTCGCACATGGTGATCCAGAAGAGGTGCATATTATATGCCTCCTGTCTATGCCCAGCACCATAAAGTTTTGGATACTGTAACAATGTCTTATGACTTAAATTCTTGTCCAGAATACCAACAAAAATAGTAGGCACCGATGTATATATGACAGAATAAAATACACTACTCCAATCTGTTAATGCAGAAGTAGTTGAAAAAGCTGTGCATAATATGTACCTACAACCAAAGAAAGCATGTTAACAATAAACACACGGCTTCAGAAGTGCTGCATGATATACAGTAAAAGGTGAAACAATCCCTAGTACCAAAACTGCCCCATTTTTTATTTACACAATAAAAGTAGCCTAAAGAATATGAAGCTAGTTCCACGCTTCTCTGAGATCCCACATCAATCAGACATATGGCCCAGAAGTTGACAAAGGTTAAAATCATCCAGATATCCATTCACAATAACTTACTCAAAGACTCATCTACTTATAATGCATTATTTTTCATTTGACAACAGAGATAAGTGCTTGCTCATAAGACCACAAACATAAAGAATTTAACTGCCTGAAAACAAATATGTTACACCAATGACAGTAACCAAAAATAGGTTCCACATACTAAGTTTGAAGAGAAAATAAATGCTCATATTAAAAGAAAACTATGCATACCAAAATAGCATCAATACAAAAACAGCATTGCGGTAGAAGTTGTATAAAATTAAATAGCCAACACGCTGATAATTCCAGTGTCCATGCACTAAGAGTAATCTTTTCAGAAACCGAAACTGCCCCATTGCAAAGTCTGATGCCATCACTGCTTGACGCCCCTCCTGACCACATATTCCAACACCAACATCCGCCATTTGAATCATAGAAACATCATTGGCCCCTATAAAAATGCCCTGGTCAGGGGAAAGCAAAAATAGCAGCTTCTGGAGCAAAAACAATTGTATGTGCACTGATTCATGCTTTTGAACATTACGACTACTTCAGTAAAATCACAACATGACAATATATATTCGTTTAATGAGTAACATAGAAACAATGACAAGCTTTCCAAATAAGATAATCCATAGCTGAACTGAATGGGCTCTCCTCAGAAGCTAAATTAATTGTCAGCAAGAAAACTCACCATCACCTATGGCCAGTGTCAAATCATCAGTTCGGCTCTTAATTAGATCAACAATTCCAGCTTTCTGCAGTGGTGCAACCCGACAGCATAGCACAACCCGACAGGAAGTTGCAAGGTCAAAAAGCTGTAGAAACATAAATGAATTATCAAGTAAATATCAAAAAGTAACACTGGTTCATGGACTATGGAACCTAATTAAATGGCCTTATGTACCAAAGCAGAACTTTAACGTTTAAGACAAGTAATCTGATAGAAAAAAGTTAAAGTAGTAAAACATTTAAGTGAATAATAGAAAGAAAACCCTGGAGGCTTGGCCTAGTAATAAATGCAAAGGTCACTCAAGGCAGTCAGGGTTCAAGTTGCGATGAAGCCAATAATCTCTAATTTATCTAGTCTATGGCTGCAAACTAAGTAATCACAGGCCCCCAGGTTTATCTTACCCAATCAGCAAAAGTTGACCGGCTGGTATGGGTAGGAGTTCACGGGTCATCTAAAAATAAATAAATAAGTAACAGAAAGAAACTGATAGAAGGATCCATACATCTGTCTCCAAATCCTTCTCCAGAATATACACCAAACTATTTCCATCAATTATGAGTGCCAACGATTCATTCACTTCTTCCTTCCCAGCACAAGCTTCTGGCACATTGGAAGACTTTGTATCATTCGGAATCTCAAGATGGTTGTTTTCAGTATCTTCTTCTGATTTCAAACTCCTCTTTTTTCTATTGGATGATTTCACACCATATTTAGCTTTTGCAGCAGCTAAAAGATTTTTGCATACCTCCTCAGAATTACCGTTTATAATTATTTGCTGCATATCTGTGGACAAAAGTTTGCAAGAAAGACCAATTGAAATTGCTGTTTCCTGTTTATCTCCAGTCAGAACCCAGACCTTAATTCCTGCTTGCCGAAGGGCCTCAATTGCCTCTGGTACACCATCCTGTAACTTGTCCTCGATTCCAGTAGCCCCAAGTAAATTTAAGTTGGATTCAATAAGCGATGCTGTTTGGCGAAGTTTTTGAGCTCTATCAGCTAATGAGGTGCTTGCATCTTCATACATGCACTGCCATTGCTCGAGTTCTGCATCTGCAAGATCCCTTGCAGCAACAACAAGAGTGCGTAAACCCTGTGATGAATATTCAGTCAGATGGCTCTCAGTTGCATGCCTGAAAAGGTCATTCCTCACAGAATCTTTAGCTAATATACTCAACATTGAAGTATCAGCACCCTTCACCAACACCTTCACACTATTGTCAGGAAATCTGATAACAACTGACATTCTTTTGCGAATGCTATCGAATTCATGCAACCCCAAAACATCAAACCTATATTGAATATAGAAGATAATCACATTAACCATTTGCTCAAATACAGAAAACTATGATGTTTATTAAACATTGTATAAGAGCTACTGGCAGAAAAGAGAGTCAGCAGAAACATTACTCAGTTTTACAACCACAGAAAAATAACTGGGTATCAAGGGTGATGATGACAGTTAGGAAAGACAATTGAGAGAAAAGCTGAAGTGAGTAACCATCTACCTTAATCTCTCATCATGGATCTCAACTCCAATATGGCCAGATGTGCGCTCAAAGAGAGTGTATCCATATGCTGAGGCTGCAGAAACTAGAGCTTGCTCATCAGGAGATTCACCCTGATAATCAATAGCTTCTACATTATCAAGTAATTCGGATCCGATGCAACTGGAAGATCTTCCAGAACTCAGAATAGGGATCACAGTATTACATGCAGCCAGTGTAAGGAAAAACTCATGTGCAGCAGTTCGATCATCACCAGCTAAGTCTTTGGTCAACAACTCCATTAGTTCATAATCAACAGCAATTTCCGAGTTAAGTTTCCATCTCCTTTTACCAGCTTTTCCAGCTAAAGATAATGAAAGATATAATTAAAGTGTGTTCCCAGTATCTCTCCTCTATTTATTAACAGAAGAATTTGCAGCAAGATTGTGACTGAAAGGAAACTGACAACCACATATTTATACATTCTACTTTCCATTGATTGATTCCTAATAAGATAAGAACAAAGCCTCAAATATCTTTTCATTGCAACTTTAGCAATGGTATTCAGTAATAAGAATCATTTTGAAGGCTCAAACTAAAGAATTTACTATTCAACTATAATCATTTTCTTAGTTGCCACTCCTGACAGCTCAATTGCTCAGTGTCACCAGTCCAAAATAAGATGAGCAAAATTGGAAATAATTGAAAAAACAAGACATGGCAATCAACTTTCAGATGGTAACAAGCAAACAGAAACTTGAAACATAGATTGGACTAAATAGAGACCATGTTACAGGAGTCTCATGATCTAATTCCAGTATAGAACTGACATTTTTTTACCCTAAATTAGCTGAGAAAAAAGTTAGTAATTGGAGTCAAATTGTATTGCCATATAAACAATGGAAACAGACAGCAACACCAATAAAGAACACATGATAACATAAGCATAAATACGATATATAAATAACAAAAGAAAAAGAATTGATACAATCATGACAGGAACCATATAAGGTCAGAAGAACACAATTTTTAATGAGCATTGACAATAAATGGCTGTATCATATGCAGTGTTCATAACATTTGTAAGTCCATAGAACTCAACACCACCTATGGCATAGCATCAAGAACCTAATATTTAGTTCCCAGCAACAGAAAAAATGGCTTTATACGAGTTCCAGTTCATGGGGGAGAGAACGTATATTTAAAGTTTCATGATAAATTATTCTGCTAACATGCCCTGCTTGATTGATATTGGACCAGTGGCCTAGAAAACAACATGCCTCTACCATAAAGAAACAAAATCGTCAAATTATAAAGCTGACATACCTGCAGTTACTTGTCCTTCTAATGAATTGGTTACAAGCAAGGAACTCCCGTAATTCTTCCCGTAAACACTCGCTCTTCTAAATTCCATTTTGTTTTCTGTAAGTGTCCCAGTTTTGTCTGAAAATACATATCGTATTTGACCCAAATCCTCATTTATATTCAAAGACCTGCACTGAAACCTTGAATCAGAGCTGCTGTCATACATGTACCTGTCTTCAATCATGAAATATGACTGTCCCAATCGTACCAACTCCATTGTAATGTACAGAGAAATTGGTATCATTATCTGAAACACTATGATAGAGCTTAAGAAGGAGAAAAAAGTCTCCATGGGAATCCCATAATATTTGTACTTCTTAAGTTTGTCCTTCCCGCGTGTGAAATATACTTTCCTGTAATAAGGCAAAGTATTAAGCTCCTCTCCATGGCGTTGAAGCCATAGACCCATCCCACAGGCCACAACCATACACATGACCAAAAGAAAAACGGATAACCACAGGGTTTCCCTGTTCATGTAACCTTCTAATCTGCTTCTCTTGGATGGAGATGCTGCACTGTTCAACATTGCTTTTGTTTCCTGTCCTGCATATACTACAACACCAATTATTGATTCTGTGTTCTTCAACTGACAACCACGCAACACAATGTTTGATTGGCTCAAGGGGAATTTTTGCCCCTTGAACTCCATATTGGCTGTAAACTCATATATATTCCTGTTCGGTTGCTCACATCTGATCAGCCCTGATATAGGATTTTCAGATACTGCAGAAACCGTTTCTTGCCTAGCATACCTTGTCTTCAAGTTTGACTCACCATCCAAATTCATTGTCTGAATGTACGCAAGCCCACTAGGATCACTAGTGCTCAACAACACCATGTCACATGGAATTGTCTCATCAGAAAGGATTTTCACAACCTCACCAGCCTGGATTTTTTTCCATTTCTTCAACTGAAACCGATGACCTTGAAACACCAGAGCTTCCCGATTGTTCTCCTTTTGGTCTGATCTATGTCTTCGCCAATCCTCATAGCCATCTTTAATAGCTGTCACGCAAAGCACAAAAAGAAGGGGGAAAAGAGACACTGTTCTCCCAAAGACAGCAAGAGGGGGAAGCTGGTTAAGAGCAGCAATAGCGAGAAAATATAAATACGCTACACGATGGAACTGAATGAAAAGATTCTTGGGTAAGAATGTAATCAAAGTGTACTTGCTTGTTGTGATCTCATTCCCAGCGAACTCATACTTGTCATTGGTTCTCCTAGGATCATTAATGTAGATTAACCTGGGATTCTCCGCATGAAGAAGATTATCTTCAAACTGTGTACTTTTATGGCGAACCCTCTGTGACTTCCAATGCTTTTCCTGCATCAAGGATGTGTGATTGCTGTTCTGCAACTCCATTACACCCAAAGAAAACAGGTGTCCACTCTCTTCTGCAGGGCATGCCAAGGACAACTGCTTACATAAATGAAGGTCCCCAGAGGGGGACTGATTTGTCTTAGTAGTAGCAGAAGGGTGAGATTCAACAGATTTCAGACAAAAATCAGCATCTCCAATAGAGGCAGTATCTTCGTTGCTGTTGTTGTTTGGAGACCCCCAAGAGGTAGAAGAATGATCAGGTGATTACAGCAAGGGCTACCGCCCACAACTCATAATTTATTCTCGAATGTCCACAGGAGCATTCGGTATACAACTTCCCCACTTTCAACAAAAATTCACCACCGCAACTATCAGAACCCCCACTTTCCTTTCCCCGGCTAAACTAAACAAGCTAGGGATATCTCAGCCCTCTTCTGTTGAAAATTGGGAATGCGTGATCCAATGTAAACCTATTTTTCATGTTCAATCAAGTCATCATCTGTTGCACTCATTTACTAACCAGCTACAGAGTCTTTACTTCTCAAGAGAGATCAAAACTGTCCTTCCAATAGCAAACAAATAAAAATCCAAACTTCTTCACCAAAAATTATAAAATCTGGAAAATACAATCGGTTCAAATGATAAAAAAAATCCTTGATCGGATCCAGATGACAGAAAAAAGCCTACGGCTCAATCCTCCAGATATGCCAAAACTGAAAAACACGCAAGACAAAACAAACAAATACCAGCAGCAACTAAAACATGTATCAGAACCTAATCCCACTTCAAAAAATCAAACGGAACCCATAAATTACAAATTACAAAACTAAAACACGCTTAATCATCAAGCGACGACGTACCTCCCATCCCAGTCTGTTAAAGAAAAAAAAAAAAAAAGCTTATCTTCTCGGGATTAGAAAATGAGAGGGAAACAATCAGACGGCTTTGAATGCACTGAAAACGATATCATAGTGAAATGGCAGAAGACAGAGAGAGAAGGATCAGATCAGATCCGATCAGAACTCACCCCAGTTAAAAATGCGACAAAAGAAAGGCTGGCTTGATGACGAAACGGGGAATTGAAAAGGAAATGTAATTGAAATAGAAAATGGGTTGATTCGGAAACGGCGACAGAGGGAAGGGGAAGGACGAGAAGGGCAAAAGCAAAGCAAAGCAACGCAACAGCACAAACAGCGGAGTCCACGGGGCCCAAACAGAGATGGATGACTAGATTAGCGGTAAACCTCAACTCATGGCTTTTTCCTGTCACTCTGCTTGCTTTCAAACTATATATATACATGAAAGTAATTAAAGTTTAATAATTATCTTAGTTATTGCTTGCATTGCAAGTTCAGAAAGTAAAATTATTTTACAAACATTTAAATTTATATTGACACATAAAATTTATACAACAAATATATTTTTTTGCGCCAAGGAACCGACACTCAAGTTTATTTACAATGATCTTCATAATTAGGAGTGGATTAAGGTCAAATCAAGCTTAAAATTTTTGAAAGATGCAAGTTTTAAGTTCGAAATTGAGGTAACAAGTGATGTTCAAATTTGAGTTCAAACACAACACAGAATGGCTTATTTTAAATTCATACGAACGAAACTGATAATCGCACCGTCGAAATAAATTCAGAATCAGATTCAGTGTACGGCCAAACAAGCGGCGAACCGTCGTGACGGAACGATGAACTCCCAATTCAGATACAACGGGGCCTCTTCAATTTGGCAAGTCGCTTTCGCCTCGAAGAAGCTGCGAGATTTTTTTTATTCCGAAATTGTCCCTGCACAAAACCGGGTGGGGAGGTGGGGGGGTTAGTTGGGTCCCACTCTAGAGCATAGTGTATAACTCCTTGAATCTTAGCCGTTGGTGGGAAGGAGATCGTGTGATTGAGATGTCATTGGTAGGCATAGTACTGTATAACTCAGTTTGCTGTGTTTTTACTCCAAATTGGAGCCTTTTCCTCCCTATGTCAATGACACGTGCGCTCTGCCTGGTTCATATCGAAGAGCTTCGAACTTGATGAAGTTGTTTTTGTTTGGGATTCAAAGCAGTCCAATGCAATCGGCCTAATTAGTCAATTCGATTCTCAAAACAACGTGATATTAATTTCACTTGCTACATGTTTGGTTCAATTTTTTATTATTAATATATTTAATTAAAATTATTAACGATAAACTTATAATAAAATTAAGATTATTTTAATAATTTTTAAAATCTAATGAATATTATTAATTGACAAACCAAAATAGATCAAATAAGTTGATTTCTATCCCCGAACCATACACACCACGAAGACAATGTATTTTATATTAAAGCCCAAACAAGGCCCAAGCCCAATCTGATACTTTCCCAAGAAGAAGTATATATTTAAAATAAAATTTATCAACTCAGAAGCTCCAACAGCCAATTCACAATCACAAAGCGTCCGGCTTCGCAGGCCTCGCAAATCAAGCAGCTTTTTCCACGATCGCCCTCTCCTTCTCAGGCATTGTCAACTGCCTTCTTTCTACTTTACCTAGTTAAATCATTCGGATCCAACGCCCCCCATCTATCCGGTACGCCTTTTTCTAATTTTTCGATCACTGGATCTGACTTCTTTTTGTTTTATTTTCCCGCTAAATTTGCTTTCTAGGGTTTATGTTTGTTAGGGATTTTTTCTGAAGCTATGGAGAGAGAGCTGGTGGAGCTGTTTCAAGCGGCCAAGGAGGCAGCGGACGCAGCGGCTGTTGACGGAACATCGTCAAATGGGCCCGAGGTTTCGCGATGTGTCGATGCGTTGAAGCTGCTTAAGAGATTTCCTGTCACATATGACATCCTTGTATCCACTCAGGTATTCATAATAATGGATTTTTTTGTCTGGATATTCTGTCTCTGGTGACTGATTATTTGTTTAATATGCGGTTAGGGTATTTGATTGCGCAGTGTTGTTTGGGTTAAATAAAGTTGAAAAAAGAACTCTTGTTGATAGAAGTAAGGAATAAAGGCTTTTCCTTTCAGCTATTTGATTGACTCTATCTTGTTCTAAATTAAAGAATCTTTTGGAGTTTATGTTTGAAGGTGAAGCTGTTACCTTTTTTTTCTCACTCTGTAAGCTAAAAGTTGTGAACGGATGTCACTTCTTTAATATGATAAGAATGATCCATATAATCCAAAGAATGTAATTTTGTATTGTGATCAATTGCATCTTCAAAATCATGGTGACCAAGGTATATTTCAGTTAAATTTCTGTTTCCAATTTTCCAAGCAACCAGTTTACCTAAACAATGGATAGCCATAACTTGTTGGAGCTTGAACCGGCCAGTGGCTATAACTTGTTGGATTATCAGATTAAAAAAAAAAAAAAGAAAAGGAGAAAGTGTACCTACTTGAACTGGTTTGGAAAATCGAAGACAGAAGTTTAACTGACAAAATCCTTCTTTTTGATGATTTTGAAGATATAATTTATCATGATAGCAAGTTTTGTCCTTTGGGTTATATGGATCATAATTAAACAAAAGTTTGACCTTGTTCATTATATACACCATGTCCATGTTTTGCAGTCAGTTAAAATTTCTATGTTATATTTCAGGTTGGGAAAAGTCTTCGACCTCTCACGAAACATCCTAGGGAGAAGATACAGAATGTGGCTTCTGACTTGCTTGAGATTTGGAAGAAAATAGTCATAGAAGAGACAACCAGAAATAAGAAAAATGGTAGCACTGAAATGAAAGTTGACAAGGCTCAGAAGGCTGTAAAGGTTGAAAAGGCTTCAATAAAAGAAACTGTCAAGGTTGAAAAATCTGGCAGTTTTTCGAGGTCAGAAACTGTCCGAGTGGAAAAGAGGGAAGTAAATGGGGATGCTGAGCCTGTCAAGGTTGAAAAGATAATTAAAGAGGAGAAGCAAGCTTCTAGTGTTAAAAAACCGACACAGGCACCCATTGGGACCCCAAAGCTGACAGAATTGGTTAGATGTAATGATTCATTGCGGGACAAAATTCGGGAGCTTCTTTTGGAGGCCTTGTCCAAAGTTGCTGCTGAGGCTGATGAGGAAGATGTGCATGCGGTAAATGCATGTGATCCTATCCGGGTTGCTGTATCTGTTGAATCTGTAATGTTTGAAAAATTAGGCCGGTCTAATGGTGCCCAGAAACTGAAGTACAGATCTATTATGTTCAACATAAAGGATCCTAAAAACCCTGATTTGAGGAGGAAGGTTCTCCTTGGAGAGGTCAAGCCAGAGAGGCTTGTGACAATGTCCCCAGAAGAAATGGCTAGTGATGCTAGGCAACAGGAAATTATTCAAATCAAAGAGAAAGCTTTGTTTGACTGCGAGCGAGGTGGTGTACCAAAGGCAACAACTGATCAGTTTAAGTGTGGTCGTTGTGGTCAACGTAAATGCACTTACTATCAAATGCAGACTAGGAGTGCAGATGAACCTATGACAACCTATGTAACATGTGTAAACTGCAACAATCGTTGGAAGTTCTGCTAATGAGAATCACTTTATATCTGCCATTCTTGCCGAGAAGAAATTGAGCAGATCATTTGGAAAACTTGATCCCCGTTTGTAATGACCCATCAATCTGAGTGTGGTCTTTTAAGGTCTAGAGGACAATGCTTTTATTGATTTTTTTCCGTTCCTTAGGTCCATCCCTCATTTAGGGGTAGCTGGGCGCTTTCGCGGTGTTTCTGATTTGTATTCTCTGTGAAAATCCTAATAAAGTCGGAGACACCTCAATTCTAGTTCCTCCTCTCCCAGCAGTCAATGGTAGTTCTGTTAGTATTTCTGTTAGCTTTTTCTTCTTGTGTAGCTTTTATTCATGTAATAGCAATTTTCTGCTTTTAACCTCTTTCTTCAATGGTTTTTCAATACCCACTATGCGTTTCATGAATTTTCGACATTGCCCTTGAAAACAAGGATTTATGTTTCTGGATTCAACATTTTATGTTATATAGTCAAAAGAGAGCAGACAATTTAAAATTTCGAAAACAACTATAATGAGAAATTATAATACTGTCTTCTCCAAGTGCAACCAAAACGAAAGAAGAAAAAAGAATTCAAACTACATCTGTCAAAGCAAAACATTATTTCTCTTTCTCTGCAATCTCTTCTACAGGGCTCGAGCAGGGACTCTGCAATGTGTTCTCACCCACAGATTCTTCATCATCTTCACCCCCAAAATCCTAAAAACCAAAACATCTCTTACAGTCAATTAAAGGAAAATGGCCACCCAGAATCTGGAAGAATCAAATTTTAATTTTTACTCACCTGGGACGTGGATTTTGCAGCTCCTCCGCTGACTCTCTTTTCTTGTTCCTTCTCTCTGAGTGACCGTATCGAGGATATCCTCTGATGAACAAAGCATTCATAAGAAGTTATTAACTTTGATTGAACCCAGAAAAAGAATGAGCTAGGAGAATGAAAATCGTATCTTATTGTATCTTACCTGACAATAAGACTTGAGTTCCTTTAATCTGTACAATCTATCAACTTCAATCTCCAGCACCTTCTGAGTTTCCCCTCTGTATTGAAGCTCCTTCATTTGCTTATCTAGCATCGTATCTCTTTCATTCAACATCCTCCCTGTTTTCTCTTTGTCCAGTCTCAATCTCTCAAGCTTCTTTCTTATGGCGCTGAGTTCCTCCGCCAGCGACGCATCCAGTGACTCCAACTTTGTCACCACATGACTCTCCTTCTCTTTCTCCTTCTCCTTTTCCTTGTTCAGATCTCCAACCGCACAGATCTGGTTCTGATTCTTATTCCGATCTATACATCCTTGCTTCTCCTTTGGCTTGGTTTTTATATTACTGGCGAGCAGAGAGTTCACTGGCTGCAGTGGCTTCCTTCCGGACTTCGGCTTCAGCTTCTGCTCTCCGACGGTGGTGGCCGCGACTGTCATTTTGAGGTTCTGGGTCATTACGGCTTCAGCTTCTTCTCTCCCACCGTAAGATAGAAGCCAGCAGACTGGGGATGATAAATATATTCATTGGATGGTAAGTTTAAATTTGGATGGAGCCAAAGTGCTAACGGCTACTTTATTAATATTAAAAACTTTTTCTGTGTCTTATTTTAATTTATTTTCTTGTTCTTTAGTAGGGAAGTGGGCCCGGGGCTCCTGCGACTGAATATTAAGCTTCAGACTCTCATACATTTTCGTGGAAAACAATGAAATGACATTAACAAAACCTCAATTAGATTTAACATTATCCACTAATTTAAGCTAGTTTTATACCGAGCGGTGGATTAGAGTCAAGCGTCTTGCCTTGAATTTATATCTGGTTTAATATAATAAATCCGAACTGGGATTTTAATTCGACAGTTTAATTCAAATTTATAATAAAATTAAATTAAAATTAATTTAAACTTAAACATGTTAAAAAATATAATAAGGAAGTAAAGATTGTAAATATTAAATACTGTACTTAAAGTAGCAATGACATCAATAAGTATAATAGAATTAAAAAATAATAAATAATACTATTAAGGATTAAAATTCGAGTCAAATCCTAATTAGGAGCTAATCAACAATCTTTAAATAGAGTTTTTTTTTTTTTTTCTTTGATAACTTATCATTTTTAACATTTTTATTCATTACTCAAGTCACATCAAATTTGAATTGAAACTCCATTTCAAATTTGAGTCAATCTCAAAGCAACCTTGTCCATGCTTGTTGCGGCTCAAATCCATGCTCTGAAAGAATCGTAACCAGTAGAATTGTTCAAAATCAAAGCTGCCTTTTGAAAAAACAAATGGAGGTCTAGTACTTTTGAGCTTTGGAAGGAAGGGACTTTTGTCAACTTTTGACTTACATTTGAAACCATTGAGCTATAAGTGAAATAGTTCCAACTTTTTGTATTGGATTATATTAAAATGTAAATGAATCCTAGCCTATTTGGTTAATTGGTTACAGATTCAAGATCTGCAGGGGCCAATTTTTCTTTTTTACGCATTTTTCTATGAAAATGTAAATTAACATATAGCAGTAAACTTGTACAAAGAAGTTCATAAAAAACGTAAACTTGTATAAAGCAGTTCATATTTACACAATAGCAAAAGGGCATAAGATTTGAAGAGGGAAGCACATATCTACAAGTGAAAAAAGAGGGTGAAATGTGAAAAGCTGTGATGAGGAGTAGGAGGGTCATAAGTAATCCATTGGAAGCTCCCAATCAGCCTCTGCTTCTCTCATCTTCGGACGGGATTTCTTCCTGCTGAAACCTCTCCGTGTACCCCGATCATCATCAACTTTACGATGGCTTTCAAAGTCTACATATTCTCCAACTTCATCTGTCAAAGTTCCAGGATTCTGGTTGTCCCAAATACCCTGGCACAAGCATTTGAAGTTTTTATTCATTGTAGACACCCACAAATAAAAATATCTAACAGCTAAAATGAAAATTTAATGTAATGACTTCTAACATTTAACAAGAAAATAAGGAGCTTTGCATCTCTCTAAAAAGTAAGATGTGCAGGAAATCCTTAATACCAGAGGGTTGAGAATGTGCCCGCAGGTTTAAATTATGAAATATACAATTTTCTTTTTGGATAACATAGAGAAGGTGATTATCGAACCAGAAAATAGTAATAGGGAAACGAGCATTCTGGTTACATCTCTTTTCACTGCAGGTGGGGTTCTGGTGTCATATTGTGTGCTTACATACATGCATCAACAAATGACTGTATACATGCATAAGTAAAAGGTATCATGTGGGGCGGGAAAAAGCATTGCTGTACAGTGCTCAGAGTGACTGGCAGAATCATCTTCACTAGCAAAACTTATTGGAAATTAAGATATTTATAGCATCACATAAAGTCTATGAAAAACAAAGTCAACATGAAGCATGACTGACAGCTTCATCATTAACCGAAGGTGAAGTTACCTTTGTTAGCCTTTTTATATGTGAGGCAGCAGCTTCATGAACGACAACTGTGTCAGCTACAACTTTGAGTACATCTTCGACAGGCAAAGCATAAGTACTGACCTGGAATCATGACAAGCAGGTAGCATTTGAGTTTCATAAAGCAACTCATTTAACAAGAGGAATATATCAATATTATCCATAATTGATGTGAGGATTCATTTCTGATCAAGCAGCATGTTATATGATAATATTTTGTCTCTGTTACAGAAAGTAAGAACCAGCAACCTACCAAACTTGATGGAATAATTGATATCCCAAATGAATCGAGCTCGAGTGATTCAACGGCCCCTGAATTAATGTTGAAAGTGTATCCACGCACCTACATTGCACAGTTTATAGAATAAGAAAATTTTAGCCTAGATAGGATATCTGCAAGATTTGGTGTTGAAATTTGGATTCACCTTCCCAATGTTTCGCCGACCTGGAGTTACAACTCTGTATCCAACCTGCCCAACATCATAGATTAAAGCCTTAAAATTAAATAAAAAAAATAAAAGGGCAAAGTCACAGCCACTGCAATATGGGGTGGACTGGCAAACCACATACATACCAATATATCAAGTCCAACCATTTTGAAATCATTTTCTGTCACAGTCTCATCCTCAACAAGCACAAAATCACCGACCTGTAAAGAATATTTCATTGAATACTCTGCTCAATATACAAATGATGCGCAGAAAACTATAAATAAGAAAAATAACCAGAAAAAATGGCTCGCAGCTTCAGTACACAGCATAATCCTCCACATAAAAATCAGCCTTACGAAAAAAATGGTCGAGGGACAACTAAAAAACAACAGTTTTATACTCGGATGATGGAACCTTGGACCATAAACCATGAACTCAGCTAACAACAAATAGCAAATATACAACTACTCTACGAAAGTAGCCGCTCTTATCATCAACAAAGCTAACTAAACATAAACTAAATCAGTCCTCAAACTAAACCATCATTTTCTGTCAAATGTGTATATAGCTTCAACCTTTGCTAGCCATACAATACAAAAGTAAAAGAAGTACCTGGCTAACATCCTCAAGAAGAATCCTTTCAGATTCTCCAGAAAGCAAGTTTGGCCTCACTTCGACTACCAATACAGCCCACTAAAGAGCAGCAAAACAAAACACAAAATTAGCATCCGGGTTCTATAAAAAACTAAAAAATACATAAATTTTGTACAAACAAATGATGAATTTACTTACAGAAGTTGTGTCCACCCAAAGTTGAGAAACAAAACCTAAAGAAACAGCTGATTGAATACTAATGACTTGCTTCGCTAACATATTGGATCTCCTCATCACTTGTCTTCCTCTCCTCAACCTTGGTCGTTCTAAACCAACACTATTCTCATCTTCACTCTTTTGGCTCTTCTTCTCTTCCTCTAATTCAACAACTTCTCTTCCAGTTTCAACAGTAGAAGAGCCCATACCATCCTTTTCCTTGAATACGAATTCACCAAACATGTCCTGATTTCGGCTGCCATTTTTGCTTGTAGTGGGTTTAAAACCGCACGTAAAAAACTGTAACTTGCCATTTCTAACATTAGCGTTGTTTAGTCTCAATTTACTAGATAAATTTCCAAATTTGGTGATACAAAAAGACGAGGAAAGGGGGATTGAGCTTAAGAACTCACCCATTCTAAAGAAAAACCCTAATTTTCAACCCAATTTCGCTCACAGAAGCTCCCGAAACATTATCAACCGCTGGAAATCCTCCTCCAGTGATATGAAAGCTGTGGCATCGTTAGGAAGGAAATTTCTAAAATGTTTGAGGATTTTGTGGATAAAAAATGAAAATTTAATAGTATAATAAAAAACTAATTCCAATTTACAATTTATGACGGGAAATTAGTTTAATCTATTAAAAAAATTCATGAATATCAAATCTGTTGATCACCGGTGATAAACAGATTGATAAATCATTAATAAATCATATGTAAACATCATACTTATAAGATAAAAAAATGTGTATTGTATGAAAATACATATAATACACGAAAATGCATGTAATAAATCTATAGAATATGTATGAAAATACATATAATACACAAACAACACATGTAGTTTTCAGATAACATATTTTTTTTCATTTCACAAAATCAATCGTAAAATAATTTACACTTACTCTAGCATTGTTGTTAGGGTTAGATTCAAATCGAATCAAATTTGAATAAATAGATATTCATATTTGGTTCATGTCTCAGATTATACTCATTGATTTTTTTATATGAAGTTCAGATTTAGATTCAAATTTGAGAGTTGGGTTTGTGTTTACGTTTGTATTTATATTTGATTTGTATTTATATTTTATTAAACAATTATAATTAATAATATAATGTAATTACAAAAATTTCAGTTTAAATTCAAATTTGAGTTTGTATTTGTGTTTAAATTCAAATAGTTCACTTCGAATTCATCAAAACCGAACTAAAAAATGAACCCAAACATATTTAGTTTGAATCCATTCCTAACCACTCCAACTATAAATTTCATTTAAAATTATCAGTAAAAGATTTAAAATTTTGATTTTTTTTTTTTTTACAACAAAAATAATCTAAATGTTAAGTAAAATCAATGAAATCACATTATAAGCTTAAGGAAATCAATGTATTAATATTTTACTTCATTTTTGTGACCAAAAAACATAAAATTAGTGTAAAAAATTATTGCAAATCGTCATACTTAATGAAACAGAGAAAAGTTATATTATACAGACAACTATTCAGATTTTATAATTACACAAACTACTTATGTTATACATATATCCAAGCATATTATATTTGAAAAAAGTTGATTTATTTATTATATATGATATGCGTGTCACGTGTGACTTGATATATGTGAATTTTTTGATAGATTTATAAACATAAATTTTAATAGAATATTTTTGTTTTTTTAATTTTAGATTTTGGTTTTTCTAGATTGTAAAAATAAAATTTTTCTAGATTAAATAAAATTTTGGTTTTTCAATTTTAATAAATAAAAAATTATTATTTTATCCAAGTTTAGATGAAAAATAGTCTTTCTATTTTACATCAAAGATCAAATCACATGGACTCAAGATATATTTTATAAAATTTTATATTATTTTAATTTATATTCAATATAAGACAACTCATTACACAATATATATATATATATATATATATATGATAAAGAATATACATCACGTACCATCAATTTATAATTATGATTAAGAAAATATATCACAAAATAGATATGTTAAATATATATTTTATAAATTTTTAAAATTATAAAATACATTTAAAATAAGTTTGAAACTCAACAAAATTTGAGTTTAGAAAAAAAACGATGTAAATAAGTCAAAGGCAAAAGCATTTGATTGGGATGGAAGACGTAGCTTAGCGTAGAAGCAGTATTCAGTTATTGAGGAATCATTATGGAGCAGCCAGCCACCCAATCCAAGTTACGTATTCCAACTTGGCTCCTCAAATTCCTGAACTCCTTGATAAATACGCATTCAACACAGATCATCCAATCAACCACTTCCACCCACGCCACGTGTTTCTTTTCCTAAACCAAGCATCGCTATGGAATAAACTCTGCACGTTCCTTATATAACTGCTGGTCGTTCAAATATCCCATTATTTATTTATTTCTTCAAAAAGTTTCAATCTTGGTGCCGTTGTTCCTCCTCCGCGTCCTCTCCAGGTGCCCGCATTCTCTCTCTTATCCTATTTTTTTGCAGGTTTGCTTCTTGAGATACGTTTGGAATACCTAAGCATGTAGATTTCTTGTTTTTATGTTCAGAATTCAACATGTGTTTTCTCAATGATTTGGGTTGAAAGATGATGTTTTTGTCTTTTATTACGTTATAAAATGGTTTCTTAGGATTTGAGTTATATTTTGTGTTCGTAAATAAGTTACTAAATTATATTACTGTTGGGTTTATTTCTGTATGAAGCTTACGTGTGTGTATTTGCTTCTTCAAGTTCTGTTTTTTCTTCGTTCTTGTTTTCACATAAATGTGCTGGCTTGGATTGATCAAAGTTTTTTTTTTTTTTTTTTTTTTTTTATAGAGAAAAATACTGATGCCACCATGTGCGTGTGTGATTTTTAATTTCTCATCAAGACGCTGATTTTAGGAGCTTGTTTTTGCTTTGAATTTCAGATTTGACAACTTGATCTTCATGAATTGGAGAAATACTGAAGCATCGTCTGTTGTTTCCTGTGAATCGGGAAACAAGAGCTGTTTCTTCTCTTGGATTCTCTTTTGCTTACTGCCAAAGTTTCTAGGGATAACAATTGCATACGTGCCATTGTTGTTGATTAAGGCCATTGATTTGGAGAATTTTGGGGGTATTTAGCCATTGTGGTGATTGCTTTGCTTTCTCCTTCATTTGCTGTCCTTAGATTAAACTTGGTAACATGGTTTCCTCTCAGTTACCTGGTTTGACTAAAGCCTGCTTGGGCAAACTACTCCAAACCCAGCTATTTTTCCCTGTGAATCCTGCAGATGACGTTGTGGTGGAAAATTTTGAGCTGGATTTCTCTGATATATTTGGTCCTGCTCCAGTTCAGACATCAGCTCAATTAAGTTGTGGTGATTTGCAAAATCCTGGGTTTGATACAGCTGAAGTGAGTGAGATAATTTATGAAGATCCAGTTGTCATCCACACCCGATCACATTCTCTGGTTGGCCCCTCTACTTGTGTTGGTGAATCATTGAAATTTAACAAGCTCACTCTACATGAGACAGAGGATTCAGAGGAACTACAAGACTCTATTGAGGGAGAGACCGTCAGAGAATTTGAGAAATTCTCCATTGATGAGGTTGTTTCTAATGATGAGCTTTTTGAAAATGTCAATGGATGTTCTAGAAAGGTCCTTAGTGTAGGCATTGAGGATTTTGAAGTTTTGAAGGTTGTTGGGCAGGGTGCATTTGGAAGGGTGTATCAAGTGAGGAAGAAGCATACCTCAGAAATATATGCAATGAAGGTTATGCGGAAGGACAAGATTATGGAGAAGAATCATGCTGAATACATGAAAGCTGAGAGGGATATTTTGACAAAAGTAGATCACCCCTTTATTGTGCAGCTCAAATATTCATTCCAGGTAATCTTCATAGTGATAATGAAATGCTCTAAGCTGTTTCTTTGAAGTATTAGAATAATCACCATGATTGAATAGCAGAATAGATTGCAGCTTGAATTTCTATTTTTGCCATTTTTTTCACTTTTTAAAGTTTAGAAGATTAATTGAACTCTTTCTCGACACGCAGACCAAATATAGATTATACCTTGTGCTGAATTTCATAAATGGAGGACACCTGTTTTTCCAGCTCTATCGCCATGGCCTTTTCAGGTTTGTTTGTTCTTTCTTATTTGGATGGTTTGTGGAACCCTCAAGGCATTAGGCTGATTAAGACCTGTGATTTTGTGTTAGAGAGGATCTGGCACGTATATATGCTGCTGAGATTGTTTCTGCTGTTTCCCACCTTCATTTGAAGGGCATAATGCATAGGGATCTTAAACCTGAAAATATTCTTCTGGATGCAGATGGCCATGTAATCTCTTTTTTTCTCTCTCTATTTATTTGTCTTATTGGTACAGTGACTAGTGGGGGCTAAGGGAATTATCTGTTACAAACTTGCTCTTATTCACACAAGCTGAAAGTAGAAGTGACAAATAATAGTTCTGACCTTCAACTCAATTTTAAACACAGGCAATGCTTACTGATTTTGGCTTAGCTAAACAATTTGATGAAAATACAAGATCAAACTCTATGTGTGGAACAATTGAATATATGTCACCTGAAATTATTCTTGGAAAGGGCCATGATAAGGCTGCAGACTGGTGGAGTGTGGGAATTCTATTGTATGAGATGCTCACTGGGAAGGTTGGCACTCTTCAATAACTAATCCTGTGTGATCTGTATGATATCTTTTTTGGAATATATAACCAGCATTAGCTTTGTTTTTAACTTGTGCAGCCTCCTTTTATCGGTGGAAACAGGCAAAAAGTCCAGCAAAAAATAGTTAAGGATAAGATCAAGCTGCCACCATTTTTGTCAGCTGAAGCACATTCTCTATTGAAAGGAGTAAAAACTTAACTCCTGAACAAGTGTTTCTTTATTCTATTCCCAACACAACATTTCGAAAATTGTATCTTGTTGATTTAATGATATGGTATGATGTGGCATATTGTGGACTTATGCACTCGCAATTGTGTCATGTAAGGAGTCTTATCATATGTAAAAGTCTTTTGGCGCAGACTCTGGCATACACTGTTCGATATTGTTGTTTATCATTGATGAATGAAGAGCTGAGAAAATTTGTTCGTCTTTTCAGCTACTACAAAAGGAACCCGGCAAGCGCCTTGGTAGTGGACTTAGAGGAAGTGAGGAAATTAAGCAACACAAGTGGTTCAAATCCGTCAACTGGAAGAAATTGGAAGCAAGAGAAATCCAACCCAGTTTTCGTCCAGATGTTGCAGGGAAACACTGCATTGCTAACTTTGACAAGCGATGGACTGAGATGCCACTTTTGGATTCTCCAGCTGCATCTCCCAAGAACAATATAAATCCATTTGTTGACTTTACTTATGTGAGGCCTGCGGATCCATTCCTTCAGAGTAGTAGCCCCTAATCTAGCTTTGTGTCATCCTAAAATTGAGGTTTTTGAGGGATCACTGCTTTCAGCAATTGCTTGCGGATCAACAATGGTGGCATAATTTGACGTGTCGTACTCAGTAGACAAACTACTCTATGTTGTATTAAATTCATGCTATAAACATATATGTGCACAGACTCTCAGACTCTTGTTTCCTATTATGATTTATCAAGTTTTCTATCCTCAGATAAAGTGCCACTAAGCTTTAGCAATCAACTTTTTAATTCTTATCTTTATTTCTAAGTCCCTCCCAGAATATGTTGGCTTTTCTCTTTTTGTGTTATTAGCAGCAGATTACTTATTGGATGGACAGAGACATGTTATTTTCTGTATCCTCCCACACAACATTTGTAGACGATTAAATTTATAGTAGTTACTTTGAGACATGATTGATTCCTTAATAAAATGGTCCATCAGTCTTTTCAAAAGAAGACAACTTAACCGCTTGCTGGAGACTTGAAAATAAAATAAGTTGTTCTTTGTCCACATATTTCTTGCTAAATGGATAACTTAAGCATGGCATGTGGCAGAAGGCCAACCTCTTCAGAGTCCTTAACAAAAACAAATCAAACTCAAAACATTAGCTCTTTCTTTTTAGCGCTAGACCACCAATAAGTAGTATGGCTTCACTCTTGTCTCCAACAACAATTACACTTCGACAGAACCCCAAGATTATTTGCTTCTCTTCTCTAAGACCAACTTGCCAAACTAATCTCTCTTCTTTGACAAATCGTTGCTGAAGTAATCCTGGAAGTTGACATGCATTTTTTGGCAACATCCCAGATGATCTTTTGGATCAGTCATTTTCTCAAGTTCCAATTTTTTAATCCGGGTTTGTGCAATTTCAGAGAGCTATGAAGATCTATCAGATGTTCAAAGACGGGGTTTCTTGTTTTTGCTGGGTTGATATGGATATACTTGACTGCAAGACCTGGTGTTCTTGTGGGTGCCATTAATGCATATGTTCTAGCTCCATTGCAATAGGGTTTTGACAGCTTGATTGGGAGGAAGAACTTGAAAAGGACTGATTTTGTGATAGGGGATAAGCTGGGAGAAGGGTCTTCTGGTGGTGTATTCTGAAGTGATTGTTCCAAAGAATGTGACTGTTGAAAACAGGGGACAGAGAAAGGGAAGAGGCAAATCGCCAGAGTTAAATAGCAGGATTAATGAAAAAGTCATTCTCAAGAAGGTTGTTGATTCTGCAATTTATATAATAAGGTTTTGTTACCTGTGGATTTTATTTTCTCTTCTAGTATTATGATCTTTTTTCTGATTCTATAAATAGATAAATTTTGATTTTCATTGACAGGGACATGCAGGTGAAAATTGGAGTTCAGGGGGCTGAGGAATGTGGTGATTATGAAGAATGGTTTAATTATAGGCTGTCAAGAGCTGCACCTGAAACATGTGCAGAGTTCCATGGAGGTTTTGTTGCAGACAAAACAAACTCACAGTTTACAAAAGGCGGCAAATGGCTTGTTTGGAAACTTGGCAGTCCACTCAATTGCAATACCAATTTGAAAGTCTTTTCCACATTCAGCTTCCTCTGATCAGAAAGTGCATTGCATGGTCACAAGGCCTCTTTGAGCATTTTGCTCAGGCATGAACAAGCTTAATAATGTATTTATGAGCTTCACATTAATCTTAGTGTATTTATCCTGATGATATGCTGCTTTGTTATCTCCACAAAGCTGAGGTGAACTTAACCATTCAATTACTGGTAAAATGACAGTTATGTTCCTAAATTTGAACTTGGAGGAGTTAAGTTTGACAGGCAAAGGTGTGCTGTTATTAGTGATGAAATTTGGAGAGACTTTGAATTCCAAAGAATACGGACAAGCGAAAAATGGTGAAAGTTACACCTGTGTAAGTTGGAACTGTCAAGCTTATCTCTCAAGTAACAACGAAAAGAAACCACAGATGGCCGATAGCTATAAATTTAGTACCAATGAATTTATAGTTATATCCTATATAGATAGAACTCCATTGATAACTTAAACATGTGCAACTGCACTGTTTTCAAACCTCAAGATTGTGTCCCTTAAGAAGACATACTTTTCACATGAACAAAAATTTTGGTAACAATCACAACAGCAGCAACTGAAAACAAAATGGTATACACTGAGAATATGGGTCTGCAGCTGCTCGGGAACAAGTTGCACAGGACTCGTGATGTTGCTCTATTAAAGATAACACAAATTGGGAACTCACCCTCATACTCCTTCCAAAAATGTCATCACACTATCATGGATACTATCACAGATTAATTCATGTGATAAGTATATATTGCTAATGCACCCTCAGTGAAGAGTTATCCCGTAAACAACTTTCTCCTTTTTAATACTAGGCCTCTCTATAAGCCAGCCGAGGAAAAACAATAACTTTGTCAGGACAGCATTAGTAGTGGTATGTGACGGGAGAGATAATGGAAATTAGCGATTTCGTCTGATATATATCTTGAAACTATCGACTGCATTTAACAAATGTCAAAGAATATTGTCCAAGAAGGAACATTGTAGCAATCAAGTTAATTGTAAGAAACCAAAGAGAGTCATCTCAAGTGTGTAATTGGCAACGGAGGGAAATTGTACAAAGCATATGAGAAGAATATTGACCAGAATATCACACAATTGCAAATGTATCCATGTCATAAGTATGCCATCGTTTCCCCTTACAAATCAAACGTTTGAGAAGAAGAAGAAATTGTGATGAAGAGAATTATAATTGATACATAAGTTCATGTGCCATCCAAGATTGTAAAACTAAGAATGAAAGTGGGTAAGATGCCCATTTCTACAGTCTACAAAAGACAAAAATAGGAAGAGAGACTCGTGAGGTTTCTTAAGGAGGCATCCTATATACATAAACGAACATTTTAATCACAATTATAACAGTAGCAACCGAACTCAGGATTGTGATGCCTCCAAATGCAAGTCCACAGATGCCGGAGAATAAGTTGCATAGCACTAATGGTGGTCGTCTTCTGATGAGTACTGCAAACGCTGGGAACTCCTTCCATGTCCAGAGTTTGTAGTAAAGCAGCAATGACATTGACATCATACTATGATGGTAACTATCACAGATGTAATCATATGATCGATCTAATGCTACCGCACAGACAATGACAAGAATGAACCCGTAAACAATCTTCTTTTTTCTAATTCTAAGCCACTCTGTAAACCAGCCAAGGAAGACTAACAATTTTTTGAAGGCGGTATTGAAATTCATCATATCATGAGCAAGTGTCTTAATACTGAACTTGGGGTGAGAGAGTTCAATGTTATGTACAGAATTCATGGTGAGTAGTTATAGCAATTAGCAGTCTTGTTACTAACGTTTGACTATGAAAAAGAATGCTAAAGGCCAGAGAAGGAATTTTGGTGCTGTCGAGTTAATTGGTAAAACCGAAGACAGGACCAAGTTTCATATATCTAAAATCAATGAATTCTTTCTTGTTTTGTTTAAAGAAAAAAGAATACAATCATGCCATTAGCATAACTGCAACAACAGTGACCAAGATGGCGATCCCCATCTCTGCAAATACACAAAAGAGAGCATAATGGTCATACTGCAATTTTGGTGGAGGTGGCGATACAAAACTTATAAAGCTCAGGGCTGGATGCTCATCATCATCTGCAAATCCAAACCGGTCTTTGAAGACAATGAACCAGTGTCTTACACATCATAATACATAATGATGATAAGCATGTTGCCATCACACACACAGTGAAAAAATGATTCCGTGGAGCTTCTTCTTCCAAGTCATTGGGGTAAAATGTTTTGCTTTACCTTTCCGTTCAGAGTAACTAATGCCTGGTTAAATGTTTTTACAGCTTAAACTTGGCTAACGAACATAACAAGGTGATCAGCTTTAAGAGACGTTGAGGACAACCATAGGCATATTTCTACCTTGTTGACACCTGTATTTCTTGTCATTAACGATTACAAAGCTTCTGCATGCCTAACAAGTATTGATAGGAAAAATATGTTATCGCAATAATGAACAACCTGGTGAGAAAAACCCTACCACCCTAAAATTCAATCGATAAGTATACTATGGACATCTGCACTAGGCACTCTAATTTCTCCTCCCTAATTGCTCAATAGCTCATTTTTAAATATCCGTTTAGTATTCATATTTCTGCAGCAGCAAACAGGTACATATTTTTATGATGACTATACATGTGCTTTTCTTAATATTATATTTCTGTGTACCATATTACAGATCGTCATGGTAAAGTGAAGCCTCGAGAGAATTTCTCTTTTTACAATCCCAACGGCATTTCCAAGAACACATGCTGTTGAAGATGGAAATTCTTGCTGAATGAAGAGATATAATTTTTGATGTCGAAGGAGTTTTTGAAAGAAAAATTGCATACCCATCATCCATGTACTCAGTTCCATCAGGGAACAGCTGCCACAAAAGACTCCCAGCCCCACTGCCTCCTATCTTTGTTGAGTCCAAGAGAGTCTTGTACACTGTATTAAAAAGAGTGTCTTGAAATGATGAGTTATAGCCAGGATCTTTAGTAGATACACCAAACTCAGCAAACAAAACAGGCATTCCCAGATTTTTCTCAGCATCCTCTATATGGGCTTCCATCCATGATTTAGTGAATTGAATATGAGAATCAGATATTGTCCGGGAAATCCTTCATCAGCAAATTCAGTTTGTTAACAGAAGTTGCAAAAGTGATGACACACATAAAGACTGATTTTGTATTATAATATACTATTCACCATTGCCTTGGAAGCATTAAATTTGGAAATAGTTCCTATTCATGTCGTAAAAGAGGCTCATTGCAACAAATACTTACCAAGAGTCTGCATATATGTGTACAGAAGCAAAGTCAACACCAAGAACTTGATGGTTCCTTATGAAGTCGGTTCCAACTTGAGTAGCATATGAATTTGGATTAAATTGAGCCCTATCAGGGGCTGAGGGACCATAAAATCCTTCCAATCCAATCTCCACCAGGTGCTTTGCATCCAGGGTCTTCACATAGGCCGCCATTTCTTGTATCCATGACTAAAAAAGAAAAATTCACTAGGTTCAGGATATAATAACATTTGACAAATTCATGTACCCAAAACTACAAGAATATGAGAGGTATATATACTCCCACCTGAAAGCTAGCACCCTATCAAATAGTGAAAGAAAAACAAACCTGCAGTGTGTCACCAGAAGGGTCTGAGGTGCATCGAGGCTCATTCATCAATTCCCAAGCAAAAATGGTGGGGTCATTTTTATAAGTTATGTTGGTGAAAGTATTGACTCTATTGAGCACAGCCTAAGGTGCCACGAATGTCAACAGAAATAAACAGAGTTAGGGCTACTGATTCATATATACAGACATTGAGCTTGAAAGTGAAACTTAGTCATATGACAATTCCACGGAAATATCTAATTGAAAAGAAACTAAAGATTATCACCTTAACATGGGCCTTATAGTAGCTTCTGAGAGTGGGATGGGAAAAGAATTCATCATCTGATGTCAAATTGAGGCCAGCAGCTTTTCCCCATTTAACATATTGTGATTTGCCACCATATGCATCCCAGTTGTTGGTTAATGATAATATGAGCCTGATCTTATACTTCTTTGCTTCACTTACAACAAAATCCAGGGCCTACAATTCAAAAAAGGGGAGTGTGATGTATAATAATTGAAGAACATTGGCACTGCCTTTTCACAGAAATGAAGTAATCTCTATGAACTTTAACATATTGATCCTCTATTAACTAGAAGTAAGGGTGTCCATAAAATGGTTCAAACCCTAAAACCTGACCAAATCCTTTGAAATTTGCGATTTGGTTTGTTTTGAGTTGGAAAAATTTTTAAAAATGGTTTAGGCAGTTTACAAATCAAATCAAACCCTAAACTATTTTTTTAATATATATACATGTACACATTCTTTTTTTTTTCAAATGAAACATATTTTGCATGTTTGATATAAATTTTACCGTATTGAAGATATAAACTTTACAAATTTTATAATCACAATTTAATAATGATAAACTATATCACACTAAATATAAAAATATGGAAAAGTACAAACTATATTGAATAACATAACAACATCTTTACATTTCAATTTTTTAAATTATTTTAGTACAAAAAAATTATGCATTAAAAATAGAAGAATTGATCAAAGTTAAAAAATTACAAATAGATGCATCATGAATTTCATTCCTGCCTACCTTTAATTTTAATATATAAATATAACAACAAAATTGAATACAAGAGCTATGTTACTGCTAATCAAGATGTAAAATTTTCCTATCACATGCATTGACAAGCATTTCACTTTGCTCATTCATAATTAGCAATACATTTAATTATGTAGACAGTAATACATATTTGTAATTCTTAGTACATTAAGTTTGAGATAGTATGAACACTAGAGATGGTTAAAATTTAAAAACTTATAAATATATAGAGGAAGAAAATGTTGAAAATGTTATTGATAACACATCCTTCGTTGATAATACCATATTTTATTTTTATAGAGCCAAACCATAAACTAAATTAGACCTAGTCACAATTTTTCATTCTCTTTGGTTTAATTTGAAGCACAAAATGATTTAGTTTGATATGAGATTTTGTTAAACCGTTTTTTCAGTTTAGTTTGAAATTTTTCCTAAATCATGTCATGCACACCCCTAATTAGGAGTAAGAGGGCTTAAAAGAATTCAAAACCAAGTTTTAAGAATAGAGTGGCTTCTTTCACTGTAAAGTTTAGCACAATTTAGTATAAGTCACCAGCAGAAGAACTGAGAAACAAGAGTACCTTGAAAACTTCCTCATCATATACTGATGGAGATTTCTGAAGAGCTTGCCACTGGCCATCATTAAAAGCCCAAGTCCTGCATACCGTTAGACCCACGGAAGAAGCTTGTTGGAATACTTCACTGACCTTTCCCCTTGTAGATTGATCAGCAGCAAAGACCATCAGCCAGTAAGTATTGAACCCATTAACATAGAAGGGTTGGCCATTAACCACAAACTGGTTCCCTTTCTTCCCCACCATTGGCCAACCATCATCATCCTTAATGTGCAAGTCACAAATCCTGAACATATAAAAAACATAGATTAATTATACACCCGCATCTAAGCACCTACTCAAAATCAGAAACAAGAAAAGAATGTTCCCAAATGGGTAGTTACCTAGAACTTGTGCTACCACATGATAAATCATTCTCTGATCCCTTCACCAGCGACTCAAATTGCTCATTCTCAACACCAAAGACATTCCAACTTGAGTTTTCATTCAAAATCATTAAAATGAGAAATGAAAAAATGAACTTGGACCCAAATTTTATCTTGTGATAATCCATGATATCAAGTCCCTAAGCCACATTTCCCCTCTTGATGGACCTATATATTTGTGTGTGTGTGTGTGTGTGAAGTTAAAGTAAGGAAATTGTAAGATGCAAGAAGAGTGTTAAAAGAGAAGATCACCTCTCTCCCTTTGAAGCGAAGAAACTTTTTGCTCTATCCTCAGCCATTATCTCCTCCTTTCTTTCTCTTGCAGACACAGATACGTACACATATTGAATTAGCAGAAACAGGGGCGAGTTTGTACTTGGAAAAGTGTGTAAAGGTCTTGAATGTCACTCTCACAGTAAACTAAAGGGGGTCTTGTTTAAAGTCCCACGATATATGGGACCCACATGAATTTCTAGTTTAAATGTCACAAGTCACAGCCTCCCTAGCTCGGCTCCTTGAGCAGCTGCTAGCTACATAGTTCTTCTATATATACATTTTCCCTGTCTCTGCTCTTAGCCAGGAGAGATTTCGGGAAGGCCCACAAGAGAGTTCATGTCAGGCTAGATGTAAATCAAATCGAATTTAAATTTAGGTTAATTTGAGTTTAACTCAATTTTATACAAATTCTCATTTGATTTATTAGACGCATCAAATAATTAAAATAATATTGATTCATATTAGTCAAAATAATATCATTTTAATTAATTTAAATTAAATTTTTTTAATTCATAAGTTTTGTAGGTCAAACTCATTATAAGTTTAAACTTGTAAACTTAAGAATATTAGATTCAAACTCATATTTGATCTCAAACTAATTCAGTTTGAATCTAACTCTACTTTTATAAGTTTAAAACCAAAAATACTAGATTTTGACTGGTTCCAATCTTTCCAAGCCTGACAAGTCGTTTTCATTAATAATTTGTTGGACAATGAGTTTAAACTAAAAGGAAAAAGCCCAATTTAATTACCAAAAAAAGAAAAAGCCCAATATAATTTGATTTGATAATATTAAATTCCAATTTGAACTCATTTAAATTGTTGTTCAATGTTACTGTAACATTGTTGTACTATAACCAGTATTTTTAAAAGGATAAACAGTACACACAAAATGAACAATACATTTGAAAAAACAATCAAACTAAGTTAAAAGTTTAATTTGAATTTAACTTACTCAAACTAAACAATCAAGTAGGCTCAAATCCATACTTGTATATAATCAATTATCCATAAATATTGCATTCAAAAATTAATTTTGAAAATTCTACAATTGCATAGTCGTCCTAAGTTTTTGTATTTTTCAGTTTCATTCAAAAAATTATGCATATTTTACATATAAAAACAAAAGCATTGGTCCTCTGATCTCCAAATCTTAAGTACTATGCCATAAATGAATGCATGTCCATGAACTGGGCAACTTAAGCTTATTACCCTTTCTAGTTTCTCCACAACTACAAGCAGGGGGAACTACAGACATTACATCACTGAGCCTTCCCAAGAAAAGTCACTGTTCCCTTCCATAGAAAAGGGAACATGCTGAACTTAGCAGATAAATCAACATGGGAAAGTGAAGTTCAAAAATGAGTTATGTTACATAAGTTATACAGAATCTCAACTTCATAACTTATACAAGGCTCAGGAGAACAAGGACAGTGAAAATGGTTCATGTCCCTGCATCCCAAAGTCTTCCGACCCTTGTAACAAAACCAGCTTTTATAGGAGCCACAGACTGGATAGAACCACACTACAAAAACAAAGAAAAAGAAATATTATATCAACAAAAAAAATAGATATATCAGTCTCTTTGTACAACTCTTCCTGCAAATAGCAATCCTGGCAGTTCTGTTTACAATTGAATTACACATTTGCATACCCAATCTTAATTATACATGCCAGAATTCAACACACAAGATACAGACTGGTGCACAGACCTGCTCACAACCAAGAAAGAAAAGTTGATTCTCCTTTGTAAGAATTGTATCTGGACTTCTACAGTCATTACATATTACATATTCATCTGCAACCATAAACTAACATTGAGGCGAATACTCAAAATAGAAGAAGCATTAACAGATAGAGATAACATAGTTGAAGGTTTTAGCCTATGAATTTATCCTCAAAACAATATGTTTTGAGAAAAGAAAAAATACACTAAATATGAATGATACAATTTGCAGACTACATACATTACCACAAGCGCTCGTGTTGTTTCCTATCTGTGGTTTGGAAAAAAAAAAGTATAAACAGTTGGCCAAAAAATGCAAAGACACTGCCACTCATTATTATTATTATTATATGTGGAAACAGTTTAGTCAAATATGTAAAATACAGGTAAGATTACAAAATATCGACAAGATATATGATTGTAAACTTACTTATGTATCTATGCAGAATCCCTTCAACGTTTTTAGGAGGAAATCTACCCTTTACTACCAATTGCTGCTGCCTGTCAAGGGATCCACTTGCCCCCATTTCAGCTAGTAAAAAGGTCATGACATCCTCTGCCTGTCTATGCATCCTGAGTCAAACAAAATAATTTTACAAATGGAAGATAAGTAACAAACTATTATCAGAGATCACAGAAAAATATAAATCCCATATTAAGATGAAGATGCTTAAACTCTTAAGAGTACAGAAGAATAAGATAAAACTATGAAAGCAAGTTTTAAAAACTAAAAACCAAATCATTAATCATACGTTTCACAAAGATCCATAAAATTAACAACAATAGTCTTCTTTGTGCCCTCTAGAAGAATTTGTGGAGGTCTCATGACAGTCCTGCACCTATCTCCTGCAAGCTCGAGATTGTTCTCACGGAGCATACTGAACATCCTACTTAGAAGCTGCACACTCGCGAGAAACATATCCATTGTTATACATTACCACAGTTCAGAACTGGTAAACAGATGACAAATGAGGCAAGAGAAGTCATGATAGGATCACACATCTAGACACCCATATTGAACTTTACTCCGTGTATAAAAACCACAACAGTTGTATGCATGTCGATTGTGAGTCAATATTAAAAATTTATGAGTATGAAACCATACCTCTTCATACCTATAATCTCTATTAGTTCCATCCCAAGGATTCTGAGACAGCGCAAACTCTTCCCCTCCTCCCTCACCTATATAATTTGAAAATAATGAAGATATTGTTTGTAATTAACTTTTTTCTTCGCGAGGACATCTGCATTTTTCTAAAGTTCAATTTAAAACTACTAACTCAAAGAGTTGGTAAAAAAAAGAACTTTTTGTGTACCCCTATCAAATCCTCTTAAAAGGAGTTCAGCAAAGATTGTCTTCAACTGAACTCTTCGAACTAGGAGTTTTATTATTAAAGAATGCTTACATCTGCCTTCAAATTTTCAGCAGAATCAAACAATTTCAAAGAAAGACCAGAAACATTACCATCAGAATCCGATTCTGGACCAACACTTTCATCATTCAAGAAATTAAGCTGCACCTACAGATAAATGACACCCACATACACATATTGTTTATTAATATGTTGCAAATTTTCTAGGAACAAAGAGAGTCACAAACTTACTCTCTTACAGTTTTCTTCTTCCTCTTCTTCTTCTTCTTCTTCTTCTCTAGGCCAGGAGAGGAACTTTCTGCTCCATCAATCACTGCAAATGATGAAGCATGTATCTATATAAACACAAATACAAAAGCCAAAAGATGGAGAAACAAGCATTTCTTTTGGAAGTATGCATACTTGTCAAATTCTCTGTTTGGTCAGCCAAATTCTCCACAAAATCAACAAATTCATCCTGAGGCTGCACCTTGTTCTTCTTGTTCTTCTTCTTTTTCTTTCCAGTAGGGTCAAATGAAGAAATCTTCATAGAGAAAATTAAAGTTTGCTAAAGCATAACGAAAATGTTTAACATGAAAGATCGGAACTTTACCTCCGACATGTCTTCCTTCACTTCAACAGACGTTTCTTCGGACATTTTTTCTAGACCCAGAACTCTTTTTTTTCAGAAACAATCAAATCAAAGCAACAAATACAATGAGTTCCCGTCGGGGATTCCAGAGAAGACAAAACACAAAACACAAACAAATGCAGCAACGAAGCTCTGGACCTCAACACTCCAGTGCCGTCGGCTGTTTCAGTGCAATATCATATAAACGACGTCGTACATACTCTCTGTGTTCGAGGTTTGCCCATGGGCCACAGTCTTTTTTTGGGCTCGTTATCTAAAGACTGATTGGGCAGGGCCCTATTTTCATATTATTTGGTATTTTAAATATAAAAAATTTTTAGATTGTGAACCAATACTTCTAATCATAACATAATGTATTACGGTGCATTGAATCTATGCACGGAAATACAAATTAAATCGAACTTAAATTAATTTTGATTTAAAATAAATCATTACATTATTGTACTAAAATTCATACGGGCAATGATTTTTTTCTTTTTATTTAATAAATTTTTTAACAATTTTTTAAAATTGAAACAATTAGTTTTTCTTTTTTTTAACTTTTTTTTTTTACTCTTTCTCCTCTCAAAAATTACTGTTTACCATTTTCATCATCCAAATTAATTTTTGAGTTCACCATTGAGCTTTCAAACGTAAATTATATTTTCTCTTGTATCAAAATAAACAAGAGAACAGTTACCTTATCTAATGTTATAATCTTGAAATTAATTATTAGATTCAAATTTTATCTATTTGGTATAATAAATTTAGTTTAAAAAAACGATTTGATTTGAGTAAAAGTTCTTCAATATCAGAAAAAGCTCTCGTTTTAACAATCTCATTTTGAATATTTTATTAAGAAAACATAAAATTAAAAAAGAAACTTCATTGAATTCGGATACGAAGATAAATATTTGTTTATTTTCATTAGTATAAGTGGAAAATATAATAAAAATCCTAAAAATCAAACAAAATTTATAACTATGTAATTAGCTATAATAAAACCGGCAATGGATCGTATTAAAATTGGCATGATTCATGGTAGTCATAGCTCCCCCGTTTTTTTCATCAATCCACCGACTTTTAAACTTTTTTATATTTTTAGTTCTTTTAAAATTTTAGATAATGTTCTTTGCTTCACCTATACATAACGGGTAAAAAGGTAAATAGAATTAATGGTGAAATCACTTATCCCCACCCAAGGTTTTCTTAAAAAACTCTCATCTATGAAATTTAAAAAACCAAATATCCACCTGGTAACTAAAATTGAAATGATATGTTTATCTTTTTAAATAAATATTAAAAAAATAATTAAAACGTAAAATAATATTAAAAATTTTTAAAAATAATAAAAATAAAATAAAAATTTAAAAAAAACCATCATCATTGATAGTATCATCGGTAGCAGTGATCAATGTTAATATCACTAGACGATCAGAAATAGTTATCTGATTCAATTTACAATTGGATTTTGTTGTCTCAATGGTTGATGCAACTAGATATGACGGAGACAGTCAGAGTTAGTTGTCTTTGTCATTTAAGATAATCGAAAATAACCGATTTTAAGTATGTTGATTGTTTTTAGCATTTGATAGTCTCCATCAAATCTTTGACGATCAAAACCGTTCGACTCAATTATAGAGGTAACTAAGAAATATTTAGTTAAATTAACGTCGACTATTATTATCGATAATACTATTGATGATAGTAAATGTTTTTAAAAATTTTTAATTTATTATTATTATTTTAATATTATTTATATTAAAATTTATTTTAATATCAATATTATTTATTTTTGTGGGAGGAATTTTGGTCATTTCAAAGAATAAAGCTGGGTATTTGGCTTTTTCAAAATTTTGGGTTGAAAGTGTCATTTGAGGAAACCTTGGGCGGGATTAGGTATTTGGCCTAGAATTCATTGGCGACGTAAAGCTGGCACAGCCCGTATTACACGGCTGATTGAAGCCAGAGGGGCCTTCCAAAGTGGATCCGCCAGATTTCCATAAAGGTCAATTTTATTCATGATAATCAAACCAATCATAAAGCACCGTCGGGAAACCGCGTAACTATGCTGTGACTGTGATAACCAACCTGTCATCCATCACTTTTTGGCGAACCAATATCCCCCAGTGTCAATTCCGTCTTTTCAACATCCACCGCTCCAGTCTCTTTAATTAAAAATTATTTTATTTTTATTTAAATAATACATCATTATCATTAAAAAAATCCTAATTGAGTTTTCCATCGGATTAATATCTTGTTTGAATTTTAAAATATTGTTATTAGTTTACATGAAAGTCCTTAGTGTTAGCAATCCCTGGGGTCAAAATTTACAATGGATATTCTTTATGACTAAAGTGTGATTAGTCAAAACATAAGGGAGTAAATGAATAGTATCCCCATTCACCAAATCACTTTATAATTAAGTACTAAACAAGTGTTAAATTCTGACAAAAGCCGCATTCCAGTTTCTGCTACTATCAATTCACAGCTCTCTCTCCTTCTCTCATCTCTCTCTTTACCGATTTCTCCAATTTGACTCAGTGAGTTGTTCTCTTCCTATTGAGGTAAAATTCACTCAGTCGCTCACCTTCTGTGCGATGGCTTAAGTTCGTAGATCAGTTTTGGTCCCTCTTTCTTCTCGCTTTTGCTTTATTATTCTCCTCTATCGGAAGCATTTGAGTTAAGTGTTTGTAGACTTGGATCTAGGTTGAAATCTGTGTTTTGAGATTGCTCTTGTGCGTTTCTGCTTGTTTTGAATCATTTAAGAGTCTTGAAATCAGTTGTTTTGAGTCCATGAAGAACTCGAAAGAGTCTTCGTTTTCTTCTATTGTTGTGATCCTTGTTTCGTTAGCTTTCTATAGTCATTTTGTTTTGGCCGATGATTATGTTCCAACCGAACAATTTCTAATAAATTGTGGTGAATCTTCGATACGAAATGATAATGATAACAGGAGTTGGACTCCGGACGTGGGTTCTAAGTTCTTGTTATCAAGCAAGTCCACAACTGCAAAAGCAGCCACTCAAGACACCGCTGCTCCGGAAATTCCTTACATGACAGCTAGGGTTTCGCAGTCCAACTTTACTTACAGTTTTCCTGTTGTGTCTGGTCGGAAATTTGTGCGTCTTTATTTCTATCCTAATTCATATAACGGGCTAAATGCAAGTAATGCTCTCTTTTCTGTCACAACCGGAGGGTATACTCTTCTTAAGAATTTCAGTGTTGCTCAGACAGCGCAAGCTTTGAGTTATGCTTTTATTATTAAGGAGTATTCGGTGAATGTAGATGGAGAAAGTTTGGATATAACTTTTAGTCCTTCTACCAATGGTTCGAATTCGTATGCGTTTGTGAATGGGATTGAGGTGATGTCAATGCCTGATATATATAGTTCTTATGATGGAACTTTGAGTGTTGTGGGTACGAATTCTCCAATCTACATTGATAATACTACAGCACTTGAGAATGTTTACCGGTTGAATGTGGGTGGAAATGATATCTCGCCTTCAGGTGATACCGGTCTGTTTAGATCTTGGCATGATGACCAGCTATATATCTATGGAGCAGCTTTTGGGGTGCCCATTTCTGCCAATCAGAATGTGACTGTCAAGTATCCAAGCAACATGCCTACTTATGTTGCACCTCTCAATGTATATTCTACTGCTAGATCGATGGGGCCAGATCCTAATGTCAACAAGAATTACAATTTGACTTGGATGTTCAGTGTTGATTCAGGATTTGCCTACCTGGTTAGGCTACATTTTTGCGAGCTTTCTTCACAGATAACCAAGATTAATCAGAGAAACTTCAAAATTTTCCTTGGCAATCAAACTGCTGCTCCTGAAGCTGATGTGATTGCCTGGACAGGCAATAAGGGTAACGGAATTCCGATGTATAAGGATTATGTGGCGTTTATTCCAGGTGATGGCCGACAGCAGGCTCTATGGCTTCAGCTGGATCCAAATGTGGAAGCCAAGCCGAATTATTATGATTCTATCTTAAATGGAATCGAGATATTCAAACTAAGTGCAAGTGGCAATCTTGCAGGGCCCAATCCAATTCCTGCTTCTAAACAGGGTGAAATCAACCCATCTAAGGCTCTACCTTCACATGGCTCGGAAACAAAAAATCAAAAAGCAATAATTGGTGGTGCTGTTGCTGGAGGAATTGTTCTAGTACTTGCTATTGGTGTTTATGTTCTTTTTGCATCTCGTCGCAATAGGCGTATGAAGTACCCGAGTGCTAGTGATGGGCCATCGGGGTGGCTTCCTCTTCCACTCTATGGAAATTCTCACTCCGCTGGTTCGGCCAAGACAAATACTACTGGAAGTTACGCATCTTCTCTTCCTTCAAACCTTTGCCGCCACTTTTCGTTTGCAGAGATCAAAGCAGCTACAAACAACTTTGATGAGGCTCTACTTCTTGGGGTTGGAGGTTTTGGCAAAGTCTATAGGGGAGAAATTGACGGCAGGACAACTAAAGTTGCAATTAAGCGTGGTAACCCACTTTCTGAGCAAGGTGTGCATGAGTTCCAGACAGAGATTGAAATGCTCTCAAAACTTCGACACCGCCACCTTGTTTCATTGATTGGTTATTGTGAGGAGAACTGTGAAATGATCCTTGTCTATGATCATATGGCTCACGGAACGTTGCGTGAACATCTTTACAAAACCCAGAAACCCCCTCTGTCATGGAAGCAAAGGCTTGAGATATGCATAGGGGCTGCTCGAGGCTTACACTATCTCCATACTGGTGCGAAGCACACTATTATTCACAGAGATGTTAAGACTACTAATATTCTTTTGGATGAGAAGTGGGTGGCAAAGGTTTCCGATTTTGGGTTGTCAAAAACTGGCCCTACATTGGATCACACTCATGTCAGCACTGTTGTGAAGGGTAGCTTTGGCTACTTGGATCCAGAGTATTTCAGGCGCCAGCAACTGACAGAGAAATCTGATGTTTATTCATTTGGGGTTGTGCTGTTCGAAATCCTGTGTGCGCGACCAGCCTTGGACCCGACACTGCCGAAGGAGCAGGTGAGTTTGGCAGAGTGGGCTGCTCATTGCCATAAGAAAGGCATTCTTGATCAAATCGTCGATCCCTATCTGAAGGGGAAGATTGCACCCGAATGCTTCAGAAAGGTTGCTGAGACTGCAATGAAGTGTGTTTCTGATCAGGGCATTGAAAGACCACCAATGGGTGATGTGCTGTGGAATTTAGAATTTGCTTTGCAGCTACAAGAGAGTGCAGAGGAGAGTGGCAAGGGTATTGGTAGAATGGACGTTGAGGAGGGGGCATTTGATGTATCTTGCAAAGGCAAGAACGACCCTAATGCATCTCCAGGTTTTGATGGTAACATGACGGATTCCAGGAGCACTGGTATGAGTCTGAGCATGAGCATAGGTGGTCAGAGCCTAGTCAGTGAAGACTCTGATGGCTTGACGCGAAGTACCATTTTTTCACAGATCATGAATCCAAAAGGGCGTTGAGGCAAAACATCATTTTGTTTCGCCCTCTCCCAGAAACCAGTAATGCAATATGATTTCTGACGCTGCATCGGTGTATCCATTTGATTTAGTTTATTCATTTATTTGCTAATAATGAATTTTCTTGTACAATTTACTCATTACATGTTATAGTCAAGTCCCAATATGTATCTAGTTGAATGAAGATTGCAACAGTATTTTGCTTCACATTCATATGGCATCAATGAGAACATGCACTTTGGCATATATGCACTTTGTTTCACATTCATATCTTATGCTTATTTCACATCAGATACCCATATCTCATAAATCAACCGTCCATGTTCTTGATGCTGAAAAGAACTACAAAATCAGTTTGATACATGTGAATGGGTTGGTGGTTGTTATAGCATGTCCATTAACGCAAGACAAAGACAATTTAGCTTTCTTCCAACTTTTTATACTGTGACTAAAATAATACAGCAATTGGTAGGAAGGATATTTGAATAAGCTGGCAAAAGTAGCAAGGGGTTAGTGGTGGAGCCACTGTTTTTCATTGTTGACTTAATGCTTCATTTTTACCTAATTTTATGCATACATCTACCTGAATAGATGCGTGATTGATTGAACTGCATGCACAATGTCTCTGGTTTAACTCTCATGTTTGATTTAAATAGGTTGTTATTTTGGTAAAAAGGATCGAAGAGTTGAATGTAGACAAGACCTAGATAATGACAAAGGTATTATTGGTCACAAGAAAGAGCTTAGTGCTTGCTTCATGTTGCAGAGTTGTATTGAGAGGGCAATAGGCCAAGTTGGTGTATGAAAAATTGCAAATATGTAAATGGGTAACAGGTAATTTTGAGGGTCCACACGGTCATTTATTAAGGAAAGGGCCAAAATACGGAGCAATAAGAGAGAACTTTACACGAAAGTCTCGTAATTTCTTGTTATTAAAGTAGCAACTTATGCTATCTTCTTTTTGAAATAAAACGAAGGTTGGTTTAAAGTGGGTTTCCCTCTCTTTAATCCCACCCAAAGCATAAAACAATTCTTGTGATTAAGACTTGAAACTGAAATCTGAGTAATGGGTACTATACAATGTGAACCGTGGACTAAAACAAGAAATTGACTGTTCAAAAAGACTGGCAAACCAGTAAAAGCTTTCACTTTTGCCAAAAGAATTCTCGATGGTGTCGTGTCGTGTCGTGTCGTGTCGTGTGTGATCTTCCTTGTAAGCATGCCTAGGGGAAACAGCTGCTGTCTTCCATTGTCCTAAAAGAAGGAACTTGCATCAACTTTCGTGTCTCCGGTTTTGATGTAACACATTTAGAAAAAAATGGCCTCCAGAGGTGTAATTAATTATGGATCGATGAAGGAAGACTAGAGATCGTGATAAAAACAAATATTTTATTCAAGAGTTTTTATTTCGTTGTTGCTCAGGGCACTAATAACGGCGCTTAGTGGTGCAAAATTAAACCTCAAAAGAGACGACTTTTTTTTTCACACCCAGAGGGTTTGGAAACTGTCGAAACCCACCCTTCATAAGAAATGTGTTTTAATTAGAATGTATAAATATAAATACAAATGAGCAAGTACCGACGACCAGAAATAAACTGATAAAAGTATTTAGTTTAAATTCATATTTAAAATTATAAGATGCTACATTTGCTTATATTTACTGAAATTGAATCTTGTAGGAAACTATCATTGGCACCCCATATGCATCTTATGTCAGTATAATGCATAGGTTGCAAGGGCCGACCTAGGTGGAATTTAAAAAAGGCCAAAGGACTATTTCCCACCCATAATTTGAGATGGGGACAAAGTCCCACCGGCTTAAGTTTAAAAGCTCAATCTCTCATTCGTAATTCAATTTTTTATAATTTTTTTAATAATATACAATAATAATCAGGGGTATTTTTATCTTTTTAATATTAAAATTTTATAAATTAATAAAATAAATTTTATATAAATATAAAATATTAAAAAATTTTAAAAAAATTTTAAAATTTAAAAATTGAAACAGCCACCGTCGTCTATAATAAAACCAAGTGGCCATTTCCAGTCACCTGGTTCCAAGGAAGGCCAGATCTGACCTCCCAGTTCGATGGAGGCGGCCGGCCTCCCAGTTCGGTGGAGGCGACCGATCAAGTTTTGGCAGAGGCGATCAGATCTAGCCGCCTCCGCTCGAAATAAAGGGCGGAAACAGTTAGTGGGGCCAAGGCCGACCCTTTCTAGCCTTTTTCGGCTCTTAATTTTGTCGAAAGCAACCAGATCTGGCCGCCTCCTCTAAAACCGGAGGCGGTCGATTTGACCGCTTTCACCGAACGGGAAGGTCAAATCTGGCCTCTCCTAGAACCAAGTAGTCGGAAATGAATACCTACAGCGGCGGTGGCTGTTTCAATTTTTTAAATATATTTTTTAATTTTTTAAATATTTTTTGAAAATATTTATATTTAAAAATTATTTTATATTTTTAATTTTTAAAAAGGTAGTTTAGTCATTTCAATAAAAAATTATAAAAAATTGGGTTAGAGTAGAAAATTAGACTTTTAAACTTAAACGGGTGAGACTTTGTTTCCGCCTCAAACTATGGGTGGAAAATAGTCCTTTGGCCTTTAAAAAAAGTCAATTGGTCCTTTTTGTTTTTGAAAAATTTTCACTTTAACAATATATAAATTATCACTAACCCTCTTTTAATTTTGAATTTTTTAATATAACTCTTTAAAATTTGTATTTACCCTCTTAAATTTTATTTTATTTTTTGTTGATTTTATTTTCATTTAACTTTGACCCTTTGACGGAAAATAAATTATAGATTTTTTATACCTGAGAAATGCAACAGGACCGAGTTGATGAATTGTTTATTCAAATTGACCGACCATTTTGGTGGAAACAACCAACGGATTTACTACATTATCTACCGCTGATTAAAAATATTTTCTAGTCGTCGTCTTTGGGTTGGCAGGTTACTTTTTCAGAGTTTTGGGGATATGGATGGAGGGTTTCAAGCCAAACTCCATGGTAAATCTAGAATCTAAATCAAATCCGAATAAAAATCAACTCAACATTGACTCAAATAAACAAAAAGTTACATTGAGATAAGTTATGTGTTTGACAAATTCAAGTTGAAATCTGACTATTTTGGATTTATACCAACTTGGATTTCAAACAGGTCGGATCAAATCAGCCATACTCGTCTGAACCAGAGACAGATCTCTGGATGTTACACACAAATTCTACAGGCAGCAAACAGGAATTTTAGACTTCTTTTATTTTCTCTCTGCTCTCTCAGAATGACAGAAATATGAATGGATAAATTATTGCAATGAATATAATTCTTACATTCCATATTCAGTCCACAAAAACAGTGACACAGATGCCATACGCATTCCTAATTACATAAAATTGGAAAAAAAAAAAAAAAAAAAACAAAGAAACCCTCACAACGAAGCAACCAAACAACATGGAACATACCTCTACAATGGCCACTGGCCTCTAGTTGAAACAAAAACGATGGTTATAACAGTTAATTTTGATTGCGTGCAACTAAGTCTGAAGCAGCAATTATCTTATTCTGGAGATCTGGCTTGTTCGCTCCCACGAGCTTGTCAACTTGCTGCCCATCTTTGAGGAAGAAGAAAGTAGGTGTGGCTTTGATATCCCATGAAGTGCTGAAGTCCTACAATATGCAAAACCATTCAAAAAATTCGGCATATTCAGTTGTATAGACCCAAAAACATCAACATTCTGAATTAGTAGCATGACCGCTAAGTGTTTACAAATTATATACGATTCTGTTTCCCAATTCTTAAAACCAATCCATTGGTTATGTCAACATGTGAGTCAAAGTTAGTGCACATAATATAACAGCAAAAGCAAGCATTCAAAGATAAAATACAAAGATTATAGCTACACTCTTCAAAGTTTAAAGAATTGTTCCATTACTTACAGTTAGTTCATCAACATCTACCACCAGGAACATTAAAGAAAGGTACTTCTTGGATAGCTCACGATAAAATGGCGCCATCATTCTGCAAGGACCACACCAGGTAGCACTGAAGTTGGCAACCACCTATTCAAGCATAAACAGAAAATAAACTCATTTAAGACGAGGCATCAGGTATTAAATGTTATACTTAATGGAAGTAGTGCACACGAAGATCCTAAATTCGTATAAGGGAAAAAAGGGCTGGCACATGAGTCTTTAAACAACAGGAAGCAGTTCACACAGGAAAAGAAAACAGGACAACTAAGTAATGATAGAGCAAGAACTTGCACATTGGTTCCATGGATCCAAACAAGAAAATAAAAGAACCAGTTCTTGTATTTTCTCTGGCTCATAGTCAAATGATGTGTTCTTTTGTGCAAGTGTAAATAATGTTATCAACTTTTAAGAGGGGCTCCAAACACAGACCATAAAAGAGACTGTACACTCCATTATGACCAAGGCTTAGATTTGTTGGTATACCCTCAGTATATGTATAATATTACTACAACTCACCAAAATGTAAATTAATTCCATCGAAAAACCTAGTACACACCCAGTTGACAATAACAATAATTAAGCTCCTAAATAGTACTAACTATATCTCATTCTATAGCCAGTGGAAAATATGATGAAATACTTACAATCTTGCCATCTTTACTAGCTTCTGTTAGCTTTTGGTCCCAACTCTCTCTGCTAGTAATAAGAATCACATTAGCACCAGCAAAGTCACCATGTTGATCAGAATCGTCACTGTCATTTTGATTCTACAAGCATCATGAACATTAATAAGATCATAATAAAAAACCCACAAAACATTCCATATCATGTTTCAAGGTTGTATCCAATCTTTAACGGCTAAGCCAGAACAAAAACCGGAACGCTTAGAACTTATACTCACCTTAGACAAGCAGTGTCCCATATTGATGCTTATAAAGCCAATTTCTAAATCCTAACGGCAAAAACACGCCGGAATCCTGAAAGTTGAAAACCATCAATTTGACCAAATCCCACGTGATAAAAACCATAACAAGACTTAAAGCAGTAAAATCCTTCAACAGTTCATTCATGAATTCATTAACAACAGAATATAATAAATACCGTTAAATAATATAATCAATTACGTCTCATAATGCCCAATGCCTGCCATGTTCAGATTTATTAATAAAAATACAACACCAAAAAATAAAATAAAATCAACCCATCGAAATTCCAGCTTTTTTTATCACAAATTTACGGGTTTCTTCCTGTTCGAAGCGAATGGAAACAGATTGCGAACAAAAATCACGTAATAAATAAAAAATTAACACAATTCACGAACGATCAACCAGAATCGACATTATCACCTGAAGAGCGTACGAGTATTGACGATCAATAAGGCAAAAAGAGAGAGCGAGAGCGAGTTGAAAATTGCAATATCGAATCGGAGTCGGATCAATCAAAACTCTAACAGAACAACAAAAACAACAACGATGAGCAAAATCGATGCGAAATTCGGAGGATAAATTGACGTAATTACCTAAAATATAGCGACTGTTAGATCAATGATAATGATTAAGTATACGGCAGGACAGTATCATATCAAAAGCAATTTGACGTGTTTGTTTGTGCGGATAAGATAGAACTTGGGGGGAACTGTAATTTCATGTTTGATTTTCAGATATTATCGTGCGTGACACCACTCACTTTTTTTTCCTGTCTGAAACAGAAACCATCGTTGTTACGTAAATGGCCTCGCAGGTTCGCTTTTTTAGGGGCTGTGAAGGTGGTGTTCTAGTCATAGTAAACGTGCTTGATGTGGTTGATAAATAATCACGCAGACACGAGTCACACAACACGACATCAGAGTTTAGTCGCCCAAAAATTAGTGAAAAGTAAAGTACTTAATCATTGGTCTTTTTTTTTTTTAATTTTTTAATTTTTTAAAAATATAATTAAAATATTTTTATAAAAATAAATAATATTAATATTAAAATAAAATTTAATATAAATAATATAAATATAATAATAAAAATTAAAAAAAAATTTTAAAAAAAAAATTACTATTATTAATAATATTATTGACGGTAATAGTTATCATAAATTTAATCAAATAATTGAAAATGATCATTTGATTAGATTTATAACAGAATCCGTTGTCTCTATCTGAGGATTGTCAAAACTAACCGGTTTCAAGTATTATTATCGTTTTCAACCATCTTTGATAATAAAAGAGATTAAATCTAATTATTTCTATTAAATATTTGTTGATCAAATTTGGTAGCTTTCATCATCGAGGTAGTCACTCCGATCAAGTAATTATTTTTGATCATCTAATTAGGTTTTCGACGGCCATGATCCCCTTTTTAAAATTTTTTATATTTATTTTAAAATTTTAATTATTTTTATAAAATTAATTTTATTATTTATTAATTTTAAATTTTTATTCAAAAACGAAAAATACTCTTTTGATCAACGATTAACTATTAAATTTAGTTATTAATTTTAATCGATAAATAGGCATTTGATTTTTTAAAAATTAATAAATCAAATTTTATCATTTAAGAAAATATTGGGTGAGAATAAATGGTTTGGTCATTACAGTCTAATTTTGCTAGAAATATTAACGTCAAGATTAATGTACAAATTAATAATCATAAAGGATTATTGTTATGGGATTCTGTTCATAAAAACTACTAAAATATTGTTTCATTTAAATACTTAATAGTAAAATCCTGACAAAATTAAAAATTATCTTGCAAATTTTATTATCGAAATAGAAGATGTCAATTTGATCTCCCTTTTATTATAATAGTAACGAAAAATAAATTATTATAATAATATTTTATTACGTAACAAATGCACCCTAAAAATAATATTTTCATACTTGCACCAAACATTAACGCCGGAGCAGAATAAGGTCTGTATCGATACCAGCAGTAATCGAAGTTATCACATCTAAAGACGCTACTGTCAGTTAAATGTGAAAAATTGAAATACAGAAAGTGTGTATTAACATTATATCTTGCCTCTGGGGGACTCAACCGTGCTGAATCTAAGACCTATTATTGGAAATGAAAATGTCAAAGTGCCAAGACACTAATTTGCCGATAGGACTGACACAAACATTGCATGAAAGGAGTTTTAAACAAGAATCTGGTTACATAGCAACACAAAAACATCTTTGCAGAACTCCATAATATATATTTCCCTACCCTTCTACAACCACGGGAAAAATAAAGCATAACAAAGCAAACATACTCCATAAAATACGGTCAATATTGTAAAACCATCATCCCATGGCATACTTCTGAGTCCAGCTGCGTGCAGTGGCTTCATATTTAGCCCTGTCTGACTTATACATGTGGGCAATCTCGGGTACAAGAGGATCGTCAGGATTAGGGTCAGTAAGTAATGAGCAGATAGAGAGCAGGACCTGATACAGATTCAGTAAGATTATAGTTTAGGTATCCAATAAAATGATTACTATCTTGCCATAAAATCAATGAAGTTTAAATAGCTTTTAGTGTGGAAGGCAAGGACTTCCCTGCAATCAGATCCATCCAATCCCAATTTCAGACCCAAATGTCACATTTGGCATATATTTTAAAACGATCATAAAGAGTTCTGAAGTTATCAGGAAGCCTTAGGGTAAGAATGCTGAATTAAAACCATCACCCGGGGTAAGTAGATAATTATAAGAGATAATACTGGCAAACTAGAGAAAACATTTGTTAACCTGAAAAGGCCACATGAGTGAAAAGAGAGATACAAGAGAAGCGAAAAATCATTTCTTTTCCATCTTTCTTTCGAACATCCAAATGGATAATTTTTCAGGTTTAAAATTAGGAGTCTGAGGCAGAGAGGGATTGAGGTGAATAGACTTTTAGAGTTGTATAGGCAGCAGAACACAACTGGAAGAGAAAAGAACCTCAAATAGCAACTAAACATACTTGTTCACTAATGAAAATTCAATATTCCTGGATCCACTGCTTCATTGCATTTTAATCATCTAAAACAGGCCAAGGCCAATAGTACATATATTGTGTGGTTTCCAACAATCAAAAAAGGGCTTTCTAACAAAAACAAGAGAATGTCAACACAAGGTTGAAAATCATCTGAAACATAACCGTCCATATCAACCACTCAAAAACTTTTGCTTAGGTGTCCATAGGACATAAAGTTAAATGCAGATGCAAAAATAACATGATCATAGACATATAGCATTATAATGCATAAATTGAAACAAATAAACATCAAACCTTCGAAATTGTAAGAGCTGGGCTCCATTGTTCCTTAAGAATATCAAGGCAAATGCTTCCGTTGCTGTTGATGTTTGGATGGAACACCTTGGTCCTAAAAGCAACCTAAACAAAAAAGGTACAACAATTTGTTAAGGTTTTAAAAAATAAATATATATAGAAAGCACTACACCATAATTACTTTGTTTCAACTAATATAATTTTAAAAAATATATCTAAGTGCATAAACAATCACCTTGGGGGGCTTAAAAGGATAATCTGGAGGAAAATGAATAGTAACCAAAAATACACCTCCTGCATATGGGCTATCAGATGGCCCCATAATTGTCGCTTGCCAATGGAACATGTCTTCAGCCACAGGACCTAGCAGCATTTTGTACGTTTATTACATTAGATATTCGGAAGACACAACTTAATCAGATAACTGAAATCTCAAGTAACCATAAATTAACTATTGTAGGATGTCTCAAGTAATGAATCTCAAGAATCCAAGTATAAAATCTTCAAGGAAGCTAATCAAAGAAACACAAATCAACAAAATATAATGAAAGAAAAAAAATGCTAACAATCTTGTACACGAAGTTTCAAGTTTTAAAAAAAATTGCCAAGGTTAGGGAACCCACTCTTGGTATAATAAATAAGGTAGGTTTAACTCTTTTATAACTCAATTGAACTCCACTCATAAGGGTGGTTTCAATTGGAGAATTTACCAATTACAATTTATTTTATGTATTAAAAATTATTGTATGATTCCCCTTCAACTATCTCTTAAAGCCAACATTTGCAAATGTGTTCAAACATTTAATGTGTCTTTGTCTACAACAAATCCAGATTCCCACATTAGATCAGCCAGTTCTCAATTCAAATGAATAAATGGGATCAAGTATGTTGTGCCAATGAATCAAGTCCCCCAGTTTAAAGATGGGTTTCTAAATTGATTGAGATAAATGTAACATTAATATTATTAACAGATTGAAAATATGGATGTTAAAAACTACTATATAACTTTTTAATTTTTATTCTTCATATGAAGAGTTTTACCCTTTCACTAAAAATGAAAATTAATTAACCATAATCAAAATAAGGAATAATAAGCATGAAGATGAAATGAACGTTTCTTGAAATTGGAAGAACTTAAAGTGATAAACAAATTATTAGAAGAAAGAAAAAAATAACAAAAAAAAAAAGGATTTGGTTTCTATTCCAAAGTGAGTTTCCCTGCACCTTAATCCTAAAATTCTGAAAAATTTAGTGGAACAAATGTCAACAATTGAAGCCTACAACAAAAATGTCATGGTCAAATTTCCACACTTTACATGCATCAAAATTTTGACCATGAAGGCATTCAAATCTTGTTTCAATCAAAGCGTTAAAATTGAAGATATTTTTATCTTTGTTTCACAACTTCAAGAATTACACAATTTGGACAAATATTTTGTGAGATAGGACCCAAATACTAAGCTACCTTGGTCTAGGCTTTAGTTGCATTTTGATAACATCTAAAAGTGTATTTTTATTAACAAGTTTAAATCGTCATTCTCACGTTTAAAGTGTCATTAACTTCTCTAAATTGTAATTTTGTGCCTAAAGACTAGAATTGTCCTTAATTTGCAATTAATGGTTATTTTAATGCAGGTTCAGTACAATAGATGTAACACTTAATCCAAATGTCTGATCAAAAAAATTCATGAACCTATAGAAAGATAATTCAATTCCCTAAAAAGTTGAAGAACACTAGAAAGATCTAATTGAATGGCTGATGGGTTGAAATCGGGCAGCTATAGAATTGGACCATAACTAAAGCCTAAGCCGACATACCCCAATATTTGGATCTTATCTCACAATATATATGTCCAAATTGTATAATTGTTGAAGCAATGGAATGAAGATAAAAATATTTACAACATTGTTATTTTAACCGAAGCAAGATTTGGCTGGTAACATGTTCAAAATTCTGGTGCATATTAAATATGAAAATTTGACCATGGCATATAAGTTGTAGCCTACCATTGATCACATTTGTTCCTCCACGTTTTCTATAAAGGATTAAGCTAAAGGATGAATCATTTTGGAGTAGAAATCAAATTCATTTTTCATTTTATTTTTCTTTCTTGTAATAGTCTATTTATCACTTTAAGTTATTCTAATTTCAAAAAAAATATTTATTTCATCGTCATACTTATTCTTTTCTTATTTTCATTATAGTTAGTTAATTTTCATTTTATTGAGGTGGTATAAAGATAAGGTTAATCAAAACTCAAAAAGTGATTTTTAACATTGATATTATCAGTTCGTTATTAATATAAGTGTTGTATTTATTGTTTTAATCAATTTAGACACCCTGCTTGTAAAGTGGGAGACTTGATTCATTGTGAACTATCATTGACCCAAGATTTACTTGAACCTATTTATATATTTGCACAAAGAACTGGTTGATCTAACATAAGAATTTTAATTTGTTGTAGACAAAGATTGACACTTTAAATGCTTAAACACATTTGCATGTGTTGGCGTTTAGAGATAGTTAAATATATAATTAGTTTTAAAATATAAAATAAATTTTATTTAGTAAATCCTCCAACTGGAACCACACTTATGAATGGAGTTCAATTGAGTTATTAAAGAGTTAAACCTAACTTATTTGACATACCAAAAGTGGATCCCCTAACCCTAGCAATTTTGTTTTAACTTGAACTTATTATAGAAGATTGTTAGAATTTATTTATATTTCTTTGATTAGTTTCTTTAAGGATTTGACACTCGGACTCCCAAGATTTACTACCTAAGACAACCTACACTTGAGTTTCAATAAAAAAGTTGTAGCAGAAGACATAACTTAATCATCAGAAAACCATTCTTAATCAAACCATGAACAAAATCACGCAACTATTGCATATTTAATCCATCAAGCTATATACATAAACACTTAATACACAACCACATCAGTATGTTCAATGTCAAGTAAACAAATAACAGTAATGAGACTATATAACTCATAGTATGCTTTAGAAGGTTATCTAAAGCCAAATAAATTAGCATGAAAATATGATGATAAGCAATCAAAATATAATCTAGAAACATTAATTAACGATTAAAGGAAAAACATAGCACACAACCACACTATCATCCTATCCTAACCTAACCGCAGTAAACGAGACCACATGACTCATTCTTTTTTTTCTTTTTCTTTTTTTTGTTTATTTAAAACCAAATAAACTAGCATGAAAATATGTTGATAAGCAAATCAAAATATCCTCTAAAAACATTAATTAACAATTGAACAGGTAAACACAAACATGCAGTCTAGATTAGGTCATATTTCACGAAGTCAAAATTATACCTGCGCTGCAGGAAGTAGGAGGATCCTTCTGCAAATCCTTTAGCTCCTTCAAGATACGCTTTGAAGCCATGACGCTTCAACAACGCTAGAACCTAAAACCTGCAAAACTGTTCACAAATTCACACCACTGTTGAAAAAAAAATGAAATGCATCACAAATGGAATAAAGGGATAATTTTAAACTTAAATGATAATTTAAAATCGACCTTGTGTTTTTTGCGACGGAGGAGGCGATCGGACGGGGAATAGCGATGAAAAAGGGTAACAGCGTCGAGATAGATCCGATTCCAAACGGCTGCCCCCGCCTTACTCCTCTACAACCTTATTTTCTTTCACTTTAATACAATAAAGGCTCGGAAAGATAAAACGATTATGTACCTTCGAGTATTTTATATACATGCTTGCATTCATGTCCAAATTTGTCTTTTTCATTTTCGTTCTTATCCGTTTCATTTATTTTTATTTGACCCAAAAGACCTAATCCAACCCAAGATTTCCTAGGTAGGAAAGTCTCATCCATTAATTCTAAAAGAATCAAATTCTTATTTAATAAAATTTAATTTTTATTAAATATTAATAATTAAAGATATATTTTTATTTTTAAATAAAAATTGTAAAAATATTAAAATATTACAATAAATTTTATAATTAAATTAAAAATTTTATAAATAAAATATTAAATATTAATAAAATCAAAATAAAATTTTAAAATTAATAAAAATATATAAAAAGTTTTCAAATTAGAAAAGTTAGTTATGATCATCGATAGCATTTGTCGAAAACTTAATCAAATAGTAAAAAAAAAAACCATCTAATTTGAATGACAATCAGACCTAACTATTATGTTTTTAGTGAAGACAGTTAGATTTGACCGTTTCTACAAAAAATGAAACACTTAGATTTGTCTGTTTTCACCAAACAAGATAATCAAATCTAGCTACTATTCGAATCAAGTAGCCTATTCTAGCAATCTAATTAAGTTTGTGATAGTTTTTGCGATTGATAAAGGTGGTTGAATTTTCTAAAATTTTTAATGTAAATATTTTAGAAATTATTTTATTTTATTTTAAAATTGTTTACTAATATTTAATAAAAATATTATTTTATATTTTTATTGTAAATTTTTTATTTTTCTTTAATTAAGAATATTTTAATCATTTTATAAAAAATGTTAATTGAATTGGATGAATGGGTGAGTGTTTGATTTGTTAAAAATTTGATGGGCGAGCATGTTATTTAAGAAAACTATGGGTGGGATTCAGTGTTTTACCCCATTTATTTTTATATTTAGTGCTTTGGATGAAAAAAGAAAAAAGGGGCCAAAACACTATTTCCCACGCAAAATTTGGTGGAATAAAACTCAGAAAAAGTCAAATTCTCATTATTATATAAAAATTAATGGTTAATTTTATTTATGAAAGAGTATTTATGTAATTTCTTTAAAGATTATGATGATAAATATTATTTTTTTTATAATTTATTAAAGGTAAATAATTAATTTTATTTTATGTTTAAATATTACCATATTCACTTGCATATATATTAAATATATTTATAACTTCAATAATTTATAATATGATATTTATACTCTAAATTTGTTGTGTTTTTAAAAGTGTAATTGTTATTTTATAAACTATTGAATGATATATTAAAATTTAAAAAATTTTAAGAACCCAAATTTTTTAAAATTTCAAAAAACCCTTTTAAAAATTTTGTAAAACACTTTAATTTTTTTTATTTTATAAATCTCTAAAATTTTAAAAAATTATATTTTACCCCAACCATGTTTCATTTTATTTAGATAGTATAATATAGATATATTTGGGTATACATGTTATTTTTTAAATTTATTAAGGGTAAATAGATAATTTTATATCTTTATTTTAAAATTATCATATTTATTTATATATGTTCAAAATATATCATAATCTTAATAGTTTATAATAAAATATTTACACTTTTAATTCGTTGTATTTTTTGGTGTCATTTTCATTTTTAAAAGTTTAAATAACTTTTTCCCGCCGAAGGTTTGTTAAAATGATAAATTTCATCAGTTAAGTTTAAAATATTTGAATTCTCACTCATCTGTTAAAATTTTCATTAAACTATTAAAAAGACAAAAATACCCTTAAATTAAATAATATTTTATATCTAAAATTCTATTAAATATCTTTTTACCTTAGTTTATATTAATTATAATTAAAAATAATAAAAAATTTGTCAGTATAAATATAGGTAAGAGTTTTAATGATAAATAACTATATTTAGGTTAAGCTATAATTCTTTTAATTTTAGGGGGCGTTTTGAAATTTAAAAAAAGTTTAGTTTATTTTTAAAAAATTTTAAAATTTCAATCTAACATTTAATAATGTTAAAAAATAATAATTACACATAAAATATAATAAATTAAAAGGTATAAATATTATGTTACAAACTATTGAGATTATAATATATTTTGAAAATATGTGAGTAAATGTAATAATTTTAAAATAATATAGTAAAATATTTATGTACTCTTAGTAAATTTTAAAAAATAATATTTATACCATAAATACATCATTGACATAAATATTTGCACAAAATGATATATATTTAGGTTAAATTTTAAAATTAAAAAAATTATACAGGTTTCTTGAATTTGAAAAGAGTATTTTTTTGAAATTAAAAAATTTGGGGTGTTTTTAAAATTTTAATATATCCTTAGTAGTTTAAAAAATGACAATTACACCCTAACAATACAAGTTAAAAATGTAAATATTATCTTATAAACTATTAAAATTATAAAATATATAAGTGAATATGATAATTTTTAAGATATAAAATAAAATTACTAATTTATCTTTAATAAATTTAACAAAATGATATTTATATTCTGAATACGTTATCATAATATTTGGATAAAATAATATCAATATCTTATTGCTATATATATGTGTGTGTGAAAATTTGATTTTTTTTAAAACTTAACTGATGAGAATTTATTATTTATCGAAATTTGAGTGGAAAATAATCTTTTGACATTTTTAAAATTATTAAGCGGTATATTGAAATTTTAAAAATTTTAAAAACACCTCAATTTTTTTTTAAATTTAAAAAATCTCTTAAAATATTTAGAATTTTATAATTTAACCTACATATGTAATTATATATCATTAGTAATCTTATCTATATTTATACTAATAATTTTTTTATTTTTAATTATAATTACTATAAATTTAAAAAAAAATACTTAAAAAATTTATATTTAAAATATTATTTAATTTAATATTTAACAAAAAAGTTAACAGTAAATAAAATTTTGAATTGTTTAAATTTAATAAATAAACATTGGTTGAGTATAAGGTTTTTAACTTAAAAAATAATAACTAGGGGTTTTGGGTCTTTTGCCCATTAATTGATGCAAACTCCCAATCAAAATTGATCTTCTTGTCCTTCAAAAAGGGGATGACTAAGTAATTTAAGAAAGACATGTGAATTTGTGGCAATTTGAAAATAAAATCGGTGATTACTTATAAAATCTTCTCTTCTAACAAAATTTGTTGTATATTTTTATTAATTTGTGCTCGAGCTTTGGTATATATGTTGGTGGGTTAAACATCAATAGTAGTAATGTTTTGACTTAGTGGAAACTAGGTGACACTTATAGATGAACAAGTTTGCCGTAAGGTTTTGGTGAACAATATGAGTTCTTGGTGGAGCTGTGCTAATTTGTTCAACTTATGGGACAATTTGGATTCTGCATGAAGGCCAAGTGGAAGAGGGGCTTTAATGTTTGATGGGAAGGTCCAATCCTTGCATCAAATATATGCATCAAATCCTTGCAAGGTTGGACTGCAAATGGTCGTTTAGGAAAACCTTGGGTAAAAATATATGCATCAAAACACTATACTTAAAATTAATTACCCGAACAAATTCAATTAATGACCACTTTAATTATGTTTGAAAAATGATGACACGTGATATCCATGTGCATCGTCGTCTCAGTCTCAGGCACAGGCAATGAAATCTTGCTTGCAAACTCAGCTTCCAACGGGACGAAAGATCTTCGTCGCGCAGGCCTTGATCGAGCGAAAATTACGAACCATCGCACTCGAACATATCATTGAATTGCATATTTATAACCCTTTACTCACAAAGGTTAGTCGACTGATGCAAGAAACGCTCACTGACGACAATTTTTTCGAAAGCGTTGGGTCACCTTCTACAAATTTATGATTTGGATTTGTAATTTATTTGTCCAAAATTATCTGAATCTTAATTTGTGTGATGCGTTTTTGATGAATTGTTATATTTTGATATTTGGAATGCTTTGATTGGAGGAAATTTTTTTTTTCAGATCTTTGATCGTCGGAGATTGTGATTTGAACTGAACAAAATGGAGGACGAGAAGAGGAAGAAGAGAAACAAGAAGAAGAAGAACAAACAGACGAAACAGGGGGGGAACATTGACGGTGGTGGTGCTAGTCAGAATCACGTGAGCAATGGGGATAATAATCATAGCGAAGTTTCGGAGACCGCGGGGCTTGAAAATGGTGGTGTGGATCTGAGTATATACCAACACCATTCCAATGGTACCGAAGGCGTAAGTTTGGCTTTAATCAATTTGGAGTTAGACCAGTTATTTTTATTATGTTGTATGGATTTATAATTAGGGTTGATAAATGGGCATACGTGATATGTTTTGTATAATCTGCTTTGCTTGGGGTCTTCAGATTGCAGGGTAAGAATTGATTAATATTAAAGGAGAATGAAAGTTTATACGGTTCATATGTTTTTTGTCAGAACTCTATAAGGAACTTTAGAGATTCCTATGTGTTCTGCTACCTTTGTGTTGTGTGTGCGTTCCATGAGTGCATGCTAAACTTGGAAACTCATTGTTTATGATAAATTTGTTATACAGGCGGTTTTAGTGGAAGCTGAGAAACAACAGCTGCTGCAAAGAAAGGTGAGAGGAGATTTGTGAACTCTTACTTCTTTTTTTTTCCTGCTGACTTTGTGGCGCTTAAAAGTGAAATTGATGTTTTTACAGTTCATGTTAGAAGAGATAGTCAAACAATTGCAAAATGAAAAAGACTCTCATATTCAGAAGGAGGTAATTTAAACTGAATCCAACTGGTGAAATAGGCAAGAAGTTATTCTATTTCTGGTAATAGGTAGCCTTTCATTTTGCAATCTATTTTATTGATGTGATGTTTGGAGTTGAGTTTCAAGGTGAGTGTGTGCAGATGCTTTTTCTTCTCATTGTTTTTAAATTTACCTTCTTTGATTTGAATTTATCGGGCGCACATAGTCAGTTGCTGTGTTTTGGCAGGCTACCTTACAAGTGACAGTCAAACAATTACACAATGAAATTGATTCATACGGGGAAAAAGTGGTAATATAAGTTTATTCTAGTTGCGGAACTTATTCAAAAAGTTACTTCATTTCCCTCTTTTGTCCATCTACTATGTTTTGTTCTAATATTCATTGTGAAAGGACTGAGTTACTCATTGTTCTTTTACAGACTACTTTAGAGGAAAAGATAAAACAGTTACAAAGTGAGAATGACCTACACATTCATAAAGAGGTTAAAAAATGTTGTTACTTTAACTTGGGAGAGATATCCTACTGTTCCATCAACTCTCCTTTTTTTTTTTCACGAATACATAATTGTTCACTTTGTTCTTGCAGGATGCTTTAGAGCAGACAATTGAACAATTACGAGATGAAAATAATTTACACATGCAAAAAGAGGTAATGTAAAGTTAATTCTTAGTATCAGAAATGAAAGGAAGCACTTTAATGACCTTTAATTTATTCATTATTTGTGGGGTGTATATATTTCTTATATGTTTCTTATCGGACTGGCCTATCTAACTAGATGCTTATAGGGTAGTATTGTAAATTTACAGAGTGAAAAAAGTATCTGGCTTCAAAAAGAGGTAATCTGTGCTGGCTGTTGTGCTGCATTGTTGTTTGTAATTTTTTGCAAATAAAACTTTGGATAGTTATTGTTTAAGAACATCTGGGTGAAAAGATAATATTAGCATTTATATTTATATGATAGTCGAGCTTTTGATTGTCACTGCTGACTTCAAATTGGTAAACTGCTATGGTCATGCATGCAGTCTGACTTTGAGGGGAAAATCAGACAGTTACTGGATAAAAATGCTGCCCTGAATTTGAAGGGGGTAAAGTTTCTTACTTAGACTTTAAAGAAGATCCATAGGAAAGAACTTATTTTGCTTCCCTCAAGGAGGATTGAGGATTTTGCTTGTTTCTGTTTTGGTGTCCTCTTTTTTTTGTATGTATACTATGTTCCTCCAGATTTTTATTTTCTGTATGAAAATGGATTGTAAAACATTTCCACAGGCAAGCTTGGAGGAAAAAATAAAACTTCTGCAGAGAGACAAAGATTCTTGGATCCAAATGGAGGTAGCAACCCTTCTCTTGTTTGTTTTTCCTCATTTTTCTTTTCTGTTTGGGCTCAGATATAGATTCAATTCCAAATCATCATAATGTTGTTAAATTCTAATAACAGTTTCATTACATTTTTAGATATCAATCATCTTTTCTTAATGTGGTCATTTTGTTGTTTGAATGAAAATGTGGTCAACTAGGGGACTGTTATGAACTCTTTTGCATTTATGCAACTTCTGGTATACCTGAAAGCAGGAATAAGGGAATCCTTGGTTGTACATGGATCTCTGTAAGGCAAAATGGTTGAACTTGATTTACATAGCAGATCTATACTGATTTGAGACTGAGTCTAAGTTGAATTGATTTGTTGAGTGTAGGGGTTTGCTTTATTGGAGTCTGTTCTGTTGATGCACTATTGGATCTTTATTATTTGCAGTTACCATCAAATTTTTTTTCATTCCATTTTCATTTTGTGAACTCCAATGTCAATATGGTTTTGTATCTAATTTGAATAGTGTTTCTACAGATCACATCCAAAGATACAATTACTAGCCTGAATGATGATATCACACAACTAAAGATGCAGGTACATTGGATACTCATGTTTAATTTTGTCACTTGGTTTTCATATGTTGAGAGCATTGTGAAGTGCATGATGATCACACTGTGTACGATGATTCTGCTTCGTAATTCTCAATTTGTTCTGATATGGAGATTAAAACAAAGCCTGGCAGGTGGTGGCATTGGAAGAATCTAGGAATTCTCTCATGAAAGAAAACCAACAACTGAGTGAAAATGTATCTAGTCTGCAGTTACAGCTTCAAAATCTTGATAATACTGTATCCTTTGCTTACTCATACAATGAAATTAAGAAGGTTTGTTATATGAACTTCCCGACATAAATATATGTTTGCCAGATTTATGCATAGTTAGGAATTCTGGTTATCTTGTGGTTTAGGGGTTGGGGTTGAATTGTTTGGATTATGGTTTTCTATGTTTTTGGTGGTAAAGTTTGCACTTTGTATGATCTTTTTTTAGCATTTAAAGAGAATGTTGTGAAATCATTGGAGAAATTGACAATGGCTTTTTCTAACAAAGCAGACTTCTGAAGAAGAGGACTTCAACACTCAGATTGAAGCAGCATGTCGACTGGTTGATAAATTGATCTCAGAAAATGTAGAGCTTGTTGAGAAGGTATTTAGACTGCTATCTCGTAGTTTGTTGTTTTGCTGATTTGTATGTCTTCTGAATTGATATGTAGTGTCTGGAAATTGTTTTTTAGTGTTACATGCAGGCAAATGGTTAATACTGTTAGATTAGATCATTAATATTTGTATGGATTGTTGATAATTAGATGTGTTGTTATTGGCTTGTTGCTGCCTTCTGATGTGTTTCAGCCGGAATATAATTTAATTTGATGTTCTTTATTTTGATTTATATGCATCCACCCGTTTTCTCATTCAATGATTTCTAGGAGCTTGTTTAAATTGATCTTTCCCTCCTATTTTTTTATTCTCTGATCATGTTATTTCTTAGGTGAATGAGCTGTCTGTTAAACTTGATCAACAAACTCAACAAGCTGGGCTGTTTTCTGGCATTGGAAGTGATCCACCGGCTACAACCATCATTAACGCTGAACCAATCTCTGAATCCAGTGTCAATATGCCGATGTTAAGCCATAAGCTGGAGTCTCCGGAAATAGTAGAAGTTAAATATGAGATAAACACAGTTAATAATATGCATACTGATCCTCTTGTTTTTGTTCCAAACCCTTCAGAGGCCGATGACTCTGGAGAAATTGTCCAAATTCCATTGGATGATAATGAAGTCCGGGACCTGGAGTCACAGGATAGTGAGATGGATGAAAATGCTGGTGTGCCGCTGTCGGATGCTCCCCTTGTTGGAGCTCCTTTCCGATTAATTTCGTTTGTTGCTAAATATGTTAGTGGTGCTGACTTGGTACACTCTTCAAACTCAGCGTCTAAACTTTGACTATAATAAATCATTTGCATGATTTAGAAATTGAACTGGGCCTAGATTGGTCCATTTACATTGTTTTATACTGGAAGAACTGATATACTACATTAAATTAGGGCTGGATGTGATCCAACCTGCTCAAGCTTCAGTTCAAATGAGTCAAGATTGAGGCAAGTAATGGGCTTCTTTTATAAAACAGAGTTAGTTAGCCTGGATCGAGTTAAAATGTAAATTGTTTTCAATTTGGGTATGAGTCTCAGTTTGATGATTTCAAATCGATCCAATTGATTGTTTTTATGCGAATATTGAGCTGAATTTTATTCAGGGTTGGCCTTGATGGAATCCAGCCCTACGATGAATACAATTCATACCTTGTGGACATTTTTTCGGTTAAAGTTAATTATTTTATGTGCTAGAGCATGACATTGGTTGCATATTGGTTGTGATTACAATAGTCTTTACTGGTACTAGTTTATGAACACTATTATTCTTCTACAAAGAACAAACATGGATTTACAGGTAATAGAAGTAATCTATTTTGAAATAACTTAGCTACAATGACCACAAATGAGGGGAAAAAGATGATAGTTAATGGAATTCTATGCTACTAAAATCCCGAAAAAAATCACACAGTTTACGGTTAGAGGCAATTTCGGTGACAGATATTATCCTCGAATTGGAAGCAGACGTGTGAACTGAATTAGAACAGGATTGACTGATTTTGATCATGGGGTTTCTGTGTTTGAATTCTTGGACTTTTCTGATGATGGACGGTTCTCTGAATCAGCTGGCCGAATTTCCTCGATCATCCTTATAACTTCATCCATCGTCGGTCTCATGTCTGCTACCCTTGCTACACAGGACATCGCTATCTGAAGCATCTGCACCAGCTCTTCTTCGATGTTCTGGTATTGCATTAGCTCTACATCAAACACCTCAGAGGTCCATTCCTCTCGAACAACAGACTGAACCCACCGCGGAAGGTCAACCATGTCTTCCTGTCCTGATGCTTGGATTGGTTCTTTCCCAGTTAACATCTCCAGGAGAAGAACACCAAAGCTGTACACATCCGATTTTTGAGTAAACTTCTTTGTTTCAATCAGTTCAGGAGCTCTGTAGCCCGCACTTCTTGTGGGGATTGTCGGGGAACTCTTCAGCGGAGTTAATCCAAAATCAGAGATGCATCCGGTGAAGTCTTGGGTTAGAAGGACATTTGTTGACTTGATGTTGCCATGGATTAATTTCCCCCCAGCTGCAGAGTGAATATGGGCGATGCCCCTTGCAGCTCCAAGGGAAATCTTTAATCTTGATTCCCAGTCTAGAGGAGTTTGACCGGTTCCCCTGTTTCCTGCAATCATATCAGAAATTGAGAACAGTTACAAAGAAGAGGAATCATATATCATCATACATATTTATACAGAGGTGAATGTGTATTACGTGTTATCTTTCGAGCTCGAAAACTACAATGATATTCTAAGAAAGTAAAGTGCAGTTTATGCAGGAGAACAAGATGATTGAATAACTCATACCATGCAACAATGCAGAAAAGCTCCCACCAGCTATGAAGTCGTAAACAAGGAGTTTTTCATCCTTCGAAAAGTAGTACGCACGGATAGGCACGATGTTAGGGTGCCGACCTATTGTCCCTACAATTTCCATTTGTTGTTCAAATTCTCTTTTCCCCACAACCACTTCCTTCAACCTCTTCACTACCACTGTAATTCCCTCCTCCAAGATGGCTTTATAAGTTGTCCCATGACTGCCCTTTCCTAGCACTTCAGCTGAAGCTCTTAGTAAGTCTTCCAGATCAAAATTATATGAAGAATCTTCAAAGAAAACTAGCTTGTTTTTCTCAGCCTCTTGAACCCCGCTACTGAAATCTTCCTTTGGCATTTCACCTCTTCCACCCTTCTTTTTTGCAGCTGCAACTCCTTCGGTGTCTTTTTTCTTGAAACAGCTAATTACCAGCACAAGTATTGTAAGGACCAGAACAGCAAAACCCCCAACACCTATGGCAATTATAGCACCAGTACTGAGTATCTTCTTTGAACTCTTTCTTGGTTCTATAGGAACTGTTGGTGGAGGTACTAAGGAAGCCGGGGATGGACTAGGTGAGGGGGAAACTGCAGAGCACTGGCTTAGAGGTGGTCCACATAACATGGAGTTCCCTTTGAAGGAGGCTGAAGGAAACTTCTGGAGGGCAGGCGGAACTGAACCATTTAGGTGGTTGTAGCTCAAATTCAAATGCCTAAGCCTTGGAAGAGTGAAATTAGGGATGACTCCTGTAAGAGAATTATTTTGGAGGTCCAAACCTACGAGGTGTGTTAAATTCTGAACTGTGGTTGGAATGTTGCCTGTGATGGAGTTGAAGGAGAGATCAATCCAGTTAAGCTGCCGCGAAAGGGTGGAAGGAATATTTCCTGAGAAATTGTTACTCTGAAGATATATGTAGCGAAGGGACGGAAGGGAGAGTACATCAGATGGAAGATCGCCACTTAGGCGATTTGATCGGAGGCTGAGGATCAAAAGCGAGTCAAGCTTCCCTAGTGTGTTCTCTGGAATTGGACCATTCAGACCAACACCAGGGAGGCGGACTGCAGCCACACGAGAGCTTTCCTGGTTGCAACTGATGCCAACCCAAGATGTACAAACAGAGGTAGAATTGTCCCAATTTAGGTTCCGTCCATGAGGAACACTGTCGGCAAATTCCAGGAGGGCTTGCTTGTCTGAATTCAGATCAGCAATTATCTGGGGAATGGAGAAAAGGAGCAAGAGGAGAGGTGCTGCTTTGAAAAACAAGTGTAGCTTCATAGCCTGCTGTCGATTGAAGTTCTATGAAGGTGCCTGTGAGCTTGAAGAGTCCAATTTCACAAATTCCTCAAGTTTTCCTGCAAAAATAAAATGGTTTTGGAATGGGAAAAGAAGACCATCAGCGATGAGAAAGCAGTAAAAAGGTAAGACAAAACTCGGTAGAAATTGAAAAACCAGTTAACAGGTAAACAATGCTGCTTCAAGCAGTAGATTTATTACTCAACTGGAAAAGAAAAGCTTCATTGTAATGTGTAAATTCCAAATGAGATATACAAGAACATCAGAAACAGCCAGATGCAGCATACTGCATACTTCATGAACTCAATTAGCAGCATTGAAAACCTTCTCAATACTATTAAAAAATTCAAGAAATTGGCTTTCCTAGTGCACCGTTTTGCATCAGTCAACCTGATTTGTATATTATTATGAATGTAAATCTAAAACTTATATAAGAATTACAAACAGATACTTATATTGATCTATATCTTCTAAAGTTAAGTCACTACAGAGAAAGATGCAAAAGAATAATCCTTTTCCTGAAGAGAGAGCAAAATCACAAAAGCAAGTAATTCTATTTTCCAAAAAACCATACTCTTTTCAGATTTCAATAATCTTCACCTTGACAAAAGTGATAAAGTACAAAATATACCCATGAAAGTAAAAAGAGAGGAAGTTTGTAATATGTTTAGACAAATACCATATCGACAAAACACGAAAGAGATATTGGGTATGTATGAGCGTATTGGCATCCCATGTAAGCTATTCAAACTAAGATGTGACAGATTCCCACATTAAGGAAGATAAGACAATATCTTAATATTATCTGTCGTGATTTATCGAGATGAGATTTAACTAGAGGTGTTAGAAAACTTGAATAAGAAATTTCTTACTAGTAGTTCCAAAATAGCATAGAGCATGAAAAATTATAAATTTCAAGTCAAAAGAACAATCCAATTCTTGAGCAACCAAAAACTGGAGTGCTTGCTGTTTATAGCAGGACTAGAAACGGTCCAACATAGCCATTTTGATTATGCACGGTACATTGCATGGATAAAATAATTAATAATAAAAGAACTGAAAGAATTCAAAAAGAACAAGAAAGGTGGTGACCCCAAACCTCAAATGCCAAATGGGAAACTGAAGCTGTCCCGATTGTTGTAGTACATGTCAATTTACTTCAAAAGCACAGCATAGTTGAACTTTTGAGACATCTCAGAGAATGACAAGCATTGGAGTCAAAATCTTTTCTTTCAAGAAGAAAAAAAAAACTCTTCTTTTAGCTATAAATTCTTGCAAGCAATGAATTCAATTCAACAAATATTCAATAAAATAAAGTAAAAACTGAAGCTTCCACGTAAATTTGGTCCCAGACAGTGAAGAAAGCATTTTTGAAACCTTAATTGACCAGGGACTGTCATTATAAAGAGCGTTAAACAAAGAAATACTAAATTTTAGTTAAAAACAAAATAAAATTTCTGTCATTTTCCTCAACTTTCTCAGCAACCAAATACGGAGTCGTCATTTCATATTCAGATTTTCCTATCCAAAAACCAACTAAAACCCACCAAACTTTCCTCAAAAAACACCCACATTTATCCCAAAAATCGCCCCTTTAACAGTTGAAAACATGTTTCCTAAATTTCGAGAAGCAAACCAGCAACAACAACCTACCACCAAGAACAATGAACGAGTCTGAAACTGAGACACTACCTGGGATTGCCGTTGTCATGAAGCAGAAGCTTGAAAAAACAGCAACAAGACAACGCTTAACGTTAAAATAGAACACACAAACAGATGAACAGAGAGTAAAAATATAAAACCGATAGCTTTTAACGGCAAAACTTGACTTACACGCACACTAAAAGGCAGGTTAAAGTAGGAGTCTACGAGAAGCACACGTAAGTAGAAGTGCAATAGTTGTAGGAAATTTGACAGCTTTCGAGTTTTAAAAGCTTGAAAAATGACGAAATGACTAAAATGCATTTGGAACTAGTATCCTAGATCAATATGATAGGGATAGTAATGTAATTTCTCATTTCACTAACTTCCACCAAAAGTAAATTACAATTTGACTTTGCAAATTTATCTTATATTCTACACTAGAAATTTCAATAAAGCAAGATAGAGAATTTTGCTTTAACTTTGGTGGTGATTTACTTGGCTGAGGAGGTATCTCAAGATTAAATTTTTAATTTTATTTAATTAAATACAATTGAGATATTATGTTTATTTGATGTTGATTAATTATCAATTTGGATTAAATTCTCTGTATTAAAAAAAAATAAAAAATTTTATTTAATTGAAAGTAGCATAAGGGTTGAGAGCTCCTCTTCAATCAAATATTTGAAATTTGACAAATCAAGAATAAGTTATAAAATAAGTTTAATTCTTATTTTAATTTGATATTATTGAACCGATCTCAAACTTATTGTTATTTGACTTAGTGAGCTCATAGTTTATAATTCAAATATAATATTAATAAACTTTTGAAAGTTTAAAATTTAGTATTTATATGATTTAAATCTTATTTTGTGATAATAAAAATAAAAGATAATTGATAAATATATAAATTAACAATTTTTTTTTGAACTCGTTCTATGCCAACGCCCTAATTCTATAACACAATAATTACATAACCCACTTCATAGAATTCCTTGGACACAAAAGCAATGCATTGATAGGGATAATTCTGAGCCACCATGCTCACCCAACTCCTTTCTTTGGTTGGTAGATTGATTTTGGAAGGTTTGAGAAGAAGATAATGCAAAATCCAATGGTGGGTCATTTTACATTTTCTTTCATTATTGGTTCTCAATCTCAAATTGGGAGAACATAATATAACAATAAAATATTTGTACCAACATATAATAAAGAAAAGGGTTATCCTAGAAATGGTAAATCATGAAATGTATGTAACCATTTTTGTGGTACATTAATCCTTAGATGCTACAAATGAAAAAAGGACAAAGTTGAATTATGAAATGTGCCCATAAAGTGATGCCTTAAGCCCCATGCTAGTGTCCCCATTTGTAGTATTGAATTATTGTGGCCTCAATTGGGAGATCACCTTAAATGCAGCAGAGGAGGAAAGACTTTATGCAATTAGGGTTGAGTTTCATAAAAGATTTAAATTGAGATCAATTCAAAATTGATAAATAAAGATTCTAATTCAGTTAAAAAATAATTCATTTTAAATTTAATATAAGATTATTTAAACTCGAAAGTTTATATTAGTTTGAATTTAACTCATTTCACAAACATAATTTAAATATTTGATTCAAACTTAACTTATTCGATTTAAATTAAATAATTTGATTCAAATCTAATTCTTTATAAAATTAAAAAAAAACTCAAATCTTTTTTAAATTATCATGTAGATAACTATTTGTATTCATTGATAGTCTATATATTTTTCCCCCTTTAATAATTGAGCAAGCTATGAGTTAGGTTTATTATTGAATTTATAATGGTTTGACTTAAAAGGGCAGGGAATTTTATGCAAGAATGAAATCATTATTCTCCCCATTAATGAGGCTAATATAATAATTAAAGTATTATCACAACTAAAAGCAATAATAATACTATTTGAGGAAGGTCCAAATTTGATAGATTTAATTAGACTTAGTTGAATTTAATTTTAAAATAATTATTTTAGATTTAAGTTGATCTTTATTCAAATTTAACTTGACTCAAATTTATCATATTCTAAGGCATAACAAAAAAAATGAATGAATTGAATTTGTTTTACATTTTTCAAAAGGGGGAGGGGGTGTTGGGAGGAGAGTGGGAGAGGTGACATTAATGTATGAATTTATAGGTAGCAAAGGAAGTAGTTGAAACCACCACATAAGAAATTAATATACAAATTGAAGTCACATGGATTACTATATCTCCTTTGATTTCTTCCCACATAAATGTTGTAGTAGGTCATATTCCTTTTTTTTTTTTTTTCCCTCTCCCAAGTGAAAGGCAAATAATCATAAAAGTTGACAATTATTGAACCCATATATATGTCATACAACCCCTATAGCCAACTGAGAACACATCAAAACTCTTATAATGTTACAGTTCATACATTTAATGTTAACATATAATAGAAGATTATTATAGGACTTTTTCAGAAGAAATATGCAAATGTTATGTCTATGTCACAACCACCCCAACCAACTACTGGCTGTTGAACTAATAATAGAATCAAATGTAAAAATCTCTACTCTTTATTTGTAGTGGTATATTTGAATCGAATTAAATACGATTAAAAGTTAATTCGAGATCAAGTTGAGTAGATAATGATTATTTTGGGACTAAGCTTTGCTTGTTTAAATTGTTGACAAAGAAGAAAAATCATTGAAGAGATATGGTTCGGTTCAAGCTGAGCTGAGTAGCGATTTGAGCTCAAGGGTCCACCCTTAGTTGTCTGTCTTTCTTTCTGTTATGCTGGTTTTTTCCCTTTGTCCTCCATCTAATCTAAGCATTGAAACTTGATTAGAAGCATGGCCACTCTGTTTGGACTCATGGACTGACTATTGAACTGTGGCCTTCTCGTCTCAATATTATTCCAGAGTTTGCATTCTCAAAAGAAAAAAGACATACTCTTGCCGCTGATTAATTGTATCTAAATTGGAACCACAAAAGGGTAATACTACAAGGGTCATGTAAGTTGATGATGCTAGATGGTGCTGAAATGCAATTCCTATACCCTGGTCAGTTGGCTGTTTTGCTGCCAATGGGGGCCAAGGCATTAACTTAGGCAAGGTTTACTAGGATGCTTGATATACTTGCTCATTTGAAGCATAAAATGCAGATAATTGAGAACAGATGACAGATCCATTATATTTTGTAGAAAAATACAACCTCTACGCCCTGGCGTTTTAGTAATAGAAGTTGACAGATTCCATTCTTCAGAAGTAACCAAATAATTGTAAGAGCATAGGATAAGCATGCTATAACAGGCGGAAGGGTTCTGGCAGTGGGTCGAAGCCGTTACCAAAAATCAGTCCTTGGTTGGATTTATCATCGATACTATGCAACCAATTCGTGTTCTTCAAATCCTCTTTAGGTAGTAACGCATCATATCGGGAGCTCTCATAGATGTTCACTTCACTCAACTTTGCAGAGTGTCGTCCAGCATTAGCATCGTGTTCATTTCCATTTTCACCGCTTCTGCTGATGCTGTTTCCTCTCTCCGAAATGCCCCCATTTTGGAGGCCTCCATTTATGTTCACAGATTCCAGAGCTCCAGCAGAACGGGTTTTAGAAGTGGCAGATCGAATACTCTGAGGGAAGAGGGTGCTGCATGAAAGTTGACGGATACTCCCTGAACCATTTATTATATCCTACATCAGATAAATATATACATGGTTAGGAGTTATCTTAGGCGACATAGCTTCTCTCACACAGCAGAAAGAATTTAGATTAACTCGCAACCTAGGATGATGAGCTCTCTTACCTTGTACTAGCAGTAATAACAAAACCTACCACTGTTAAGTCCCCATAAAGTGGCTATTACACAAGCCATGGATACAAGCTCCCACTCAAATACCTAAGCTAGCCAACTGCCACTACAAACACAAGGGTATTACCTAGCTTATATTTATAAAGTAAAAACATCAACTGGCATTTCCAAGCAACTGAATTTGAAATTAAGTTTCAGTTTCTTAGAAGTTCTGATTGATAGAAACACAACTGTTGTTGCAGGATGACTGAGACACTATTCATATCAGCAGCCAAGACATAAGCAGTTTCTTTGATAGCTGGTCCTCTACTTATTATATTGAAATCACTTGTTCCACAGAGACAGGTTTTCAGATAGAAATTTCATAACTAATCATGTATTAGAGAGCTGGATAGTTAATCTCTAGATGTCTCTACGTACGCCCAACCATTTTGTTAAGCTAGTTGATATTATTTTCTGATTGCAACCAAATCAATTAATATATCACGGTATGATGCAGGGGAAAATATATACCATATGCCTAATTGCCATGTCCACTGATTTTTTGGATATTGTCCTCCCAAATCCAGTGCTATCTGGAACAGTGGATGCGGGCTTCACAGCTTTCCGCATCGACAACTCAGAGGCATGTGAGATCCTGCGAGAGTCTGGTATGTTGGCATGTCCATTGGCAAGAGTACGACTACTTCCAAGGGGGTCAATAAGTCTTCCCCTTGACACAATGGGCGATGAATGTCTTCTTGGCATATTTACCGAGCCAGTAGCTTCTGGGTTCCCCTTTACGGTTACAGAACCTGGCCTGGACCTACCTGCAGACACTGGTCTGTCCAGTGGCAAAGTTGTTCTAAGGTTTGGCGGTGTATCAAGAGGAAGATCAGGAGGAACGACCGGCTGTTGTGGGGGCCGAACTCTGGAGGTTGGGGAGCTTGGTCGAGATGCTGGTCCGGATGTGCGGACATTTGACATACGACGGCCAACTGAAGTTGATGGACCCACAGCTGGAGTTGTGGAAGAAACTGGATTTCGACGAGTGGGAGTTGATGGACGAGAGTTTGATCGGGATGCTGTGGAATTCAAGTTTGCAGGGATTTGAGGCCTCGAACTTGGAGTTGATGGCCTTGAATTTTGGGTTGGTCGGGTCCTGTCAACAGAAAAGCTGGTGAGAGAAGGACTGGTCCTAGAAGGAGTTGAAGATCTGGATGCAGTTGGACGGGAAGATGGTGTGGAAGGTCTTGATGCAGAACGTGTACTCGGAGAGGCCGGTCTAGTGTAAGATGAGACCGAAGCTGAGCTAGTGTTGAGTATTGAAGGTCCTCTATTAGAAGCATTAGAACTATATTGTGAAGAGGAAACTGAAGAGCGAGTCCCTGAACTACTTCTGGCTGCTCTAGTGGAATGGTTACTTTCCGATTGTGAAACTGAAGGCTGTAACACACAGACGGCAAAAGATTCTAATCATTCACAGAATTTCACACTGACAAACTTCAAGATTAGAATGCAAGCCAAATCACTGAAAATTTTAGTCTCAAGTAATTATTGTCAACTTTTTGAATCTTGGACAGCCAATTATGTTCTTTGTCTATACGCTTATTAAACAATACATCCACCCCCTCCACCTCCCATCCAAAGAAGAAGAACAATCACACTGCAAACGTTGAGTCTAACATCTGGTCATCGAACCAGGGCAGGGGGAAGAGCTAAGATAAGGATGAAAACACATACCCTTGAAGCCTTTGTCGTAGAAACAGATCTAGCCAAGAAACTGCTTCTCGCAGCAACTGGGTTTGGCTGAGATTCGCTTCCATCGGATAAAGGAAACAGAGGAGGAGTGCCAGGAGGAGTAAGAAGCCTAATTTCATACCGATGAAAGCCATATCAAGCACAAAGACTCACTCAAATGTCTCTAAAGATCTAACCTTTGAATCATTAAACATATCAATATTATCAAAGTTGACACATTACCAGTCATAATCGTGCTTTCCTCCTTCATTGGAAGACAACAGATCGTCTATCCCACTCTTTGTCAATTTTGCTGATCCGATAGATAGTCTCCCCAACTTCATCGAAACTGTTATTTAATTATTTTAACAACTGACATCTGACATCAACAAAGAAACGGCACCGTTTCCTCAAATAACAAAATCCGAATTCCAAAAAAAGTCACTCACCACCATCAGAAGAATCATCGGAGGACGCAACAGACAGAGTACGGCGAGTCTTGGAGAAAAGAAGGTCGAGCTGGTTTTCATCCTTCAACACGTCCTTCGAAGACAATCCAACAGTCAAAAAACTTTGACCACCGTGGTGGCTCCGTAACTGCATTCCCGGCGTAACTTTCCTCGACGACCTGCTCATTATTTCACACTAATTGCCTTCCGCCACCATAACCGTGACCTGAGGTTGAGATCTACCAGCTACACAATGCAGTGATAGTGGCACATGCAAAGCTAGCTTCTCAAACTTGCCATGTTTCTATTTATTTTAACTTTAAAGCATGGTGTAAAATTTTAATTTTAATGCGACAATTTTGGACCTACCTTATTGTAAAATTTTAATGTTGTTTTTTATGAAAAAATTACATTTCGAAAATGTTAAGATATGATGTCTCACCCATTAAAAAATATGGAGGTCATCACTCTCTCATTCTTCCCCAACCACTCCTGCAAAGTTGGTTGGATTGATTTGACAAAGGGGTCATTTTTATGCTTATTTGTGAGTGTATGGGTGATTCCAACTGAACCACTTTCTCTCTTTCTAGATGTGTTTCATTGGACATTGTAACCACTAATTCTAAATATCTTTTAACTTGGAGTTGTTTTATGATATATATGTTTAAATTTGGTTTTTATAAGTTGAGCTCAATTCGAGTTTAATCTTTAAATTTAAACTCAATTTATTTGATCTTAATTCAAATAATTTAGATCAAATTTAGCTCTAATGGACCTATTACATGCATTTGTATTTTTGGATGTAGGTAGAGAGAAATTGTGATGTTTGGTTTGAGTAATGGTTGAAGAATGGCGGTGGGTAGTAAAAGATTACTGTCAAATATGTAAACATCAAATGAGTCATTACAGGCCAGGAAATGGGGCATGGCTTGTCAATATACAAAAGCAGACCAAGTATGATGCATGAAAGATCAAGAATGGACCATTTTGGAAAAGGATGTGAGACAAATTGTTGAACCAACCAAGCCCAAGTAGCCATTAATCCATGTGATGCTTAACACATCCATCACCATTGCTCAGTGAATCCGATAAGGACCCTTTGTCTCATAATTTGGATGCACATTTCAGCTCCTATTCCTTACTTGGATGCTTCCCAATCAAACTAGCTATATGCATTAATAAGTGTGCAATGTAGAGGAGATTAAACCATTATCATATACAAAGATGAAATTAACGTATAAAGTAAACACTCATTTTTTGCTAAATTAACTGCCGAACTCTCTTATTGTCAATGGTTATTGCCTAGATCTAGACTACTTTAATTATTCCACTCGATTGTTCAAACTCCCCTTGAACATTTAGGCTTAAAATCCTTTAGCTCTTAGTTTTAAAATTTTTTCAAGCACCGATCATAAATTCATATCTCATGAACAAATAAGTTAATCTGCAAGACAATGAGCAGAACAAAAAAAAAAAAACATGTACTACTTCACTACGTGGAAAGAGATGAACCTCCCAAATAGGGTTTTCAAAAATTAGTGCTAAAAATAAGAGAGTCATGTTAACCATCCTACAAAAGGACGCAAGATTGTATACTCTTAGTTCACATAAAGAAAACTTTTCTATTAAAAATCAAACTTTATTAAAAAAATTAATGGTATATGTTATGTACTCAACAAAAATAATTAAAAGATTAAATTTGGATTCGCTTTGAGGGAAACCCATCTTCCACAACAAAGAATATGATTTGACTTTTTCTTATGTTTATTCTCATTCCAAATCACGTTTGAATACATCAACTAAATAACTAAAAGCAAAATTCCTCAACAACTAGAGGAATTGTTGCCTACTTCTTGGTGGCACTGATCAGTATGTCAAAAGAGTATTATTGCCTAAACTAAAGAACTTTTGACTTCTTCAAAAGGAAATAATGCCTAGAATATTTGACTTCCTCAAAGAGAAAAAGATTTTGACACATAATTTTGTCATGTAGAAATTTTGAAAACAACAAATTAAGAAACAGCTGCTGTCAGTTAGACCCAAACATTTTAACCCTTTAAAAAGTTTAAAAATTTACATATCTTCTTGAAATCTTTTCAAACCCTACTATATTTTGAAATTATTATATAATTTCAGTAGTTAAACATAACATTTATATTCATAATTTATTGTATTTTGTTTAATTTTGTAAACCTGCAACTTTAAATTTCCAAGACTCTAAAATTTTTTAAAAAACCTTTAATATTTTTAAAAATTACATTTTACATCTTATTGTACGTTTATACGACAATAACACTCATATTTATACGAAGAAAAGAAAAAGAGAGTAAGAGTGAAAAGAAAAAAGAAACAATTGACTTCTCATGTAAGTTAAATATTTAAAAGATTCATTTTTAATTTTTGTTAATTTAGGGTTATATGATAATTTAAAAAAGAAACCAGTTGTAAGGAAAAAAAATAGTAATAATCTCACCTTTTAATTTTTTCTCAGTAAAGTTTAATTTTAAATGAAAATACTATTTATGTTTAATTTGAGTGGGAAAATATTATTTATGACAAACTAAGGGTGGAAAAGCGTCTTAAGGCCAAATCTTGAGTGGGAAAATGAATTCACTCAATAAAATACTATAAACTTTGCGAGTGGATAGGGCAGGCGAATCCATGACCCTGACTTTATTGGTGCAATTCGGTGGTTTGCCGTTTTTCATTGTTTCTGTGGGTACTTTCGCAACTTAAATCTTGTCTCAATGTCTGAAACATTAGCGTTTAGGATCTTGCACTTTGCGGCTATAAATACATTAAGGGACAAGTCCTTGTTATCATGCCTCCTTGTAGCCCTTACTTTCGTCAGTGAGCTCTCATAATTCTGTCCTTCAAGTAATTTGACCCTTCTCCAAAGATGGCGGATGACCGATCCATGAACATATGTATTATCCTTGTGGCTTTAGTTGCCTGCAGCCATGCAATTCTTTCGGCTGAAGGACACAAGGAGAAGGAAGAAGAAACAGCGAAGCATGGCAGCAACAACACCAATTTGCAGCAGAATTCTGCAGAGCTCAAAGAGGACTTTCTGTCAAGAAAACCTAGTGCTGTAAACACTGTGAGTATGACAGGGAAAGAGGATTTTCAACCAACAGCTAAGTATGGCAGCAACAACACCAACTTGCAGCAGAAGAATTCTTCAGATCTCAAAGAAGACTGTCTGTCTACAAAGCCTAGTGCTGAAAACACTGTGAGTATGACAGGGAAGGAAAAAATATTCCCACCACCAATGCATTTTGGCGACTCAGCAGCATCAGACAAAGAGGATTTTCAACCAACTTCATCAGGTAGTAGTCCTGGTATTGGCCATCGACCTTAATACTAGAATTATCATATAACTAAAACTTGTACCCCACACATCATATATACATGTACTAAAGGATGAACATAAGTTGAAAAAGAGGGTACCTAATAAAGAAGGGAATTAAAATAAGATACACATGAGTATTAATTAAAAGCTTATTATGTTTTTTTTTTTTAATAACCCGGGAATCCCTACTCATACCAATCAGTCAATCCTAACTGATCGGGTATTTTAAACGTGGGGGCCTGTGACCACCTAGTCCTGCAACCACGCTTATGACGTTTTGTTTCTCATTTATATGTAAAAGATTCGTTAACTCTTCTGAAATCTTGTTAGGAAGAATTTGAAAAGAGTCTTACAACTTATAATGATTTCAAAGCTAAGATTCCATCACTATGAATAACAATAATTATTTTTATTTATCTGGGCTGAATTCACTTAGTCAACTTTAGAGAAAGTTTAAAGACGGTATTATTTCAATATTTCTTTGTTTCTATTGTTACAATATATATTTTCTAATGCATGAATTGCTATATCACTCGTAAGAGAAAAAAGAAATCTAAAGGTGTTTATAAACGATGCCGTCATTAATTCTAACAATAAGAAAATTATCAGAGATTAACAATGCAAACATCATTTATTAATTAAAACACACCCAAATACCATTAGGGTTTTTAATTTCTCAAGAAAGATTATAAACATTGATTATTGGTGATGAATATGTATTTTATATAGTTTAATCAAACACAACTCGTTATCCATTCTAATAAGATATCGATGAGTTAAATTAGATAACCGACGATGGAAGATAAATATATTATCTTAGTATGTAGTTGAGTCACTTAAGATCGAGACTAGTCAAGTACACACAAACAATCCACCCCTATATAATCTCCCAATTCCAAATTTATCTGAGCATTAGGATTTTGATTGGATAACCCATAGTTAGTTTTCTTTAATTTGTATCATGCCTATTATTTGTATATAATAAAATTATACGTATACAATTTTTGTATTTATATACATTATATACTTAAATAATATATCATATGATAAAATAATTTTTAATTAAAGATAGATTACAGATAAATTACACTTAATCACATGATGATATATAACATTACTCAATCTACATTCTATAAGATATATATCACTTATTTGCTTTACATTAGGTGTGATCCACACGCATATGAGTTTGGATGCCTTCTTTTTTGTCATTAATTATATCCAATCTCAATGTTGTTCCTTGTCATTGGTTCAATTTTTTTTTTGGTAATTAAATCATAAAGTTTTACATTCGTTCAGTTTTGACTCCTCCTTGGACTATTCTCATAAAATTCCATTGGTGGTTCAAGAAGTCACACTTTATCATAATATAAGGCCAAAGCACTTGTTCCCACCTATAGTTTGATCCTAAGACAAATTCTTACCCTCTAACATTTAAAAACCCAAACACCCACCCTTCACCCAATTTCATTAACATATTTTATGAAATGACAACTCTTATTAAAAAATAAAAATTTATAATAAAATTATAAAATAATATATATATATATATATAAATATATTAAAATTTTATAAAATTTTCAAACAAAATTTAAAATTTAAAAAATATTAACTGCCACCATTGCCATGTCGACAACGATGGCCGCCACAAATAAAACCAGGTGGCTGTTTTGACCACTTGGTTTCAAGGGAGACCAGATCTAACATCATGTGGAAACTATGGTCTAAAACAACTGTTACGGCCAAAGCCGACCAGTTCCGACCTTCTTTTCTGATGAAACTAACCATATTTGACCGCCTTCATCAAAATAGGAGACGGCCAAATTTGGCCTCCCTTGTAACTAGATGGTCGGAATGGCCACCTGGTTTGATTTGTGGTGGACATCGTTGGTATTATTTTTTTGAATTTAAATTTTTTTTGAAAATTTTATAGATATTTTTTTTTAATTTTTAATATATTTATATATATACTTAAATATTATTTTAAAATTTTATAAATTTTAATTCTAAAATAACAAAATTACCCATTAACAATTTGTTGACCGTTAGATTTAACAATCAACGAGTGAGATTTCAAAATTTTAAATGTTAGAGAGTGAGAATTTGTCTTAGACCAAACTACAGCTGAGAACAAGTCCTTTGGCCTAATATAAAAAAAAGAAATGTCTTCGTCAATGCATACATGGAGCTGGTGCATAATTACTTATTAATTAAGCTATTAAACACATAAATTTGTGTTGACGATGATAGAGAAGACAAAATTATGGTGGTCTGTGACCCCATCTCCACTTAGTTTCTCTAATAATCACAGCTCTCACATACCTAGGCGGTTGCTATTCAATAATTTATCATCATCATCAATTTAGTTGCTTATGCAACCGACAGCTGAGTATGCACTCCAATTACATTTCACAATTTCCCAACCTGTTTTTGCTTTATGACGCCACCCCACCGAAATTTTTTCTTCCCTAAAATCCTAGTGCTTAGTTTTAGTTGCTTTCTATACACATGGGCATTTGTACGTTTTCCAACTTATTTCATGCAATGTTATAGCTCTCTCTGTCGATCTCCACCTTCTTCAATAGTTGCGTAATACTATTTCTCCACAATATCTCGCTAGATTCATTCATGATCATCTTCCCTTCTATCTTACTTTGTTAAAATATATATACATAGAGAGAGAGATATATATATTTTAGGATGACTCTGATAATTTAATTCGGTTTGAGATCTACATATTTATTTTGTTATTAATCTTTTAATAATATTGTATATCTATTTGGATAAGTTTAAATTAAATATTATAAATTCAATTTATATTCGAGATAATTCTAAACCTAGAGTGAATTCACTCTAGTTTCCATGAGAATTCTACATATATACACACATACAACGGTGGTCTATACTAGAGAAAATCACAAAAATATTCTTCTGCAAATCTTTATATGATTCCATATTTATGATCTTCCCTTTCCCGTCCAAGTCCAACAAGTCTATGTTTTAATTAATTGCCCATTTCAATTTTATGCTTCTCTCTCCCTTTTTTTTTTTTTTTAACTTGAGTGATAGAATAGCTTCTCTTTAACGTAATGTCTTTTAGTTGACTCGGCGTCTTCTTATCTCATCTGCTTTTGATAGCCTAGCTTTAATTTAATTTCTATGGGCCGGTGAATTGTCCTTTTGCTATTTTTAGTTATTGCCAAATGTCTATTTCCCACTTTAGATTTGATGAAATGACATATATATTTTTATCTATTATATTTAAAAAAAAATTAATTTCTCATTTAAGATTTAATAAAATAATAAATTCACATTCGTTAGGTTCAAAAAAACCAATTTTTTAATTATCTGTTAAATTTGTAAATAAATCTAGTAATTTTTTTTTTTGCAATATTATTGAAAAGAATAAAATGTTTCCAAACTAAATAGCACTTTATCTTTAAAATTTTATTAAATATTTTTTACTTAAATTATATAAATTTTAATTAAAAATAATAAATAATTTATTAACATAAATATAAATAAGGGTATTAATGATATAATCGTATATTTGAGAAAAACTATAAATTTAAAAAATTTTAAGAGTGTTAATAAAAATTTTAAGGAATTTTTTGAATTTAAAAAAACTTTAAAGGTATTTGAAATTTTTAAAATTTCAATATATTGATTAATAGTTTAAAATTGATAATTATATACATCACAAAAAATACAATCAATTAGAGATCAGAATATCATACTATAAATTATAGAGACTATAATTATTTTTAAAATATATTAATTAAATATATTAATTTATAAAAACAAAATAAAAATATATTTATTTATTTAATAAATTAAAAAATATTTTATGTATATCTATATTATAATATTTGAATAAAAAACATAAATAAAATGATGAAACCAAAATATATTAATGATCAATTTTAATAAAATGATGAAAATTAATATTTTTGAACTTAAAATATAAAAACCTATCGCCCCATAAAACCGAATGGGAAAGTAATTTTTTTGACCATTTTTCATTAATCCAGGGATACTAAGGTAACTTCATTTGTAGCTTACCAAACCTTGATTTAACGAAAATGACTAGTTAAAGGGTTTATCTGACCTGTCATCTCCTTGGCTTCCGGTCCCACATTTTATATAATAATTACTTTATTATTGTTATGGGCTGCTCGATTTAAAGATCCGATTCATCTAAACCGTCCGATAGATTCGCAGCAGGTCCCACTTATTTGATTTTTCAACGAAGTTAGGTCACTGGTCGGGCCGCTGGATTCTTATGGACTGGAGTCTGTCCGTCATTGTTCAGGATGTGCAGGCTATAAATACGTCCTTACGGCTCTTCCTTTCTTCACTCGGCTCTCAAAACTCTATCATTCTAGCACTTCATCCCTTCTCCAAAGATGGCGGATAACCGATCCATGAACATATGTATTATCCTTGTGGCTTTAGTTGTCTGCAGCCATGCAATTCTTTGGGCTGAAGGACACAAGGAGAAGGAAGCCGAACCAGCGAAGCATGGCGGCAACAACACCAACTTGCAGCAGAATTCGGCAGAGCTCAAAGAAATATTCCCACCACCCATGCATTTTGGTGAATCGGCAGCATCAAACAAAGATCATTTTCAACCAAATTCATCAGGTAGCAGTCCAGGTATTGGCCATTGATTTGAATACTGAAATAAATAAGAGCCATAGTGCCTAAATATATGCACATTAGGGTCATCTGGTCATGTATGTACTATTCATTTAGGTCTTTGAATTTCTGTTGCCGGTCCATCGGCCCTGCTATATACCGTATGAAAATAAGATGGGTTTGTTTATTACTAAACTTAAAATGTTAGCAAAAAAAAAAAACCTTAAACATAAAACAATAATGTGCTTATAATAATATGTTTGTATAAATTATTACGTATAAATAATTATTATATATATTTTTAATTAGAATAAAAAATATTACAATATTATTTCACTTTGCAATGTTATCAAAAGTAAAGATAAAATGGTAATCTTTTAAAAGGAAATGAAATTATTATAATATTTCCATATTATTTGCCTCTTCAGTGTATTAACAAAAGATTACTGTAATCAAGAATAAAAATTAGGAGTTCGAAGACAGTTAGATATTTTTCTAATATCAACCACAAATAATACTAATCAAAGATCAAGAGATATCGTTTTTTAGGATTTTATTGACAGCTTATAAGAAATCAAAGTTTTTGGGTTTCGAAAAAAGTATGATAGTAAGATTGAAATTTAAAGAAATTGACAGAAAGACATCACCATAAATGAAGTTGCTTTTTAATTTGACTCAACATAAGAAAATTTATTAGGTCGAAATATAATAAAGATTGATAGACTAAAAACTATCTTAATTGTATAGGTAACTAATGAACCAAATAAATTAATATTAATAATAAAAAATAAATTATTAAAATAATATCTTATTATTTCAAATCAAACACAACCTAAATCCTTTCATCATCCATATAGAAGATCTTGAAAACTCAAAGCCACATGCAGCAGCACCGATGGATTAGTATTCAATATGTGTTAAAAGAACATAAATACATTAATTTATTGTAAGACATCAAAACATTATCTCAATTAATAGCCTTACATCATGTATGATCAATCAATTTATCATGCATATCAGTCAAACAATGCAAAGTGACGACAATTAAAGAAGGGAATAAAACACATCATTCTTAACTAAAAGCTCTGTTGATAGAGCAATTAAATTGGTCAAAAAAGAACTGAAGCTTTCGGTCCATAATCTGAAGTACATTTCTTTTTCTAAATTATCACAGGTACCAAATGAGTTTATTTTTAGGTCTTCCAAATAACCAATAAGCTTCTTATGCATAGATAAGTTTATGAAACAATATTATATGTATATAATTTTTGTATCCACTTTATGTATTTAGATAATATATTATTACGTGATAAAATATTATTTTATACTTAATTTAAAATCATTAAATCATATAATGATATATTATCTAATCATTTAAGTATATAAAATGAGTATAAAAATTGTATACACTTAATTTTATTGTAAAATTATGATGTTTTGTTTTCTATTATATGGAAAAAAAATCATTAATTCTTGTTGAAATCTTATTAGGACCTTTTTTCTACACACAAATTACTTTCATTAAAATTTAAATTCTTAAACATAAAATATTTTTAAACTGAAAAATTACTTAACAACTTTACTTAAAATAAGATTTAAAATGCCATGTTATGCCACACGCCAAATTATGTGATATCATCATACTCGTGCTTTCCATGCAGCCACACTCTTGCTTCGTTTTTGGATTTTCACATATCTTGCATCTTTTCATTCAAACTTCATTGTTGCCTTGAATATTCCTTTGATCTCTTTTCTCTTCATGCCTTAACCTTGTTTTTTCTCCTTTTTTTGAAAGCCTTGGTCCCCCGACGACTACTTTCCCCACTCAAGCTAGTTAGTACTTCACTCAATCAACTTAAAAGAAGCTTTAAAGTTAATATTATTTCAATATTTTTTTATCTCTCTTGTTAAAATGAATGTTTTTACTAATAATAAATTGATTTATCATTCATAAGAAAGTATAATTTATTGATATACTAAGATTGTTATCTACAAAAGAAAACTTACTAAAATTCTTATTTCTAACAGAAATCCTATTGCATCTTATAGATGAAATGTTCATTAATTCCAATAGAATTTATAAGAGAACAGTAAGCATGATTTATTAATTGAAGAAAACCCAATACCATTAGGATGATTTGCAATTAATTACATTAGCACCTTCTAATTGAACGAATTTTGCTTAGCTAGATTTTTTTTTTGTCACGTTAGGGTTTTTAAATTCTCAAGAAAAATTATAGGCAATGATTCTTGGTGACGTGCTTTATATGGTTGAGTCCAGCACAACTCATTATCCATGAGATATTGATGAGTTAAGTACCCACAATGGAAGATAGACAAACCATCTTACGTATGATTAATCTCCCAATTTCAAAATTTAAGTGAGCATTACGGTATTGATTGGATAAATCTAACTAACCCCCTTTAATTTGCATCATGTCCACTAGTCGACATTTCTAATACAAGTACACTTGTCACCTTGATTGTACTAACCCAATTGGATATACATCACTTATTTGCTTTACATTACGTGTGATCCATGCACATATTGCCTTCCTCTTTGTCATTAATTATATATAAAAAGAATGGGTGCAACAAAATCAATATTTAGGTCTTAGAAGCAGGGGGTAAAGTCGGCACGTAGAATTTCTGTTTGATGTACATATATTAGCATGTCCATGCACAGGCTGGTTCGTCCGCCGTCAAAACAAGTCTTTTCAATATCATCGTCTATATGCCAGTAGAAAACATCGGAATCTAAAAGCCAAAACATCCATGGATTAGTATCCAGTATGTAGATATATTAGCTAAAATTCTTATTTTAGTTTTTAAAAATTTTTATAATAATAATATTCTTAGGGAAACGTTGGGTGTAGAAATGTCTTCGTCAAGGAATGCATGGAGCGGGTGATAATTACTTGATAATTAACCTATTAGGATTAAGCCGATAAGCACCTAAATTTGTTTTTTGAGGTGGCAAGTGTAGCAGGTGACTGCTTGATGACGATGATAGAGAAGACTAAAATGATGGTCTCTGACTCCATTTCCACTTAGTATCTCAAGTAATCCCAGCTGTCACTTACCTTGACCGTTGCTATTCAATTCATCATCATCATCAAGTTAATTTCTTCTCAAACCCACAGCTGGATTATGCACTCAAATCACATTTCACAATTTCCCAACCTATTTATTTTTATTAAATATTTTTTAGTTTAATTAAAAATAATAAAAAATTTGTTAGTACAAATATAATAAGAGTGCTGTATATTTGAGAAAAATTATAAATTTAAAAAATTTTTAAAATTTTAAAAAACTTTGAAGGCGAAATTTATAAAATTTAATATAGTATTTAATAATTTATAAAATGATAATTACATTTTAAAAAATATAATCTGTTAAATATGTGAAGACTATAATTATTATATTAACTGAATATAATAATTTATAAAATAAAATATACAAAAATTCATTTATTTCTAATAAATCAAAAATATTTATATTATAAATATATTTTTAATATAATATTTTAAAAAATTGATAAGATTAATAATTAATTTTAATAAAATAATAAAAATTAATATTTTTGAACTTAAAAATATAAAAATCTATCGCTTCAGTCAACGGAAAGGGAATTTAATTTTTTGACCATTTGTCATTGGTCAGCTACGTCGCCTCCTCCCACATTTTATACGGTAATTACTATATTATATTGTTAAAGTTAGGTATTTTCGGTCCTCGTTCAGGATGTAGGCTATAAATATACCTCCTTACAGTCCTTCCTTCCTTCACTCAGCTCTCAAAATTCCATCTTTATAGTACTTCATCTCTTCTCCAAAGATGGCGGATAATCGATCCATGAACATATGTGTTATCCTTGTGGCTTTAGTCGTCTGCAGCCATGCAATTCTTTGGGCTAAAGGAAACAAGGAGAAGGAAGAAGAACCAGTGAAGCATGGCAGCAACACCACCAACTCGCAGCAGAATTCTGCAGAGCTCAAAGAAATATTCCCACCACCCATGCATTTTGGTGAATCAGCAGCATCAAACGAAGATGACTCTCGAACAACTTCATCAGGTAGCAGTCCTGGAATGGGCCATTGATCTTAATACTGGAATAAACAAGAGCCATAATAAAAAGCCTAAATGTATATATGTAGATTAAGGTCATATGGCCATGTATGTCATTTAGGTCTTTGAATTTCTGTTGCTGGTTTGTCGGCCCTGCTCTATGCCGTATGAAAATAAGATGGATGTTATTATTACTAAACTTAAAATGTTAAGGACAAAATAAATTTCCATAAACATAAAACAATAATGTGTTTATAATAATATGTTTATATAAATTAATATGTATAAATAATTATTGTGTATGATTAATTAGAATAAAAAATATTGTAATATTATTTCACTTTGCAATGACTTTAAAGTTAAAGATATAATTGTAATCTTTTAAAGGGGATGACATAATCATCATATTTTTATATTATTTGTTACCTCAGTTTATTAATTAAAAATTATCATAATAAAAAACAAAGTCAAGGGCCTGAAGATGATCGAATACTGTCCTAACATCAATCAAAGATCAAGAGATGTCATTTTTTATGACTCCATTGATATCTTATGATAAATCAAAGTTTTCAAGTTTCAATAAAAGTATGATAGCAAGATTGAAACTTAAAAGAATTGATAGAAAGACACCACTAGAAGTGGAGTCAGCTTTTTAATTTGACTCAATATAAAGAAATTTATTGGGTCTAGATATAGTAAAAATTGACAAAGTAAAAGCTATCTTAATTTTATAGGTGACTAATGAGGTAATAATAAAAAATAAATTATCAAAATAATATCTTATTATTTCAAATCAAACACAACCTAAATCTTTTCATCATCGAAATAGAAAATCTTGAAACCTGAAAGCGACATGCAGCAGCACCAATGGATTAGTATCCAATGTGTGTTAAAAGAACATAAATACATTAATTTATTGGAAGACATCAACGTTATCTCAATTAATAACCCTTACATCATGTATGATCAATCGATTTATCATTTATAAGTAAAACAATAAAAAGTAACCACAATTAAAGAAGGGAATACAAAAAGATACACGTCACTATTAACTAAAAGCTTTGTTGATATAGCAATAAAATTGGTCAAAAAAGAATTGAAGCTTTCGGTTCAAAATCTATAATATATTTCTTATCTACATGATCACAGGTACCAAATGAGTTTATTTTTAGGTCTTCCAAATAACCAATGAGCTACTTATGCATAGATAAGTTTATGAAACAATATTATATGCACATAATTTTTGTATTCATTTTATGTATTTAGATAATATATTATTATGTGATAAAATATCATTTTATATTCAATTCAAAATCACCAAATCGCATGATGACATATTATCTAATCATTTGAGTACATAAAATGAATATACAAATTGTATGTACTTAGTTTTATCGTAAGTTTATGATGTTTTGTTTTTTATTATATGGAAAAAGTAATTATTAACTCTTGTTGAAATCTTATTAGGACCATTTATCTACACAAAAATTACTTTCATTAAAATTCAAATTCTTGAACATAAAATATTCTTAAGGTCAAAATTGACGTAAAAAACTTTACTTAAAATAAGATTTAAAATGCCATGTGTGCCACACGCCAAATTATGTGATATCATCATGCTCCTTGTGCTTTCCATGCGACCACACTCGTCTTCATTTTTGGGTTTTCACACATCTTGCATCTTGTCATTGAAACTTCATTCTTGCCTTGCATTTTCCTTTGATCTCTTTTCTCTTCATGCTTTAACTTTGTTTTTTCCATGCTTTAACAATGTTTCTTGTTAAAATGAATGTCTTTACTAATAATGAATTGATATATGTTTCATATGAAAGAATAATTTATTTATATACTAAGAATGTTTTTCATAAAAAAACCTTTTTACTAGAATTTTTATTTTTAAGAGAAATCCTATTGCGTCTTATAGATTAAATGTTCGTCAATTCCAATAAAAACAAGGTTATAAGAGAACAATACAAGCATGATTTATTAATTAATAAAAACCCAAATACCATTGGGATGATTTGCAACTAATTACATTATTTTTTTTGGTAAGTTGCAACTAATTACATTAGTACCTTCTAATTGAACGAATTTTGCTTAGCTAGGTTTTTTGTCACATTAGGGTTTTTAAATTCTCAAGAAACATTGTAGGCAATGATTCTTGCTGAAGAGTATGTGCTTTATATGGTTGAGTCCAGCACAACTCATTATCCATTTGAGTGAGTTGTTGATGAGTTTAGCCACAATGGAAGATAGACAAACCATCTTACGTACAATATATCTCCCAATTTCAAAATTTATGTGAGCATTAGGGTTTTGATTGAATAAACCCTAGCTAGCCCTCTTCAATTTGCATCATGCACACTAGTCAACGTTTCTAATACAAGTAGACTTGTCACCTTGATTGTACTAACCCTATTAAATATATATCACTTTCGTGTTTTACATTACGTGTGATCCACACACATATATGAGTTTCGATGCCTTCCTCTTTGTCATTAATTATATTATATATTGCTTGGTCAATTGGGTTTCCTGCAAAATGGCCAACCCGTTATCGTAATATAGAAAAAGAAATGTCTTCGTTAATGCAATAGGGTGCAACAAAAATAAATCCACGTATGTTGTATGAAAATAAGGATGGATCATTTTGTAAAAGAACGTGAGAGAAATGTATGGACCAACATGCCAAGCCCAAGTAGCCATTAATCCACGTGATGCCTAACACATTGATCACCCTTAGTCAATGAATCCGATAAGACACTTCGTCTCATAAATTGGATGCTCGTTTTAGTTCTTACTTTTGACTTTTTTTTTTTGGAAAGTTCTTACTCTTGACTTAGATGCCTCCCAGTGTGCCCAACTTTTGCTAATATTATTTTATTGTGTCAGTTACAATAATTGAATGATTTTGATTTATAGATAAAGAAACACGTAATCAAGACATAAAACATTATTAATAAAATATATATATATATATTAAATAAAAAATGTATATACATATATACACACACATCAGGACAAATGTCAGAAACCAAATATGAGCATTTGCTAACTTACATATGGTTGTAGATATTAATTCAAAAATGTTGAAGAAAATTATTTATAATTTCCACATTAAGGAATCATTCAGCGAATTTCATAAAGTATGCAACAGACCTTAAACAATAAAACTTCGAACAATTTCAGGACAGATGATGTGTTTCACTTGAATTTGCGAGTGGATAGTTCAGGTGAATCCCTGACTTCTATTTGCATTTTGGTGCTGGCGGAGATTCAATCGCAGTCACACCTTTGCTAATTTTTATTATTCTAGAGATTCCTACCTAACTTCCCTTGTAGCTTATCGACCTTCAGTGTAAGGAAATTGATTAAATAGATGACCTCCTTTACGACATTCAAAGCAACATGTCAGCTCATTGAGAGGTCAAGGCCGCAACATGTCAGTTCATTGAGAGGTCAAGGTCTTAATTACCTTCAAGACAAATACTGAGTTGGTCACTGCTGTTTCATTCTCACATTTTATATATATTACTCTATGATTGTTAAGGAATGATGTAGCTGAAATAAAATATAAGAAGAATTAACATGCCAACTATGGTGAGAGATCTTTGAAAGATCGAATTCATATGAGCCCTGTAATTGACATTGACGTGGCAAGTCCACTTATTTAATTTTTTTTTAAATTATTGTGATAGCTTGTCCGAATTCAATACATTTAAGTAAATGTGACAGACAACAAGTAAATAACCTTGATTCACAGTAAATCAGGGTTAGATCCGTAAGTTAAATAGATGCCCTTATCAAAGACATGAGGCTCGTGAGCATACGTGCCAAAAATCTGTCAACTCAGATTTGCACGTAAAATTTGTAAAATGAGTTTGCTCTAAATTAGAGAGAACATATAATCTCTTCTCCTTCTCGCAGTCTTCTTCGTTTAAAATAAAATTTTATCCCTTTTCTACCATGGTTGTTCTGAAGCTTGTGTCTTTCGTTTGGAGAATTTATTTTCTATGCTTTTCGTTTTTCTTTGGATTTCATAACATTTATGATTTATATAATGATTAGTAGTGTTTAGGATCGTGCACTTTGCGCCTATAAATGCCCTAAGGGACAAGAGCTTGTTCATACCTCCTTCCAGCTCTTCCTTTCTTCAGTGAGCTTTCATAATTCTATCATTTACGTAATTCGTCGACCCTTCTCCAAAGATGGCGGATAATCGATCCTCGAAGTACAGATGTATCATCCTTGTAGCTTTAATTGCCTGGCCAAGCAATTCTCTGGACCGAAGGCAGACAGTGAAAGTACAAGGAGAAGGAAGCAGAAACAGCGAACCATGGCCCCAACAACACCAATTGCATCAGAAATCCACAAAGCTCAAAGAAGATTTTCTGTCAGCAAAACCTAGTGCTAAAAACACTGTTGAGTATGACAGAGAAAGATGATTTTCGACCGCAGCAACAGGTAATCCTGGTATTGGTCATAGACCTTAGTACTGGAATTAATAACCATCTTCGACTGGCACCAGCACCTGGATACGCCCCAAAAACAAAAGCATAAACATTTACAGCAAGGTCGTGTGTGCACTATTCATTTACGTCTTCGAATCTGGGGGTTAAGTCGGCAAGTAGCATTTCTGTGTACATATATCAGCATGTTCATGCACAGGCTGGTTTGTCCGCCGTCAAAACAAGTCTTTTTAATATCATCGTCTATATGCCGGTAGAAAATATCGGAATCTAAAAGCCAAAACATCCATGGATTAGTATCCAGTATGTATTAAAATATACACACACACACACACACGTTAAAAGGATACGATTTTAATTTAAGTTCATATGTATAACTAAAAATTCTAAGACATAGGTATTGTATCACAATATATAACCCATACATAATGTATAATCAATCACTTACATATATACATGTACTAAAGGATGAACAATACTAAATTTACGTAGAAAAACATAAATGTGCATATATGTATGTATGGTATCAGCAAATATATATATGCAATTCAGGTCGAGTTGGCTGGGCCTTTGGCTCAAACAAGCCAAACTTGAGTTGGAATAGTCTTAGTAAAAGTTCAAATTGAGTTGGCTTGAATCCAACGAGTTTCCAAAAAATTGTTGATAGATTTATCTTCTTTGACATTATTTTAATCTTTTTTGAATTTTTTTATTTCATTATTTTTTATTTGTATTTCTAACTGATCGGATAGTTTAAATCTAAGGGTCTGTGACTACTTAGACTCGCAACCACCGACCGGATAAATCAAAAGTTATAGACTTCATCGCAGGTTGAACCCTGACCACCATTTTAGATGACTAATGCCTTTACCGCTAGGCCAAACCCTAGGGATCAACTATTCTTCTTTTTTGACACTTTCTCATAGTTTCTTTTGCAATCTCATCATCAACTCGGATTGGATTTTGAATTCAAACTGAGTTTAAATTAACTTCTGTTCGATTCAGTTCAATTTAAACCTATTTATAGATTCATTCATATATAAATTAATGCGAAGGGGTATACTTATTTTATTATGTAAAAAAAAATAGAAAACTTACAATTAGGGGCAGTCTTTGCCCCAACATTCCTTGAAGGTATATAGAATTGTAAATACTTTTTACAATTATAAAGTGCCATAGATACACATGAGATTGAATATACTAATCATGAATTAAACATGAGATAAAGAAATTAAAGAGGGTGGGCATGAAAGCCAACTATATTAGGTAGGATTCAAATCGAATCAAGTTTGAACATAAGTAGGTTTGAACCTAGTTGAATTCAAAAAATTCAATTCAAACTTAAGCTTGTTAGAAAATTTGGAGAAAAAAATCATTAGAGATGATACGAAGAAAAAGAATCGCCTAAGCAGAATTGTTTAAGAAGAAAAATCATAATCAAATAAATATGTCAATACCTTTTTAACAATTTGTCAGATTCAAATTGGCTTATTTCAAATGGAACACCTTAATCAGATCCAACCCTAAGCTACATACAACCCCAACTTGAGGAACTTTTTTTCAACCATTTTTAAGGATAGGTCTCTTAATTTATACAATTGAATAAACTAATTTATCATTGATAATTAAGTTAACAAAATAAACTACCTATTAAACAAGGGAATTAAAATAAGATACACACATGATTATTAATTAAAAGCACTTTTGATGTGGCGATAAAGTTGGCCAAAAAGAGCGGAAGGATTTGGTTCATAATTCAAATTATATTTCTCCTAATTGAATGAATAGTCTTTTAACTAGATTTTAGGTTACCTTAGGGTTTTTAAATTCCCAACAAAGAATTTAGGCATTGATTCTTGTTGATGAATATATGCTTCATATATTCTCCATTTCAATGAAACATTGAGTCAAGTTAGGTAGCCGACAATGGAAGATAGACAAACCTTTAGATTGAGGCTGGCCAGATGCACACAAATAATCCACCCCTCTACCATCTCCAAATTTCAAAATTTAGGGTTTTGATTGGATAAAGCCTAGCCAACCCTCTTTGCATCATGCCCACTAACCTACATCTCTAACATAAGTTGACTTATCACCTCCATTGTTCTAACCCTATTGGCATATAAATATATCTCTCATTAGCTTTACATTACGCGTGATCCACACATTTATGAATTTAGATGCCTTCCTTTTTGTCATTAATTATATCCAATCTCAGGGTTGTTCCTTGTCTATTGGTTCAATTTTGCCTCCTCCTTGGACCAACTTCCATTGGCCGTTCAAGCAATCGCACATTTTCACTTGTTTATTCATATATATAGATTGCTTGGTCAATTGGGTTTCCCGCAAAATGGCCAACCCTTTATCATAATATTAAAAATGCCTTGGTCAATGCATGGAGCTGGTGCATAATTATTTATTAATTAAGCTAATAAACACCTATGAATTTGTCTTTTGAGGTGGCAAGTATAGCAGTTGACTGCTTCATGACGATGATAGAGAAGACTAAATGAGATCATATATTTCCTAAATTTTCCTACCAACCCAAGCAATGCTATGGAATGACACATGCAGTGATGGCTGGACCTCCACCTTCTGTGAAGTTGATGGTCTCTGACTCTATCTCCACTTAGCTTCTCTAATAATCCCTGCAATCACAAAAACTTGGCGGTTTCTTTTCAATTCTTCATCATCGTCATCAATTTAATTTCTTTTCTAACCCACTGCTGGATTATGCACTCCAATCACATTTCACAATTCCCAACCTGTTTTTGCATTCTGACGCCACCTACACCGACTTTTTTTTTTCATGCTTTAAATTCTAGTGCTCAGTTGCTCCATATATATCTCGTTTTGGTTTATATATACTTGTCCATGTATATGTTTTCCAACTTAATTATTTCATGCAATGTTATAGCTCTCTCTTTCAATCTCCACCTTCTTCAATAGTTAGGTAATGCTATTTCCCCACACTATCTCGCCAGTTCATTAATGATCATCTTCTCTTTGACCTTACTTTCTTCTTCACATCAACTTTCTTTCGCATGACATTGTTGTTTTAGCGCTCGGCCAGCATGCATCTTCAACATTCTAGCATATATGGCCTTGGGGCCATTTAGAAAGATCTTTTATCCTTGGGCCATTTAAAAGAGATTACGTTGAAGAGAAGCCTTGGGCCTCTTTTTTTTTTTCTTTTGAGTGGTAAAATAGCCTCTCTTCAACGTAATCTCTTTCAGTTGACTTAGCATCATCCTTATTTACATTTCTAATCCCAAACGATACTAAATTATTATGTATTTTTTAGTTTCATTGATTATTGGTATAATTTGTATTTTGTATTTAGGGGTGGATCATGTTGTTCAGTTTGACTCAGAAACTCTCATTTCCTTAGTGTCATTGTATGGAAACTACTCTCATCGATGATATTTCTTTTTTTTTTTTTTTTTTACGACTATTAATTTTTTACTGCAAAAATGATTCTTCTTTTTTTGTTTTAATCTATTTTAGATTTAAATCAAATTTAAATTAGTCAGGTTAAGTCTCTACTCTCTTTTTCCTCTATATTGATGTCTACTTTTATGTATATGTACACGTAGCTCAGTCTTTTATATACAGAAAAACATATCTCAGATTCACGTGGCAGACAAGGGAGCTGCTAGTTTTGCAAAAGATTTCGGCAGGATGGATTCTTTTCTCATCACTTTCCTGGAAAATCTCCACCAGAAAACGACCTTAACCAATATTCAAACGCTAAATTTGATCCCCATCATACGTTATCCCCTGTCATTGTTTTAATTAGTCGGAAACTTCCTGCTCATCTTCTCGTTACTTTTTCCATACTCAACCATGCACGTCCTTCAGTACAAAAACATGACAGCCGGCTTTTTTCCCAAAAATTAGCTGAGTCTTCTCTTGATTCCAAGTTCATTGTCATCTTCGTAAGTGTTAACCTTCCCATGCCCCCAATGCAACATAATTTCCACAGGTCATTACAAAATTGAGTAGACTTAAATTCTATCGAAGTCATTGCTAAATATTCAAATTATAATATTAGTTAGTTTCATCTAATTGATTCGATATCTTGTGTCTAGGAAGACGAGAACTTATGGTATTCAAGGCAATGATGCAGCCAATCAGGGAACTACTTGTGTTTCTGCTGCTCGGGATTTTTTCCAAGGCCACAGGCATGAAGCCTCCGCACTCGAGAAGTTCGAGTGATTCTCAGGAAAGCGTCAGCTATTGCTGCTGTGGAGGCCAACAATGTACGTGCATGGCGCACTGTCCCAACTCAGTGCCTGCGCTACATTGAAACTTACATGGCCGGTGGCCAATATGGCAGAGATGTGGAGCTGATTGTAGAGCAAATCTTGATATACGTCGATGAAATCGTCGTCTCCGACGATGGCATGGACGTCTGGATTCTCGACGTCGATGACACTTGCATCTCCAACATTTTCTACTACAGAGGAAAGCGATACGGGTAAGTACATCAACATATTCTTGTACTAATATAAGCAGTTCTTCTTTAGTTATGATTTGTGCTAAGTTGCGAATTATTTGTAGGTGTGATCCATATGATCCATCAGGATTCAAGGCTTGGGTGTTAACGGGCGGTTGCCCTGCGATTCCTGCCATGCTTGTGCTGTTTAACAAGCTGGTTGAAACCGGATTCAAAATCATCCTGGTGACTGGGAGGGATGAAGCAACTCTCGGGGAAGTCACTCGAGATAACTTGCGTGATCAGGGATTCATTGGTTACGATCGGCTGATTATGAGGTCAGTTCTAACTAATAAATTTAGTAATAGAACTACAGCTTCCATTAATCTTCCCCAACTCAACGACCCCATTTGTGTTTGTGATCACAGGAGTGAAAGTGACAGAGGCAAAAGTGCAGTGGCTTACAAGTCTGGAATTCGGAAACAGTTAGTGGAAGAGGGCTACAGAATCTGGGGCAATGTGGGCGATCAGTGGAGTGATTTGCAGGGAGAATGTGTAGGAAATCGCACTTTTAAGATTCCAAATCCCATGTATTTTGTTCCTTAAAATTTACATAAATTCCGTAAAACTCTATGTAACCCTTCAAAATGAAGTATAACCATTTCAATAAACGACTTGGGGACCTTTGTGTTGATTTTAAAATCATATGGACCTTAAAAATTATCCCTGTTCTGAAATTTCGCCATCTTTCTCCTAGGATTGGATTTAGTAAACGTCCAGCAGTAAGTTGAGCCAAAATTTCGGATCAAACTGACAGATAAAGAAAGGGGAGTCCCTGTTTGTTCTATCTAAATTCATTCTTCAAGCATTGCAGAACAACATTTATCGACCTGTAAAACAAAAAACAAAAATGAATGACGCTGATGTTTCCAGGCAGATTCAGCAGATGGTGCGGTTCATCCGCCAGGAAGCGGAGGAGAAGGCTAATGAAATCTCTGTCTCCGCCGAGGAGGTTAATAATGTTCTGACAAACAAAATTGTTTTCAGATTTTTCTTATTTTCGAGTTGCTTAGACTGCGATGATGTGTCAGGAGTTTAACATTGAGAAATTGCAATTGGTCGAAGCTGAGAAGAAAAAGATCAAACAGGAATATGAACGAAAGGCAAAGCAAGTCGATATTCGAAAGAAAATGTAAGGAAGCTCATCGCTGTAGCAGAGCATTGAATGCAATTTCTTCAAATTATGATTGTGATTATTTGGGAATGTATGCAGTGAATATTCAACTCAATTGAATGCAGCTCGAATAAAAGTTCTCCAGGTGCAGGATGATTTGGTGAAAGCCATGAAAGATTCTGCTTCTAAGGAGCTTGCGCGTGTTTCAAACGATAAGAAGGCATACCGAAAACTTCTAAAAAGCTTGATTGTTCAGGTGATCTCCCTGTTCAAAAGGCCAAACGACTTGTTGCCACCCATAGTTTGGTCCCAAGACAGTTCCCGCCCTCTAACATTTAAAAACCCAAACACCCACCCTCACCCAATTTCCATCTAATTTTATTAACCCATTTTGTGAAAGTACCAAAATACGTTTACTAAAAAATAAAAATTTATAATAAAATTATAAAATAATATTTAAATTTATATAAATATATTAAAAATTATAAAAAAAATGTAAAAATTTTATAAAATTTTGAAAAATTATTTAAATTTTAAAAAATAAAAAGTCAGTCACTATCGGCGCTAATAGCATCAAGTGGTTATTCCGGTCACGTGGTTTCAAGGGAGCCAGATCTGACCTCTCGATTCCAAGGAGGCAGCCAAATCTAGCCACATTCACCTAAAATCATGGTCAGAAACGGTTATTGAGGTCAAAATTGACCAGTTTCGATCGTTTTCGACCTCTTTCTTTGGCTGAGGTGGCCAAATTTGACTACATCTATTGAATCAGAAGGCTAGATTTGATCTCTCTTAAAACCAGATGATCGGAACGATCACCTAGTGTTATTAATAATGACTAAGTTTTATTTTTTAAAATTTAAATATTTTTTTATAATTTTATATATTTTAACTCTAAAATAACAAAATTATTCATTAACTGTTAAAATTTTACTACTAACTATTAGATTTAATAATTAATAGATGAAAATTCATGTTTTATAAACTTAATAGATGAAAATTTGTCTTGAAACCAGGCTATAGGTGAGAACATGCCCTTTGGCCTGTTTAAAAACTGTCTAACCAATCTTTTGATGTTACCCTAATATATACCCAATATCTTTTTGTGCTTTATCCACGTGGGATTCACCTATGTTACATTGTTACATTATGATAATCTTGATATTTTATTATTATTATTATTTTATGTAGGGTTTGCTAAGCCTAAGGGAGCCAGCGGTATTGCTGAGGTGTAGAGAGATAGACATAAAAGTGGTTGAGTCAGTCATGGACGAAGTGAAAAAAGAATATACCGACAAGGCCCAAGTCGCGGTTCCCACGGCCACCATTGACACTAAAGTGCATCTCCCACCACCTCCAAGCAGTGAAGATTCACATGCTCCTTCTTGGTATTCATTTTACGAATCTATCTGCGAACACTTTAAAATGATCTAAGTTTTGATTACATTACATACTGTTATTTAACACATTATTGGTTGATGCTTTGAAAGCTCTGGTGGGGTAGTTGTGGCTTCGCACGATGGGAAGATAGTATGTGAGAATACTTTAGATCAGAGACTGGAAATTGCTTTTCGAAAAAAACTGCCCGAGGTATGTATGTGATCAGTAGGAGCCCTGTCCCAAGCATACCTTTATGTTTAAACTTCTGCATAAATTCTGTTTTCTTGGTATGTTGCTTGAAGCATTATCGAGTATTTGAAGGCAGAACCAGAATTTTAAGTTCTGAAAGGCTAATCACTGAAGTTAATGTTTTTAAGGAACTCTTCTGTTAGTGCAGATCAGGAAGCGCCTTCTGGGAAAAATGGGTGCATGATTGCTGGTCTTTCGATCCAAAGGTTCCTTCTTCAAGAAGCAATGCCTCTCTTTTTTATCAGTTTTTGTGGCTCTGAGTAGGGGCTTAGTCCTGTGATTAGATTTCCAATGGTTCATGAAATAAAGCAGACTTTGTCTTCCTTTTCCACTCTTTTCCAATTTCACAAATATGTAGAAGAAGACTATCGGGATCTAAAAAATAGTTTAGTTGTGCATGCTAATATCAATTGGCGATTTAACTGAATGGATTGGCCGGCGATGTTTGAGTGAGACAAAATTTTTTTTATTAATATATTTCCGGTGATTCCTCGAGGTTTTCCAGATGACTTGAACAATCTCCAGACTTGGCTTTCCTTCTTTGTGGACTGTAGGCGACAGAGTTATGTTCAACTAGGGCCTTATCAGACGGACTACCATACACATGACCAATCTGTCCACTTGAGGTACAAGGTCTAATAAGAACTAACCTAGGAAACAGAATGCCTCCGACTCCTACCAGTTTTTCCCTCTGCTCTAGTTTTTCGACCTGACTTCTGACGTTTTCCACCTGCTGGACCACTAAAAATTGCGATTCTTCCAAACCCTCTAGAGAGTGAGGTAAAGAAAGTTTTTCCATTTGCTGACTTATCCATCATACCTTGTTTCATAAACATCTGCTCCTTCTCCAACTCGCTCAGTCTCACTCTCATTCTTGAGATCTCAAGCTTTAGTTCTCGGTTTTCCCTCCTTAAGGAAGCATAGTTATCCCGAGGGGACATGGCTGCACTGGGGACACCACTGCTTATTCTCTGAGAGAGGAATCCATCTCCAGAACTTCCAGATAAGGAGTTCTTGAACCGGAGTTGCTCAAAATAGAGGACTCTGACTGCCATCTGTACTGGGAGCCTATCATTCTGTGCCGCATGATTGGAGGCTTCTTGTGAGAGCTTTTGACAGTCTATGAACTTGCATAGCTTCTTACAATCATGTTCGGTCAGCATTGGATGAACCTGGGCAAGAATATGAAAGACATTGGCCAAAGTTAGGACTGAAAAGGAGAAAACAATTAAAGGTGTTGGCTCACTCAAGCAACAGCATACATAGAAAAATTAGGCTAACCAGCCAGCAACATTAAAAGGACATTTTGTACCTTCAATCAGAAGTAATCAATGAGGCAACTGGCCAGGGTTTATTCGTAATATTAGCATTATTAATCTTGAAAGTCTTACCTTCAAATAAATGTCAACTGCTCTGTAAAGGTCATCATCGATAACTCGAGCATAATCAGGCAATATCTCAATCATAGCAATGAATTTCTGCAAACTCAAGTAAGGATCAGAAGCAATCTCTGCTAGATATGCATCAATAAGCCGTCCTACTTTCAACAAGGAACCATGGCCTGGAGAACCAAAGCCTTCCGATTCATAACCACATTCTTCATTTTCTTCGTCTTCAATACGCTGCAGGAAATTCACCAGTATTCGATGGATAGTATCAACATCAAATAATGAATCCCCAGCTTGGATGGATGGTATAAGTAAATCATCAAGTGAAACCATTTCCAATCGAAATGCAATCCTCCTTTCTAGTTCAAGCTTGCAGGCAATACTTGTATCCACCATGATTGCCATCCTTAGCATCCCAAAGAGAAAATTCTGTGGAATGGAAGAACTTTTCTCAGTAGGCAGAAGATTTACAAGAGTTTCCACTATAGTCCTCTGGTCATTTTCTACTGCAGCAGGGCTTGATTTAACCCTTGCTGGATTCCAAATTTGACATTTTCCAATACCCTTTAATGATGTTTGAGCATAATGCATTATAGATGCAGTAATGCTATCTGGTCGAATACCTAAGCTTCCCATGGCACATATAACTCTCTGATAATAATCAATTCCAAGCAGAGAGAGATCCTCAATCCACCAATCAAGGCACCCACCCTTGAGCTCAGTAGATTCGCCGTCACAATGTAACTGAGACAAACCTGAAGCCAATTGCTCCTTGCAAGCATTCATGGCTATAGCCTCCACACATCTCTTCACAACCCCTACCTCCTCTACCAAGGCAGGTAGCATCTCACATGTAGAAAGGACTTCCACAGACTTTTCAAGACTTTGTACCACAACCTCATCCAGGTAGACTTCTGAGCGTGCAATAAGGTTTTCTTCACGGTATTCTTCAGTCATTTCCAAGTATTCTGCAGCACAGCGCAGATGGGCAACATTTGCAGTTGTGATCTCAAAGTTCATACCATAACAAAATTTCATAGCAAGCTCAAATGCTGGTGGTCCACCTGGTAAGTTGAGAAGCTCCAATTTTGAATTATAAGAATCTTTGGCATCTGCTACCATTTTCCGAATCTTTCCGCTTCGAGACACCAGGGGAAACTTCAAAAAGCAAAACAAGTAACAAGACTTGATTAGTTTTGAAGAAAATCAAGTAGTTGTTGACCTCAGATTGCTAGTTATACAAGGCAGCAACAAGCAAATTGAGCTAAGGTTTGAACTTTCAACCAGATCAGTAAAAATATAGGCCTGATTTTGCAAATGTTAGCAACAGCACTTAAGATATTCCAAAGTTAAAATTAAGCAATATGGAGAAAAGACTAGAAATAAAAGCAGACACCAGTAAACATTAGAAACAAAGAGCTTACCTTATGAAGTAGAAAGGGTTCCCCATCAACAACAATTGTAATGTCCCCTGCGACATCTGAAAAGATACTGCAGACGTGAAAAAATTCATTACATATAAGCATTATCAGATGATTATAACCAATTCAACTAAATTCTTCGAGAAATTCTTGAAGTCATATACATGGATATATAAAGAAATAAAGAGAGAGTGAAAGAAGGAATATCAAACGTAAAGAACTGGAACCATCCATATACTTCAGATCCTGAAATCCCTTTTTTCTTTTTTTCATGTTTCAGCATAATCAGAGTGAGAACAAAAACACAGAATCCGAAAAAACTTACTTTAAACAAGTACCAAAACCAATTGGTTGTCCAGTTAACACTAGAAATTAAACCCTCTGTTAAGTTTTAAACTAAGCAGTGAAGCACCCACTTCAGCTCTGCTAATAGACAAGAAAATTACACCGAAAATTACAAGAAGACAAGATCACTCCATATTCTAATCCAAAAACTTTGAAGACAGTCAATCAAAACTGTTAAAAAATAGTAGACCCCCATGAGCATGCATGATCTCCACACACACACACACACACACACACACACACACACATATAGCAGCACATGCAAACATACCGAGTGGTGAAGGAGTTGCAGAACTTGGGAGCGGGAGAGTGCAGTGAAGAAGAGAAAGGAGAGTCTGAAGAAACCATGATCTCTTTCATCAGCTTCATACAAACTCAGTTAGTCAAAGAGTAGTCAAATAACATCCACCATATGAGGCTGGAGAATGAACTTGAAACTTACCTTAATAACCTCAAAGTGTGCACAAATTTACTTGCATGACTTTTCTCTTTTTGACATGTACAGGAAGCTGAATTGAATTGAACACAACTGAGAATCACCTTTTGCTTTCTCCGTTTTTGGGTTGTGTCATCTTTATGTATTATTTATGTTAACTTATCTGAAAAGAAGAAAATAAAAGGATGGATGAAGAGTGACAATACAGAACTCACGCCAATTCTGAAAGACTAAAAAAAAACAAAAGAGGAAAGCTCAGTCATTATTCAAAGTTTCGAATTTGGGGCCGAAACATAACGAGAGGCAGAGCAGACACACTGTCGCACGTTAATTTATTTGCTTGAATTTGACTGCTTTTTCAAGGGCTTTTATTTTACTCCTCAATCAACCTCATTATATTCAATAAAGTTCCCATTTTTTTTCTCCTGTTCAAGTTGAGCAAGATGGACAACAACATACAAACTATCTAGGCAAATCCCGTACATCTCATACGCTTGGAAATTTATGGATAAATTCCAATAGATTCAAGTTAAACTAATTCAAATTTGATTTGATTTGAAAAATTAGAATTCAATCCTAGTTTGAACTGATGTGGCAATCATGCTTGAGATGTTTAGGATTGATTCCATTTTACTTGGTTAGACAAATCGTGTTAGCTTCACACATTTTGATCTGCAGAATCTTGAAACAAAACCATAATCACTCTATATATGCTCTTTAACCATGACAGACAAAGTCCGAGAGATAGAATCCCATGTTGTTTGGGGGATGAAAACACATGAGAGATGCTTGAACTGAAAATGATGTTAAAAGGCATGGCTGTGTATGCGACCTTAATGAATGAATATGTGGACGATTTGATGTGATGTTTGTGTGGATGGTGGAGATGATAGGCATGGAGCGCCAACTGAGTTCATTGGGGAAGAAATTTTAGTGAGATTTGGATGTTAGGCCGCTGGGACCTTCTTGGTCCCCCATTAGGGCTTCTCATGGCAGTTTCTGATGATATAAAGAAACGTATGGGCGTGGTTGATTGTAAAAAGAATAAAACAGAGTGATAAAGAGCGAGTGGGCGGGACGGAAGCGACAGAAGTAGCACAGAACTCAATAAAGACAGCAATTATTTGAGCCAAACCCAAAGTAAAAGCACTTAACTTGCTTTCCATAGTGTTAAAATGAAAAAATAATTAGAAAAAAAATATATTAAAAAACATTTAACGACTAAAATGGGTGACCGGCCGCCGTTGGCCTTTCCATTCCACCGCCCAAGTTCGCTGGCTCCAGCGCTTTCATTGTGGCTACCACTCTGGCCTTGCCACCAGTTCTTTTAGACCCAGGTCAAGGATGATCTGGGTCTTTCCTTTTTCCACTTTTGGGCTTTCGGCTTTGCAAGTTTTGTCCACCTTGGACACAATTTATGGTAATTTTAATATTGGGCTTTTCCATTTCTATCCTAAGGATATGAAAGTCATATATATATATATATATATATATAAAACATCTTATCTAAATTTTATTAATATTAAATTTGTTTAAGAATATTATATTATCGGTGATACTATTTTTTCAATCAATAATATTATTTATTTTATTGATTTTTTGACAAAATATTTATTATCTTAAGTTTGGTTCGAATCTCTAAGGGTCCCTCCCCCCCCAAAACAAGGTTTTATAAAATAAAAGTTTTTACTGGTTTAAATTTGGAAAAAATAAATTCTCATGCAAAATAAATTTTTTTAATTTTTTATAAAAATTAAAAAAACAAAAGTACTATTGTACTAAACAACACTTTACTTTTACAATTTTATTGAATATTTTTATTTTATTTTATATTAATTTTAATTAAAAATAATAAATAATATACTTGTACAAGTTTATAATGTATAATTATATATTTTGATATAAAGTATAATTTTTAAATTTTATGGATATTAATAAAAATTTTTAAAAACATTTTGAAATTTAAAAATAAGAAGGTGCTTTTAAATATTTTTAAATTTTAATATGTTTATCAGTAAATTTGAAAGTGATAAATAGACTTTTAAAGAACATAATAAATTAAATATATAAATATTTAAATTATAATATTTATGTAATTTGATTATAATATTTGATTAAAATAATATAAATATTTAATAATTATTATATTAATAAAAATAAAATTTGATTAGGAATTTTTTTTTTTCAATGATTATTTACATGAAAAATTCCATAAATCAAATGAAAAAAAAAAAAAAAAAACCCTAAAATAAACATGATAAACGAAAAAGCAAACAAATTGGGGCTAAAGTGAAAATACGAAAAATGTGCAACTTGATGATTGGCATTAAGCGGCCTCGGTTCATTCCGAAGATAGGAACAGCACAGAGACAGAGAAAATCTGCAACCAGAAAAAAAAAAAAATGTTAACCCACAATGCTATGGCTGCTTCTCCTCTGTAAGCTCTACTTTAGGTTTAATCACTGCCAAAATCCTCTTTCATTGAGCTATCTTTTTTTGGGTTGATTATGAATTTGTTTCATTGTTTTTCAGACACCCAGTTGTTTCATTTGATTTCCACTCTCAATGCTCCTATCAGTTGCTGTTTCCACACAATCTAAATTATGGGTTCTCCAAAGGTATGTTGGTTTCAACAATCTGTTGTTTTAATGGTGATTAATTTGTGTTTTTTCCTTCTTGAGTTTTGTGACATTCAGCTTTTGCTTTTTCTTTGGCAGCGAGCAGAAAGTTTAAAGCTTCACGACTCAATGCTAACTTTTGGGATTCTATAAGATCTGGGTAATGAGAGATTTATATTGTTTTTGACTGTACACTCCATACTCATACACACGTGGTTGAAGATACATATATGCTTTTCTGATTAGTTCATTTACCCGGATATTAAATTAATATGCGATGAGGTTGAATTTATGTTAGAGGAACATTAACTGTTTTAGGGAACCAAATGGTCCTTTTGTGCCTGTGTGTTGTCAGTTTTAATCAACTTCTCGTCTCTTAATTGGCCGAGTTGCCTGGTTCAGTCAATAGGTAGTGTTATGAATTTCCATTAAGGGAAAGTTTATTGAGATAATGGCAATTAATTTTGCTGTTTTAGATTGGTTTATGTACTAGAGCCCTTTAAATATTTCAGAAAGGCTTCCAGTTAATTTCTGTAACGATACACCTTATGCTCTACTATCAAGGTAACAATACTCTTCTTACACGAGGAAGAAATCTATTGTCTGTCACGTTATCATCAACTTTTCCAGTTTGATAACTGTATACTTATTTTGAGGGGCTTCACTTTTACATCTGATGCCAGGTTCTTGAGAAACAACACAACACAAGTCATTGATCCACCCTCCACACTTGAAGAAGAGGAAGAACCAATGCCAGAGGAGTTTATTCTTATTGAAAAGACTCAACAAGATGGAGAAATTGAACAGATTATATTCTCATCAGGTGGAGATGTTGATGTTTATGATCTTCAAGCCCTATGTGATAAGGTAAATATTTGCTGTCAGTATCTTTCTTTGTGCACACATATGAGTTCGAGCTGTAAGTCAAAGAACTCGACTTCATACTTACATATGCATCATGTTGTCACTATGCATGGAGTTCTGTGATTGTATTATGCTCAACTTCTGAAACCAAATATTTAACAGGTAGGCTGGCCTCGGAGGCCACTTTCAAAACTAGCTGCAGCTTTGAAAAATAGCTATATGGTTGCCACACTGCATTCTGTTAGGAAATCACCTGGATCAGGTACTTAGTGAGAATTGCAATGCCTAAGTATTCTCATTTTTGATTGTGACGGTATGTTAAGCTATATGCACACTTGTTTCTACCTCTAAAATTATTTGATGAACATCGTAGTGTACTTAGGAGAAGTTATTTGACAGAGGGGAATAACCAAAAGAAGTTAATTGGCTTGGCTCGTGCAACATCAGATCATGCCTTCAATGCCACAATTTGGGATGTTCTTGTTGATCCCAGCTATCAGGTATAATTTGTGTTAGATGAACATGGACAAACATTCCTGGATTCACTTGCAGGCATGAGGGGCAAACATACTGTTGTGGATATAACGGTCATTGTGTTGGAAATAATTGTAATAACAAAGAACGTATTGAAGCATGATAAGTGTTATATTGCTTATGGTAGTTATGAAAAATGGTAAAAACTGAAGCATGCGATCGCAGTATGCCCACTGTTGGCAGGATTTTGTCCTTAGGTGAGATAAAGCAGGTCTTTGGACTGGGTGGGGCAAGGACCTGGTAGTAACTTGATGCAAAACCGGACTTTGTCACAAACTAGTTCAAGTACAATGACTCTTGACACATTGACCAAAAAAAAACATTGTGTGAAATGTTCTAATTCAGTCATAGTTTGAGATTTCAAAATTTTTGTTAGTCTGAGAAAAATTATGGCCATAATGGGAGCTGAAACCTTAGTCTTGTAAACATTGATGTTGTTTGATGTGTTGCAAACTGCAATAAATTTATTTTGACTATTTTCTTTCCATACAGGGCCAGGGTCTTGGGAAGGCCCTCATTGAAAAGCTTGTAAGAGCTCTTCTACAAAGGGATATTGGGAATATATCTCTCTTCGCAGATAGTCAAGGTATAACTCTAAACAGTAGAAGTTCAAGTTCCTTATCACAGAATCCTGTTTTAATTGCCAAAATTGTTCCACTTATGCTAACTTTAGCGTGCATGTCTATAATGTGAGAATCATCTCTTGACTTAAGTATATAGGATGAGAACCCATTTTCCCATGAACTTACAAGCTTTTGCTTTACCTCAGCATATTTCTAAACTGTCAAACCTTATAAATAATGCCCTCTTATTTACTCTTTCCTCTATTTTTTTTCTACTATTTTACATATTTACCTTGTCAATTGTAAATTTATATTAAGTCGATTGAAAATTGTTTTGTAAATTGACGTTGCAGTTGTGGAGTTCTATCGAAATTTGGGTTTTGAACCTGATCCAGAGGGCATTAAAGGAATGTTTTGGTACCCTAGATAACTATTCATTGAATGAATTACATGGGTTCAGCTGGCAGGTTTGTTTGGGATGATGGGAGAAAATTCTGTTTATACTTTGTATTATTTACATATTGTAATTAATATTGTTATTGTTTTCTGAGTAAGAGTAATTTAAATATTTCATGTGTTAGGCTTACAGGATAAATTTGAATGTGAGCCTCCTACCATGTTTCTTAAGCGGATTTGTCAACCTTGAGAGGCAAGGGGACAATGCATTTGACTACCAGCTTGAATTTGTTGTGACATAAGTTGTAAATCTTGTATATTTTTGTTGGACAAAGACCTTTCCATGTGGAACTAGTTGTAATACAGCATGGATGAATTGCTACTAATTAGGAGGGATGCTTATTGAATAGTATCCACTTTTTGTACTTAATAGGCTATATGTCCGCCTAATAAGATAATATTTAGGTTGCAAGTCTGATTGCATAAGTTGAAGTTTGATTTTAAATTAGTCTGACAGATATACTATTGTTTGATGAATGTTTTACCCGCTCTAGGTGGTCGGTTTTACATCTCAACCTATTATGAAGGCTGATATCCAGGAACTGAGGTTAGTTTCTAATTTTGGAAAAGCTACTGTCGAGTAAAATTTTTTGACGGGGCTGCTCAGAATTTAGTTTCCTTTCATAGTTCTGAGTATGCTTTTATGGAAAGGTGCATACGAACGGGGTTGAGTTTCAACACTCATCGGATCGAGTTTGATTTGAATAAAGAATAGTTTTGTTTGAGTTCATTGAGCCGAAATTAAGAGTGATTTGAATTCAGTATGAAAGAAAATGATTGAGTTCAAGTTTATGGTTTGAAATCGGGGTTTAAACTTGTAACTCAGATTTGTGTTCGAATTCATGACTCATTAATAAAATAACATTATTATATCTAATAATGAACAAAACAATGATGTTAGTTTAATATTTGTTTAATATAATTTAAATCGAGTTATAATTGAAGTTTAAATTGAATTAAATTATTTATTCGATTCATGAATTGAATCAAATTGAATTTTTTAAAACTCAAATTTGAATTAAATGCATTTGAGATAAGTTAAATTAAAGTAGGTTAGTTTTCGAGTTCAAGTCAACTTGGGGTCGGACTTACTTTTATGTGGTTTAGGGAACTTACATGGTCTTTTTTATGGCATCAAGTGGAACTTAATTTAATGCACCTTGCTGTGAATTATGTATAGTATCAGGCCGACTCATGGAATTTTAATTCGGATACATAATTGCATCTGGGAAATGCTCTTTCAGTCGATTGTTTGAGTTGGTGGATAAACTTGGATTGACTTGATTATAGTTAATAAACTTGGAGTGAATTGATTTTATTAATACCAAGGACTTTATTAAATTATCATCTTTCACGGTCAGAAGGGAATCCTAGCTACTGGGCCGGTACCTGTTTTATTCTTGTCATCATCATTACTCAACCTCTTACACCAACCTCGAATGCCGGCTACAAATCATAAGTAAAAATTTTGATATATATATATATATATATATTAATTTTTAAATTAAAATATACATATTTATACCTATTATTTACAAAATTATCATTTTGTTTCGTCAGTTTGGTCATTCTCATTGATGTCTGATGTTCCTTGACAGGAGAAAGAGTTGTCTGCATGTGATTTTATCTGTTTTCTTCATTTGGCTCATTCATAGAAGTGGAAGCTTAAAAATCCGTCTTGCAATTAGTAACCAACTCTTGAAAAAGATTTAATTCTCATCTTCCTAAGAAGTTGTTGTTTAATTGAATAGATATTATAAGTATTGGATCTAGCTCTGGGATTTAAGTCCTATGAATTTAGACTTTTTCACTGATGATGTATTATGTGCCACCTACTCCATGTTAATTTTGATTACTGAAACGTCAAAATGGTCCCTTTTGTTTCATCGGCTCCTGGCCTGTTGCAAGCTGTCAGCAGATTTCTTTAACTCAAGTAAACATTCTGCCACAGATGTTCTAGTTACAATTTAAAATTCTGATTTTGTGAAGACTTCCTATAAAAAATTGCAGTGCCGATACTTTGAAACTGTTGTTTCCACTAAATTATTTGAAGCTTGTAATCAACTATATTTTAAAATTACTATATTTTGAAACCGTAAAACTACCAGCATTTTTATAGTTGACTTGTGTCTCGAAGCTGATTGGTCCGGGTGGACTAGTGTGATGACTCAAGCGAATCATTTCTCTTATTCAATACCATGACCAAGCTACTGCAGGAAGAAAAAAGAAGCTTTTGACACCAGAGTACTAGGCAAGAACAGCAAAATCCTAACCAATTAGGACTACAATATCGAGATATTTTCGGTATGGGCAATCTCAGCTGGATCAGAGTCAGTTTTGCTAAAAAAAAATTGGGTGGTTATTGGTCCTTGGTTTTGTACAGGTCACTAGGCAAAGGTTTAAAGGGTGAATGTTGGGTTATCTGTCAGTGTAATAGTGAGAAAGTGAGATGGAGAGAGGAAAAACACTACTTTGTAACTCTTTTGCTCCAATGGAAATACACCAATTTCAGCTTGCCTCTAGAGGACGTAGACAACCTACCTCTTAGTGTGTCCTGGAATGTGATGCATCTTTGGTGAGTCAGAAGCTACAGAAATAATTGAAGGGCTTTTTTAAAATCCTGAAGGAACTTGGAATTTTGCGCCTTGCTCAGTTACTCGAAAAATGAAGCCGTCCAAGACTCAGTCCTTCAAGTCTCAACCTTGATTAATCCAAAATAATCCCAACTGGGAAAGTGCCACCTTACCGAATCCATTTACTTTGAATAGTTAAACTAATAATTTCCTGACTCAATCTTCTTTCATTCTGAGCTCACCCCATATATTACATGCATAAAAAGCTTTCATCCTCTTTTCACTTCAATCTTCCTGCATTTTTTGTAAAGTTCTGGTTTGTTTTTCAACTCATTCTGCATACCTTAGATTTTAGTTTTTACCATTAACTGGAAGTGCTAAACTTCTGTTTCATATATATAGATGGCAGGGTGGAGATTTTATCTAATTGGGATCACACTTGTTCTATGTTCATGTCGCTTTCTGCTACTTGCTTCTGCAAGTAAAACTCATCCAGTGGAAGGTTGGTTTCTCTGTGATTTTATTAACCGAAACTCAAAACTTGGGGTGTTATTGGATTCTTGATCTCTATAAAAAGTATAACGTCTGTCCTAAACTATGCATACAGTTGATGCTTTGCTAGCTGTCCGCCAAGCGCTCAACGATACAAGGAAAAATCTCAATAACTGGAAACAGACTGATCCATGTGTATCAAATTGGACCGGTGTAATCTGCGTAATGGATTATAATGATAGCTATCTCCATGTCCAAGAACTGTAAGTTGCTAACTGTGACTTTATGCATACAGTTTAATGTAGATTCATAAGTTAAACACATCAATGGATTTTTTACATTGATACATTTTCGGGGGTTTCTCCCTCGATGCAGACGGTTGCTAACTATGAAGCTTTCTGGGAACCTAGCTCCGGAACTTGGGCTTTTATCTCATTTGACCATATTGTGAGTCATGCTATTCTGTGCATCATCTTCATGGATATCTTGTTCTGTAATTAATCTTCATCCAATTTATTATGATGCTTATTAACTTCTATCCAGGAATTTTATGTGGAACAATCTAACCGGCAGCATACCCAAGGAGATAGGCAGTCTGACTAATTTGGAGCTCCTGTAAGTTCACATTTTCTATGGTTTTCGACTTCATCAAACTATAAGCTGTTAAGTCAGTGATATGATAACCGTAGGAATTCGGGAATAAATCCTTAAGGATTTTAATTCCAATTTAGTCATTATATGTTCTTGTTTTTTTTTCCCCTTTTCTGAGTTTCAACTGATTTGGTTCTCTAATTGTTTTTCCACTTTGTTGTTGTAAACAATGTATAAATTCACTTATTTACTATGAATGAAATCAAGCAAGAATTCATTAATCTCTTTCACTTCTTGGATCATAGTATGGCCAAGCGTTGAGGCCCACCCAAAGTTTTCTTAAATACCAATATTACCCAAAAACTTTTAAAAAGTTAAGTATTTATCTATTGATTAAATTCTTTCTGATTTTATTAATATTTTTAATAAAATAACTAAAATATCCTTCAATAAAAATAAATAATATTAACATTAAAATAAATTTTAAATTAATAAAAAAATTAAAAAAATATTTAAAAAAAATAGTCACTATCATTAACAGTGTTGTTGGTAGTGATAGTCACTATAAACCTAATCAAGTAATTGAAAATGACTATTTAATTCGATAGATGACTAAATCTGACTAATTCGATGGTAGAGATGATCAAGAATAATTGAAAATGGTCAATTTCAAGCATGTCGATCGTTCTGGTCATCTCTAATAGTGAAGGTGGCTAGATCTATCCACCTTTATCATATCTTTAATATCTATATCTAATCGTCTCTATTGTTTAAGTTATAGACTAGGTGGCTATTTCCAACTACCTGGTTAGGCTTTTGATATTTACCGCTATCAGAGACGGTGGCCACTTTTTAAAAATTTTTTAATTTTTTTAATATTATAATAATATTATTTTATATTTTAATTATTTTTATAAAATTAACTTTATTTTTTAAATTTATTTATTTAAAAAAAATTCTTCTTACCCAATTAAATCTAATGGTTGACTATTAAATCTAACTGTTAATTTTGGTCAAGGGAAAATATTTAGTTTTTTAAAAGTTTTTGGGTGATAGGTTGCCATTTAGGGAAACTTTGGATGGGAATAAGTCGTTTGGCTATCATAGTGTTTGTATGATTATATTTGAATCAAATTGTTTCGGTCTTGATTCAATTTGACTTGATTTGTTTAAATCAAACTTAAATTGAGAGAATTGATTAATTTTTAAAACTAAACTGAACTCAAACTACATAGATTTTGATTCAGTCTAACTCGCGAACCTATTAAAAGGGCTTTGAGTCTTCCTAATACTCATTTTATTCTATTGATTAATGAATGTTCAATCTTTTAAGTTCATTGCAAATTTGTTTTGCCTTCAAATCGCTTTGCATCCTTTGATATCCATGTTGTTTTTGAATGATATCAACAATCCTACATCCTCGTGAATAATATCATGACCTATTCAACATTTGTCCTGTATTAAAATCATTGTATAAATTAAAACAAACTCGTAGGACTTTGTTCAAAAGGTTTAGTTCAACAATACAGGGTTTTGACTACAGTCAAGTCAAAGGCAAGTTGACTGTATACTATTTATCAAGCATTCATATGATGGTAAAATATCTATTTTGATTAGGTACGTGGATGATATTATTAATACGAAATGATGCTCAAGAAATTGGTAATTTGAAGAAATACTTGAAAACAAAAAATTAGGTAGTGTAAAGTAAATAAGAGATTTATATCTCTAAAAAAATATGTATATATCTCTAAATATATATATATATACACACTCTTGACTCATTGATCGAGATTAGGAAACAGTGTAAACTGGCTAATACACCCTTCGAATTGATTAAAAGTGCAAGAGTACCCAAAAAGATCTTTTAATGGACAACAAAAGATACTAATGATTAATTCTCACTCACTAGACCATGCATGCATCAACACAAAAACATTTTGATGTTGTCAATCATATCCTTAAGTATCTTAAAAGGACTTCAAGAAAAGTACTATTATTTCATAACTGATTTAAAAGGAGTTATGATTTATGTAGATGCTAACTAAGTAAAATCTATTGAAGATAGGAGGTCTACTATTAGTTACTATACTAAGGTTCTATGAACCTTTATAGCGACAATAAATTTATTATCAACATAACACACAATCTAATGCATCACGTTCGAGTTGAGCATGTAGAGACTGATACACTTTATTAAGGGGAAAACAAAAGAAAAAATTATCAATTTATCATGTCTTAACCAAGTTTCAAGAAATTGATCTACTTACCGAGACTTTTCTAAACTTGGGTTTGAATTCTTTGTAAACAAACTGGGAATAATAGACCTCTATTCTCGAGTTTAAGAGTGAGGAAAACAAGAATAAATCCCTAAACTTTATAGATCAAACTTCTAATTTAGTCATTGTATATTCTTTTTTCTTTTTGGCTGTAGTTTTGACTTATTTGGTTATGATTGCATTCCTAATTAGTTGTTGTAAATTGTGTATAAATTAACCTATTTACTACTGAATGAAATCAAGCAAGAATTCATCAATCTATTTCTGCACTTATTTCAATAACTTTATGGTTGGATGTCAAGCTGTCATTTACCATTACGTTTTATGATACCTTGAAAATTTCACCCTGTATGGAATTGTATTCTTCATTTGCATGTAGGCTTCTGGGCGGCAATCAAATATCAGGGCCTTTACCAGATGAGCTTGGCTCTCTTTCCAACTTGATAATACTAGGCCTGGACAACAACAATATTTCTGGACCACTGCCCATAACTTTTGCAAATATGATCAGCGTAAAACACTTGTAAGTGTCTTTTAATTAGCCAAATTCTATACAAAAAGCAATTATTCATTACTTTTTTTTCTAATTGCAGTCATCTGAACAACAATCAACTCAGTGGCCTGATTCCAACAGAGCTTTCTGCATTAACTAATCTCTTACACTTGTGAGTTCATTACATTTTTATTGTTGTCTTTTATTACAGAATGAGTATGTGTTCTGTTGTTGCAGTGAAAAGATATTTTGAGAAATTCAATTTGCAGGCTGTTGCACAACAACAATTTATCGGGGTATCTTCCACAAGAAATGTCGAGTATGCCAAACCTAAGGATTATGTAAGTTTACTCTTCCTTCAAGTTCTCTTGTGTGATAACTCTTAAATTGGTCTCTGGCTGATGAAGTATGTAGATTTCCCATGATTGAAAGGATAGCTAATCACCCAATTTCTTTCTTCTTGTTGAAGGCAATTTGATAACAACAACTTTGAAGGTACCGAGATTCCAGATTCCTTTAAAACGATGCACAGTCTGGTGAAGCTGTAATCTCTCTCCCTTCACCTGGATTTTCATATCCATTTTGCTAAATTAAGTATATGCAGGCAAAATGAACACAAAAATTTAAGGGTCAATAAATTTGTGCTTAATTCTTTCCTTTCAACTCAACAGGAGTCTTAGAAACTGCAGCCTGCAAGGAACCATTCCTGACTTTAGCAGTGTACCACACCTTCGTTACTTGTAAGTCTGCAGGAATTTGTTGATAAATTATTTTAATAAATGATGGTTATGTCTTTTAGTTTAAAAAGACATTCTAAAATATGTGCCCTTTTGCATTTATATAATATCTTCTGTGGACAATTCCTTGCATTAATTTGAAAATTTGCTGAATTTAGATATTCAACTCCTAGAAAATTAACAAAGACTTCCTTAACAGTTAGATTCATGTTATCTGACATCTCTTACTTTCCATGTTACAGAGATCTTAGCTCGAATCAACTTAAGGGAAGCATACCAACAAATGGGCTTGGCGACAATATCACAGTTATGTATGTCATTGTCAATGTTGAAGTTCCTTACACTTACAACATTTTTTCAAATATACATATATAAATGGCCTTGCTGCAGCTTAGAATGAAGTTATTTCACGCTGATATGATAAAATTAAGTTGTTCTCTTTTCAATGTTGCAGTGATCTATCCAATAATATGCTTAGTGGACCTATTCCATCAAATTTTTCAGGCTTTACTTTTCTCCAGAGACTGTAAGAGGCTCTCCTCCTTTCTATTCACACTTTTTTTTTTTTTTTAAATTGAAAATTTATGGATTCCTCAAAAATTAGAAAGATATATGCGGTTAGGAATTTATGTAAGACTGACAGGTTAAATCTTATATATGAAATAATTAATAGAGCTAGCTTGTAATTTATTGCAGGTCACTTGAGAACAATAATTTGACTGGTAGTGTTCCCGATAACATTTGGCAGAACGTTAATTTTAGTGCAAATGCGAACCTTACTGTGTAAGACAAGAAAAAGTTACATGGTTTTTACTTGCCTCGTTTTTAGATCAAGTACATCAGGAACAATGGTTGAACATAAAAATTCCAATTCTAGTTACCTAAATTCTCAGAAGGTCTTTTCTGTTTCTACGTTTTACTTGCAGGGATTTTCGGAATAATTCTCTTACAAATATTTCGGGTACTATAGATCCTCCTTCGAATGTCACCATTTGGTGAGTATTTGTAGTCTCTGCAAATAAAAATCCATGAAAGAAGTATATTTCACTTATCAGTTGGAATTTTTTCGATTGCGTAGGCTTCAGGGTAATCCTGTTTGTACAAATGCAAATGAATTCCAAATAGATCAATTCTGTGGAAACAATAGTGGAGGTGGTGAGGTTTCTGGAACTTCGAATAACCCTTCTAATCCTGCCTGCCAACCGTGTCCAGCAAGTTTGTATATGGAATATGTCCCAGACTCGCCTTCTCCCTGCTTCTGTGCTCTGCCCCTTGGAGTTGATGTAGTTTTGACAAGTCCTAGCATATTTGATTTTAGCCCATACGTGAATGAATTTGTGCTGTACATGACCTCCAGTCTCGGCTTGAATAGTTATCAAGTACTTATGGACTCATTTGTATGGCAAGAGGGTCATAGACTATTTATTGGCTTCAAGATTTTTCCGCAATATACCAATGAATTTAACAAGAGTGAGATTTATTCGATTATGGAGTATATTGCTACATATAATCTTTCTTTGAATGACATCTTTGGCCCATATGAATTGCTCAGTTTTACACTCAATGGATCCTATGCAGATGGTAAGCCTCAAAACTGCAAAATTTTCTAATTAAAATTGTAGTTCCGATACATTTCTGATCAGCCTATTCTTGTGGATTACAATGTACTTATCACTATGATCGATGATCGACCAAAGATTATTACTCATTTTCATTTGTACGCAGAAGTTCAATAAAATATAGTTAATCATATTTGTTTGAATTTCCTGAACTGACAATTTTCTCAAACCTGTCTTGTTGCAGTCAATCTTGGAAATGGCCTGAGCAAACTTGCTGTGATAGGAATTGTGTTCGGGTGCATTGCTGGCGTCATTGCAATTTCTTTGCTCATTTTGCTTATTTTCCGGAAAAGAAAATCAAAGCACAAGCAAGAGGTTTCAAAGCAACGGTCAAGTAAGTTCTTTTTTGTAGTTGCCATGATCAAGAGGGCTGCTTTCTCTGGTATTTATATTTAGAAGAGAAACGATGTTTGTTTTAACAGTTGAACTTCCAATCAAAGCTGCAAGTGTCAAGGGATTTAGCTTTACAGAACTTGAAAGAGCTACGTACGGTTTTAGTGAGAGTAGTCTAGTCGGTCATGGAGGCTATGGAAATGTTTACAAAGGCATTTTGGATGATGGCACGGTTGTGGCAATCAAGAGGGCAAAGCAAGGATCCTTGCAGGGTGAGAGAGAATTCTTAACTGAAATAGAAATTTTGTCACGTGTACATCATCGCAACCTCGTTTCATTGGTTGGATATTGTGATGAAGAAGGCGAGCAGGTACTTTATGCATTACCATTTGGAAAAAAAAAAAAAAAAATGCATAACAAGCTCACTTTGTAAGCAATAATATATTATTAGAAATAATTTTGATACTCTCCTCGTAACAAATCTTAAGTAAAATCGGATACACTTATTAGTATATAATGAGTTTAATTAACTGTTAAAACTTACAAATATTTGTGATTGCAGATGTTAGTATATGAGTTTATGCTTAACGGTTCTGTTCATGATCTCTTATATGGTAAATTCTTTGATTTTTTTTTTTTCCATTTTAGTATTAAAAAACTTGGTTTTGATATGCTACTTACAAACTATATCACATTTTGAATTTTATATTTTTGGTGTCTTAACAGGTAGATTCCGCAAACCTATGAGTTTTGCCATGAGATTGCATATTGCATTGGGTTCAGCCAAGGGCATTATCTACCTCCACAAAGAAGCTGAGCCAGCCATCATCCACAGAGATATCAAGGCAAACAATATATTGTTGAACTCCAAATTTACTCCAAAAGTTTCTGATTTTGGAATCTCAAAGTTTGCACCAGTTCCAAGTCATGCAGGAGGTGAAGGACATGTGTTCACTGTTGTGAGAGGCACCCCAGTAAGTCCATAATTGAAAATCAACTGTGAAATTTGGATCTTTCATGTCATATTTCGCGGATTGATCCTTTAAATGATTAAACACTGAACATCTATGCTTCAAATTTCATGTCTCCTTGATGCAGGGCTACCTTGATCCTCAATACATTCTGACTCACCAAGTTACAGAGAAAAGTGATGTTTATAGCCTTGGAGTTGTATTTCTAGAACTGTTGACAGGGATGAAGCCTAATCATCATGGTAGAAACATTGTCCTGGAGGTACTTTCTTTTTTCTTTTCACTTAATCAAGTACTCTCCTATAAGCCTTCATTCATATTCGATCGTCCAAGAAGATGCCATGATTTAACTGCAACCACAGGTGAATTCAGCATGCCAGTCTGGGAGGATGTACTCTGTGATAGACAATGGCATGGGTCCATACCCCTCCGAATGCCTAAGAAGATTTATGGCATTAGCCCTCCAGTGTTGCGAGCACGAGACCGAGGATCGACCTTCAATGCTGCTAGTTGTGAGAGAGTTAGAGAACATATCTTCATTGCTTCCAGGATCAGAAACCTTCCCAACAGATTCAGATATATCAGCCTCAGGATCCTCAGGAATTCCCAAGCCATCATCTGTCCATTCCAGAAGAAGCTCATCTGTGTCTGGTGACTTTCCTGAATCTGAAAGCCAACTTGTTAGTGGTGTTGTCCCCACCATCAGGCCTCGCTGAACCCCACCATTTTCTTAATGGGACTTTGCCAATTCTGTCTACCATCACTTTGCAGAAATAAAGTGAACTCTGATTTTGTGCGTGTGTATCAGTTTGTATTTAGTTCCTCTGCACAGCTCTCGTGTGGTGTTTATAAGGTGTAAATAATACATATTATGCTTTTTTGTTAGAGCCGGTTGTATAGTTCTTCATCTATACATCAAGAACTTCCTATACAAATAAATAGAAAGCCTCCCGTGCCCATATCTGAAAATCTAAATGTGATATGACCCCTAATGACAAATATATACGAGAGTTATGTTACAAAATTTTGTTACAAAAAAGAATGTCATAGGTGTCTCTTGAAGTCTCACTACGATAAAATTTACTTCTTCTTTATATACAATTGTTAATTGGGGTGAATTTAAGTTGAGTTTGATTTAGATTCGAATTTATATTTGTTTTGAACAAACTAAAATCTAATTTGATAGTTCCATTCAAGTATAAGAACTCAATGTATCAGAATTCTTCTTTTTCAATAATTATTTTTTTACTGTTTTGATCTTTTCATCATCATTATCCAATATTATCTACCCTAGGATAAGTTTTAGAAAAATAATAATAAAATTTTCAAACTCTCCTATCATCTTAAAAAATATTATAAATGCTTTTACACTACTAAAATTTATCAAACACATCTTTTTCGCTTCATCTCTCCTAAAAGAAATATATGAAACCATTTCTGTATACATCTCTTACAATATAATATTTTTATTCTATCATTTCAATTTTTTAAAGAACTTTCTTGCCCTGCTCGAAGCTCCTTGGGCCATCTAAACCATGAAAATCAGCCTAAAAGAAAAACCTTATGTACTGATATCCTAATAGAAGACGTGTGTATGCATGCAACACGTGCTGAAACGGTGCTTTTTTATTCCTTCATCAGATCAGATGTATGCTCATCATTTACACCACCTTCAGGGACGATATAGGATTTTGTACTAGCCAAATCTGTACGGAGGATGAACGTCATCGTCTTCCGGATTTGCCAGCATCAGCTTGGCTATAGAAAGAAAAATGATCTCTCTGGACTTGTCAGTTTGGCCATTCTTATTGATGTATGATTTTCCACGCCAGGAAAAGAGTTATCTGTATACGTGACTTCGATCCCAAGTTGGAAACTATGAGCTTACAGTGTGAGGTCTATATGACTTTAAACTTCCTAGTCTTAATAGTTAGTTATTAGCGAATAAGTTGAAAATCATGCTTCCTGACGACATCCGGATTGCAGAGATCGGCCAGGGTTAGAAGGGAGATTATAAATTAAAAGGGATTCGTGTCTTAAAAACTGACTGATTATTTGCTAATGATGTATTATGTGCCACGTACTCCAAGTTGATTTTGCAAAGCTTCTTATACAAAATTGCAGTGGCAATACTTTGAAAGAGCTGTTTCCATTGAATTGTTTGAAGCTTCAAATCAACTATATTTTAAAATGCACCATGGAATACTATAGCTAATAACATCCAACAGTGTAACTCTGATTAAACTATGCAAATGTCTTGAAATGACTTGGATTGGTGATGCATCTTTTTGGTGAGTTTAAATTAACCTACAGAAATATTTAACTGTAATTTTTTCCAGCAGTCCTCTTGATGTACAATTTATAATGATCAAAGGGCTTTTTTAAAATCCTGAAGGAACTTGAAAAATGTCCCAGACCTAGTCCTTCAACTATCAATCTCCATTAATCCATAATAATTCATAACCCATTAATCCATAATAAGTCCAACTTGGAAATTGCCATCTTAACGAATTCATTTACTTTTTTTTAGTACTGTTCTCAACGAATTCATTTACTTTTTTTAGTGCTGTTCTGTAAAATCTCTCGGAAATGATGTCAAGAAGCAACTAGCCATTATTAAGCCACCGGTTGTATAAACAATATGCAATAATCAACCATGTTATCTATCTATTGATTAACTCAAAGCGTGTATAAAAAATTCTTTTCCTAAAAATAATGAAAATGATGAATCTAAGTAATTATATTATGTACTTAAAACATCTTTTATCTTTATTTTGATAGATACGAGATAATAATTATGATATCATTATCATTTATTTCATTAGAATAATGAGATTGACAAATTCTTTTTAGATAATTAGATTTGATGTAGTAAGATTTATAATATATCTTTTATATAATTTCTCATTGAATCATACTTTGGAATATAAATAAAAGAATTTTTCAAGGATTAACTTTTGGAAAACTTCTTAACACTTATTTGTAACATTTTTAACAGTTATTTTATTCGTTTTTGGCCATAAAACTTAAATAACATAACAATGGATGTAGGTTTTCAAGTAGTGAGCTGAACCACTTTATCAATGTTTATTTATCTCTCTATTGTTTGTACACAATTATGCCCTTAATTCAAAGCATTTTCACCTCTTGCATAAAATCACACATTTGTTCTTGCATACTTCTTGCGGGAACAAATTCCCATATCAACAATTAAATTTATAATTTCCTCTTCAATTTCATTTTGAGCTTATCCCATATATTCCATGCATAAAAAGGGTTTGCTCAATGTTACATGGTTAAAACTACATCTTCATTAAGCTTATAAAATGACACCAAAGAGGGTTTGGCTGATATTGATGCTATTGATAAGAATAATATGTGCATAAGCAGTATGTTTATCATATACTAATGCTTGAATGCTTTTGGTTGTGGCTTGAATTAGATTATAAGGAGATCTGTGCTTTCAACACCAAAACATGATGCATAACCTTGTATGCTAAAGGTGCACAATCGTGTATCTAATGAGTGTTTGGGGCATGATCATGCATGAATGGTTGCAATCGTGTATCTATATTAGTCAAGCAAAACCATGTATACAGGGTCATAATCGTATGTATACAAATGTTTTACAAATTTGTGCAGCATAAGGCCACAGTCGTGTGTAGCACACGACCATGCATCCTAAAGAAGCACGACCGTGTAGTGAGCAAAAATCACAAAATCAATATTAGAAATTTACACAAGTGTGAAGAACTTAAGAAGAAGAAATTATAATAAGATATCATGTATGATAAGCATTTACATGATATGACATGTCAAAACAGAGTTTTAAAAAAAATGGATCAAGTGATCTATATGTATGATTTTTTAACTAGAAAGTCGATGTTTCGAACATTATTTGAGGGATGGATACGAGGAGATACTTGTGAGTTCACACATCTATTGGTCATGCATTAGAATACAACTAATTAATTGTGTATCAATATAGATTAGATTTTAGCTTACTGACCGTACATCACTATGGGTAAAGTTAAACAGAGTAAAGATATTTTGATAAGTAAAAAGAAAAAGTTAGATAACAAGATAAGAAAAAAAATAATTAGCATGACAAGTCACAAAAGTTTAGAAGGATAGAAATCTGTTTATGGGTAGAGTTAAGAAATATATACTAAATGACTCGTCACTTATTTCCTAAAGTAATCTTTTTCTTGCAAGTTAATTGTTTTAGCTATTGAGATGGGGCATGAGGTTGTTGTGGATGGGGTACAGTTTTGATTGGGTTACCACCCGTAGAGATGTTATGACTATAGTATATATTTTGGCTCATATATTATATACTATTTTCATGTATATATTGTACAATATAATTATGTAACAGATATTATTATAAAATACTAATTTGTGATTTTTCAATATAAAGTGTATTGTATATTATACATTTATATTTTAAAGTTTTTGCATACGTATTTTCAATAAGTATGTGTGTAATACTATTATATATTAAAGTTAATCAATTTAATAATTATGATTTTTTGTAATGGAAAAATATATATATAGTAATAATAAAACATAGTAATATATATTAGTGTCACACAAATGATGTATTTGGAAAATGGGAAAAGAAACAAGCAAAAAGAGATGAGACAAAATTTTTTGAAAAGTATTTTCAAATTGTGAACAGTAGTACCGAAATTAGAATAGTGTTTTTGGTTAGGGTTTGGGCTTGGGTTAGGGTGTTGATAATTATTTGGGCTTGAATTTTGGGTTGGGCTTTGTCAAACTTTAGTAAGGATAAAGGTGAAGATTGGAAAAAGGTAAAATGGTAAAAGTAAAGGTAAGGGATAAAGATGTAATTGTGATTAAGGGTTATTAGTTTATTTAAGTGTGTTTAGTTGGGCTAAGTGTACGGAAAGGTGAGTAGTCAAAGTGGTAAGCAAAAATTAAGGAAATTTGGTTGTACTTATGTAAGAAAATTAAGGTTAAACTATGGTGTAATAATGCAAGGATACTAGCACAAGCAAGCATGCAAATAATTCAAAGTAGTTGACAAAAATTTCTCCAAATTTGCATGGGATATCTAGTTACAAGGCAAGAATGGTGAATGAAATTTTAGCTTTGTTTCAAGGCATTAAATTATTGGATGGTCAAGCATGGAAGCAAGCAAGCTTGTAAGTAAATTTTTAGGAAAAGTACATGTTTATTACTTCTCTAATTTTTTTACAATTAAAATTTCTCCCACCCAAGTTCTCATAATTCTTCTTTCCTTCTTCACGTGAAAATTACTCCCACAATCTTTAAATTTCCAATCAAGTATAACGCAAAAGTCCAACATCCAACTGTTTCTACTCCTTACTCAAATTTATCATCTACTCAACACTTCAAACATCACATTTTCATACCACAATTACATGCAAAAAATTTTCCAGACTATACTAAACAAATTTCTTCAGCCAAGCATGAAAAATATATATGTGGAAATTTTCTCCATTTACATGCAAAAATTTGTCCAACTTATACTAAGCAAATTTCTTCAGCCAAGCATGAAAAATAATATGTAGAAAATTTTTCCAACCTATTCTAAGTAGATTTCTTTAGTCTATAAGACATTTGATCTTTTTGAAACTTTATTTTGGTATGTTATGTCATATGATGTTTATCATGCATCAAAACTTATTGTTTTCCTTCTTATTAAACTTATACTTTATCTCTTCTTAATTCTGAATAATTCTTCTATTAATTCTCCTAATTAGATACTACTAAGGTTCTTTTAGAATTAATTAATTCTAAATTTCTTATTCTGTAACTTGGGTGCTACACAGTCGTGCATATTTAGGTTACACGGTAGTGAGTTTCACATAGTCATGACCTTGCATCATACAGGCCTATAAAATTATCGCATGCATATGATCGTGACCCATCAACACACAATCGTGTCCCAACAAGAGACCGTCACTTTTGCTTTAGTCATGTATGCATATACACGACCTTGATGTTGCAAAAAAATGACCACATGATTGTGCACATTATCAAGCGTAAGTCATATGTCATGTTATACTTTTACAAAATCATTGCTAAAACGATAGATCCATATCAAGTCACAACCAAACTTATTCAATCATCAACATATAATTAGTATGCTGCTTTTACACATGTTATCTTCCTTAAACCCTCATATATATATATATATATATATATATATATATATATATATATATATATATATATATATAATGTTTCTAAGCAACAAGGCCTTATCAAAGAATTATCATCATATCATCTCATCATATTTTTATGCTTTTCAATCATAAAACATATTTTAGCATTAGCTCATTCAAGAACAAGGGAATACATGCATAAAGAAAACAAGAGAAAGGTAAGAAACACTTGCCTCTAAGCTTGTGGATGATCTTTACCTCTCTCATTTACGCTCAATCTTTAGCTCAAGTCTTAGGTCTTAGTTGCTCTCTCTCAGCTCTTTAATGGTTATTCTCTAGATAAGTATAAAAATTAGGGTAAAGAGATATCTAATAAAAGTAAAAGTCGTGTGTCCCTAGGATGCATAGTCGTGCATGACAAAAATTCCAAAATTTTGCCTTTTTATGGAATACATGTATCTATTTCCCAAGGTGACATATATACATTTCAAACAAAGCCCCTAAATGACTATTTTACCCTTGGACACTCTCAACTCAATTTTCTTATCATAAAATCTTATTTTTCTCCTTATATTTCATTTTAAAAAGACTGTTCTAACCTCAGATTGTTATAATGTTGCACAGTCATACATCTTAGGATCGCACTGTCATATGTTGCACACGATTACGACCTTGTATTACATGGTCTTACAAAACTAACACATGATCATGATTGTGACCCTACAATACATAATCATGTCACTAGCAAGGCAACATCACCTCTGTTTCAATCATGCATGCATAACGTACACAACGGTAAGGCTTTAAAAGATGACCACACGATTGTACGTCGAGCTTTACTTCTACAAAATCATGGCTAAAACCATAAATCCACATATATCCTTATTTAAACCACAACCAAACTCATTCAATCATTAACACATGATCAACATACTCCTTTAACACATATTATCTTTATCAATAACATCAAGTTTTATCATTAATCTAGTTAAAACTCACAAATCATCAAATTAAACATATAACTTCCTAAGCATGTTTTTAAGTAACAATACTTCATCAAAACTTCAAGTATCACATGAACTTACCATATTTCCATGTTATTCAATCATAAAACATGCTTCAACATCATCACATCACAAAAACAAAGAATCACATGCTTAAAGGAAATAGGAGAAAAAGGTAAGGAACACTTACCCAAAGTTTTTTTATGCTTAATTTTTCTCTAGCTTATGCTTTCTCCTTAACTCAAGTTCCAGCTCTTGGTTGGTCTCTCTTAACTCTTTGGTGAAGGTTCTCTAGATAAACACAATATTAGGGTTGATAATTATATAAAGAAGGACTAAAAGATGTTATATATAGTTGTGCTAAAATTAGGCACACATACAATCATGTGTCCATAAAATGCATGGTCTTGTATAATAAAAATTTCAAAATTTTACACCTTCTCATGCATGATAAAAATTTCAAATTTTTATGCCTTCTCATGTTGTGCATATGGCAACCTACGAAGATGACACATGCACACGTCACACAAAGCCTCTAAATAACTATTTTATCTGTGGACACTTTCAACTCAATTTCTCATTATAAAATCCCACTTTTCTCACCCATTTTCAACCTAAAATAGTCATTCTAAACTTGGGTTATTACAAAGATAAAGGTTGAAAAACAATTTGGTTATGACATTAAGGTACTCAGAACAGATAATGGTTCAGAGTACACTTTTAATAATTTTTCTGCATTTTGTAATTCTTAAGACATCATTCATCAACTTACCTTTCCCTATACTCCATAACAAAATAAAGTCAGTGAGAGAAAAAATAGACCAATCATGGATATGTTAAGGTGTTTGATGATTGAAAAAGGAATGCCTAAATACTTATGGGCTGAGGTAGCTAACACTTTTGTTTATTTGCCAACTTTGCTATTTACAAAGGCTCTTAAAAATGTTACTCCACATGAGCCTTGCTATAGTAGTACACTTGCAGTAGATTATCATAAAGTATTTGGGTGCCTTTGTTATGTACGTGTGCTATAAGAAAAAAAACAGCAAACTTGATGTAAGATCCAAAATTGGTGTGTTCATTAGTTATAGCCCAGTGTCTAAGGGTTATAGGATCTATAATCCTATTACAAAAAGGATTGTACTTAGTATAAATGTGAAATTTGATGAACTAGCAACTTGGAAATAAAAAAAGTACTGAAAACAGAAGTAGCTCCATTAATGCACAAAAAACTTGTATACAACCTTAGATTAATGTTGACACCAATGATGATGGAGATATGCCATACACCAGGATAAGAACTTTAGATGATGTTTATAGTATATGTAACTTAGCAATTAAAGAACTTGAGTCTTTTGAGGAAGCTATTGGTAATGAAGAATAGTTAGCTGTTATGAGGAAATTAATATGATCAACATGAATGCAACATGAAGTCTAGTTGAAAAGCCTACAAATCCAAAAACCATTAGAGTCAAATGAATTGACAGGACTAAATTAAATTTATATGGCTATATTAACAAGCATAAAGTTAGGTTGGTTGCGAAGGGCTACGTGTAGCAATAAGAAGTTAATTTTTCTAAAACTTTTGCTCTTGTTGCTAGATATAACACTATAAGACTTTTAGTTGCATTGTTTACTAAATGCAATTGAAAAAAAAAAAAATTCATTTAGATGTGAGATTTACCTTTTTAAATGGAATATTAGATGAAGATATATGTATGTTGATCAACCTGAGGGGTTTTTAGCACTAGGGAAAGAAACTCTTGTTTACAAGTTGCATAGGGAAAGAAACTCTTGTTTGCAAGTTGCACAAGGCTTTTTATGGCCTAAAATAGGCGCCAAAAGCTTGGTACAATAGAATTCATTCTCATCTATTGAACTACGGCTTTAAGTACAGCCAAAGTGAGTCTACTCTATATACTAAGAAGTTGAAGAATGAAATTAAGTTGATTGTCTTATTATATGTTGATGATCTCTTAGTGACAAGAGGAGACAAAAAAAAAATTTAAAATTCAAAAGAAAAAGCACCTTAAGGTATTGTCTTGCATTTAGGGGAGTTGTTTTTAGTTAGAATTCAAAAAAACAAGAGTGGTAGCCCAATCCTCAGCTGAAGCTGAGTATGAGGCAACAACTAATGCTGCTAATCATGTAATTTAGGAAAATTAAAATATGAAAGTGCTACTTTGTTTATGGACAATAAATATGCAATAGCTATCACTAAAACCCTTGTGCAACATGGAAGAACTAAGCATATTAATGTGAAATATCATGTCATTCGAGAAGCTAAAAAACAGGGTGAGATTAAGGTTATATTCGAGTCGAATCAAACGTGAACATATATATGTTTATGTTTGAGTTTGTTTGTTATAGATTAGCTTCATGTTTGAATTTGTATTCGTCAAATTTTTTTATAGTAAAGTTCATATTTGGATTCGGATTCGAGAGTTGGATACATGTTTGGTTTTGTTTGTTATATATTAGATTCATGTTTGAATTCATATTCATCAATTTTTTTTATAGTAAAGTTCATATTTGGATTCAGATTCTAGAGTTGGATTCATGTTCAATTTGTATTCGTATTCGTGGTCGTATTCAATTCGTATAGGTCATATTTATATTTTATTAAAAATAATAATTAAAAAAATATAATTAAAAATTTTTTTTTAATTTAAGTTTAGGTTCGTGTTGGTATTCGGTTTGTACAATTCGTGTTCAAATTTGTATTTATAAATTTTCAAAACCATAGTTCAGATTCATATTTATATTCGGATTCAAACAGTTTGTTTCGGGCTCATTTGAGTCGAACTTAAAAAGCAATCTGAATATATTTAATTTGAATCTAGTCCTAGGTGAGATCAGTTTGCAACACTATAGTTCAAGTGATCAATTGGTTGGCATCTTAACAAAAGTTCTTCGCATACCTCAATTTGAATACTTTAGAATGAAGCTTGAGTCGTAGCAATAACCTCAAGGAAGGAGTGTTTGAATAGTTGAGGTTATTTGTGGCTTTTACATGGATTAAGTTACTGTATTATGTAATGTTAGGTGAGTTTTTGATAACAAAAGGATGATGATCCAGGTTTTAAGCTACTTACGTTACAAGTATGGCTATCTTTAATTAATTTATGGTTTTGTTGTACTATGTCCTGTATAAAAGGCTTTATAAATGAATTAATTTGTATCAAGTCTTAAAAAACATTCTTCAGCTCCCTTATAAACTTCCTCCGTTTTCCTTTGATTCATGGCATATGAATGGTCACTTCCTTGTGAATTCAAGTTCAGTATTCTCTACTTCAATCAGAAACTTATCATTCTCTAACCAACGCATACCCCAGGCTTTAGATTTTAGCATTAACTGAAAGCGTTAAATTTCTGTTTCATATATATAGATGGCAAGTTGGAGATTTTACCTAATTGGGATCACACTTGTTCTATGTTCATGTCGCTTTCTGCTACTTGCTACTGCCCGTAAAACTCATCCAGTGGAAGGTTGGTTTCTCTGTGATATTATTAACCGAAACTTAAACCTTGGGTTTAATTCTTGTAATCGGATTCTTGATCTCTATAAAAAGTATAACGTCTGTCCTGAACTATGCATACAGTTGATGCTTTGCTAGCTGTCCGCCGAGCACTCAATGATACAAGGAAAAATCTCAGTACCTGGAAAAAGACTGATCCATGTGTATCAAATTGGACTGGTGTATTCTGCGTAATGGATCATAATGATAGCTATCTCCATGTCCAAGAACTGTAAGTTGCTAACTGTGACTTTATGCATACGGTTGATTATTCATATGTTAAACACATGGATGGATTTTTTACACTGATACATTTTCGGGGGTTTCTCTCTCGATGCAGGCGGTTGATAAATATGAAGCTTTCTGGGAAACTAGCTCCGGAACTTGGGCTGTTTTCTCATTTGACCATATTGTGAGTCATGCTAGTCTGTGCATCATCTTCGTGGATATCTTGTTCTGTAATTAATCTTCATCCTATTTATTATGATGCTTGTTAACTTCTATCCAGGAATTTTATGTGGAACAATCTAACCGGCAGCATACCCAAGGAGATAGGCAATCTAACTACTTTGAAGCTCCTGTAAGTTCATAATTTGTATGGTTTTCGACTTCATCAAACTATATTCTGTTAAGCCAATGACATGATAACCGTAGGAAATCAGGAATAAATCCCTAAGGATTGTAATTCCAATTTAGTCATGATATATATATATATATTTTTTTTTCTATTCCCTAGTTTTAACTGATTTTGTTCTAGTTGGCTTTCCACTGTTGTGGAAACTATCTATAGATTCACTTATTTACTATTGAATTTGAGTTAAGATCAAAACTCAAATCGAGAAAGTCGATTAGTTTTTAAAGCCAAATTGAACTCAAGCTATATTTAGTTTCGTTTAATATAACTTACGAGTCAAATAATAGTTCAATTTAATTTGAATATGATTTCTAGTTTGATTTAATTCATATTGAACAATTATTGAAAACAAGGTTGTTTTTCAAATTAATAAGTAAAACGGTATTATTTTGTTGATAAGTAATGAATTCGAATCATAAATTTGAATAATAAATGTAAGTCAAACTTTAAACTTTGAACGAACTGAATTTAAATTATTTTTAACTTTGGTTTGATAAACTTGAATCGAATGCCATTGAAGTTCTTTTCAATTATCATAGAAGTTACTAGACATACATACTAGCTATCGAAAGAGCACATATGTCGCTAAAAACCTTAGCTGTAATCTGGAAAGTACTTGGATCTTATAAAAAAAACCCATGTATAGTCCGAGGCCAAGGAAAGCTACCAATCCATGGTTAGAAGTCACTAGATGTTGCTAATCTAAAGTTTGAGGTTTCAGATCTCATTGGATCCGCTAAAAAATCTAATCCAATTATTTCACCGATTCCAACAAATTTCAAAAACGGCCTTTATCAAAAAATTTTAAAAAACCCTTATAACAAATTGAAAAAAACCCCTGAGGTGAATTTAAAAAGATCCGTGGTAGTTCTTTTCAAGAAGAAACCTAAAAGTTTTCACCATGGCTATATGCTTGGTAACCTCCACTAGTTCCTATGTTTCCCTTTCACCATCAATTGCTTATAGAGGTATTCCTAGCTTTGCTTTATGCTGGTGTCTTAGATCATATGATCAATTTTGTCTCTATGTTCTTTTCTTCCGCACCTTGTTTTGTTGATTTCAATGTTTTAGTGGTTGATGGTACTATTTATCACGTGGCTAGTTGCGGAACTGTTAAAGTGTCAAAGACATAAAATAGTTTTATCTAAAAGACATAATATGCATCTTCTAGATGTTGTTAAGTCACTCATGTTTGCCTCTAATATTCCTAATTTGTTTTTTAGGGCGAGACCACATTAACTCTAGCCTACATCATAAACAACTTTCCTTCTAAGAGTCTCACTTTTCCCATGTTCTCATTTTATTTTTTTATCTCAAAGGTTTTTTTGTTGTATTTTGACTCTAGAGCATTAAGTAATGTCTTTTTTTACAACCTTTTTTCTAGACATTTTTATTTTTCAGCTATCCTCTTCTTTCTTGAAAGTCAACCTTTCTTCGATGGTGCGTCTTTAGGGGAAAAATCAATTGACTATTCCTATTAGAATCCCAAGGCATGTTGTAGATCTTGTTAAACTTCCTTTCGGTGGATAGGAACAAGTAGTATTGCTTTTGTTTTAGTTAAGAGGTGCAACTAACCTTGGAGAAAAACAACATGACTTATAAAGCCACAACCGACTAACATAGAAGGCGTCATGTGTTTGAAATTAGAGATCAAGTAAAATTGTGTACCTAAGGAAGGAAATACTATCAATTGGTGTTCATGGATTTTTTAAGCAAATGAGATATAACCCTTACAAGATCTTGAAGAAAATAATAAGGCCAATATGGTTGATCCACCCACTGATGTAAACATCTACAAGACGTTTCATGTAGTGTACTATCTACATTCTATCCCAAAGGTGTTTTGTATAAAGATGACTCAAGGATAAGCTCTATCTTAGTAGGGGAAAATGATGAAGGACCAAGTCTTATACAACCAAAGAAAGAACCAAGATATGTGGAAGATTGCATGGAAATGAAGAAGTCAAGTTCACAGAAAGAAACAACCTGCCCAGACATTCCCACCTTAATGGGTCCAAAATTTAGTCTAATGAGGGTTAAACCAAATACGATTTCAATTATGTGGGTTTTGTGAGAAACTGAAGTTGTTTGTAGGAGTTTGAATTATGATCAATATTTAAGAATTGAAAAGTTATGCTAGATGAAGATGTTGCCATAAATAATTCTAATTGAAATAAAGCTTGTGCAACATTCATGAATTGGTGACAAGGCTTACTTATCATTTTGTAACATTTTGCTTAGTGTTTAGTTGAATTAAAACCAAATATGTAATGTGGTAGTTGCATTAGGTAAGTTTCCTTGGTTAAGAAACTTTAGCTTGAATGGTGATCCATATTTTAGGCTGATTCATGTACCAAAGTTAATAAAGTTTTGTATATTAACATACTGAAATTAATAAATCAAGTGCTGAAATATTGAAGGAAATAAAAAAGCTTTCTGAATATCTAATTACATTTCTCTCTTTAGCCTTTTTTACATTTTTCTTGTTGTTTCCTGGAAAAATTCTTCAATGAAGCCAACAACTTGGTATTAGAGTCGAGTGTTTCTTTACCAAGTTATGTCAAAGGGGAGCTAAGGAATTGATAGTAGGCTAGTTGATTGAAGGAAGTGTTATCTAACAAAAATATAAAGTGATGGCATCTGGTAGCTTTACAAGCGACACTACTCCAGTTATTTTTAAAGAAAACTACCCTATTTGGGCTGTGAAGATGAAGACCTATTTAAGAGTCTTTGATCTATGAGAGGTGGTTAAACTTAGTAAATACCCTCCTTATTTGCTAAACAATCCAACCATGAACCAGTTGAAACATTATTTCGAAGACGTGTCAAAAAGATAAGAGGCCCTCACATGTATACACTCAACTGTAATAGATGTCATTTTTGTAAGAATAATAACATATGGGACAGCAAAAAAAGCATGAGATGCATTGAATCTGGAATATCATAGAAGTAATAAGTCAAAATAGATACAATCTTTAACTTGAAAAGGGAATTTGCCCTCTTAAGAATGAAGGAAAGTAAAGCTATTAAAGATTATGTAGATAGATTGAAGATGGTGGTTAATCAATTGGTTTTGCTTGGGGAAGAAATGCTTGAATCTAAGATTGTTGAACGGGTCCTTGTAAGCTTTCCAGAAAAGTTTGAGGCAAAAATTTCCTCTCTAGAAGACTCCAAAGACCTGTCAAAGATAACCTTCTTAGAACTCTCTAATGCCTTGCAAGCTATTAAGCAAAGGAAAGCCTTAAAAGAAGGTGGTATAGTTGAATGAGCTTTCACTGCAAATCATAAAGAAAGGTTTCAACCTCCCATAAGTTTCAACAAACAGTAAGCTATAAAGGAAGAAAAGGAAAAGAAAAAAAAGGAAAACCAATGAAGGAAAACAAAAGATAGAAAAAAAGTTTCAACCCTACTCATATTACAAAAAAACCAACCACTTGGAGAAATATTACTGGTACAAGCCTAGAATTCAATGTAGAGCTTGTAACGAGTTTGGACACATTGAAAAAGTGTGTAAAAATAAAAGGCAAAGCAAGTAAACAACAAGCTCAAGTGGTGAAGGATCATTTGTTAAAAACACAACAACCTAAGGACCAACTCTTCACAGTAAGCAATCTTAAACATAAACTTGAAACAAAGACTTGGCTACTTGACAGTGGGTATACAAATCACATGGCTTCTGATAGAATTTTGTTTGTTAACTTAGGAAAAAGTGATGTTTCAAGAGTAAGAGTTGGAAATAGAGAAGTAGTGCAAGTTAAAGGCAAAGACATAGTAGGCATACAAACATCATCAGGTATAAAGTATATAGACAATGTTTTATATGTTCCTCAAATTGCTCAAAATTTATTGAGCATAAGACAAATGTTGGAGAAGAATTAATCTATTGAATTTAAAAACAAAAAATATGTTATGTTCAAAATGGAAAAGAAGTTATGATAGTAAACACGCTATATAAAAGTTTCTTTTGTGACTTGAGCACTTCTAATGCACAAGTATATGCTAAAGTTGTAGGTGAGTCAGTTATATGGCATAAAAAAATTGGACATTTTCATGCCAATGGTCCTAAAAGATTATATGAACAGAAGCTTGTCAATGGAATGCCAAAGGTGACAATGACAAAAGCTACTTATGAAACTTGTCAACTAGGTAAGCAAATCAGGCTATCATTCTTACAAAATGCAATTTGGAAAGGAGAGGAAAGACTTTAGTTAATCCACACTAATGTTTGTGGATCGATGAACACAAGTTCTTTGAATGGAAGTAGGTATTTTTTATTATTTATTTATGATTATAGTAGGATATGTTCGGTGAACTTTCTTAAGTTTAAAGCTAAAGTTACAGAGAAGTTTCTCATTTTCAAAAGGTTAGTTGAGACTGAGGTAAGCAGTAGAATTTGAAGTATAAGAAATGATAATAATGGAGAATTCACATCTGAAGGCTTTAAGAAAATATGCAGAGAATGAGGTGTAAAGCATCAGATGACAACTCCTTACTCTCCATAGCAAAATGGAGTTTATAAGAGGAAAAACAGAATAATTATAAGTATAACAAGGTATCTGCTATTTGAGAAAAACATGTATAGAAAGTTTTAGGCAGAAGCTATGAATACAAGTGTTTATCTACTCAATAGATTACCCACCAAGCTTTGCAAAATCAGACTCTATATGAAGCATGACATAGAATAAAACCTAATGTGGATCACCTTAAAGTATTTGATAGTCCATGCTGGACATATGTTCTTTCAGTCAAAAGAGACAAGATAGAAAAAAGAGTTGAAGTTGGAATGTTGATAGGTTATAGCACAAACTCTAAAGTCTATAGAGTTTATAATCTTGTCACTAACAAGGTTACAGTCCATAGTGATCTAAAGATTAATAAAGAACTTCAGTGGGACTAGAACGAAATGAAACCAAAGGAAAAGAAAACAACACCACAACTCACAACAGAAAGGAATACACCCTAACAAGAGGTACTAGAAATTGTTGATGATAGTATTAATGGACCAAAAATGGAAAGCTTAGAATTATTCAAATTATAATGTAGTTAAAACTGAGCCAACAGACTACTTTGAGGCAATAAGATCACCAGTCTAAAAAAAAGCTATGCAAGAGGAGATGAAGATGATAATAAAAAACAATACAATGACACTTATGAATAGACCTCCAAACAAGCAAATCATTGGAGTTAAATGGATTTATAGAGTAAAGATGAATCCAAATGGGTTAATTTATAAGTATAAAGCAAGATTGGTTACTAAAGGTTTTGCTCAAAATGAGGGTATAGACTTTGGAGAAACTTATGCACCAATTGCACGATTTGACATGGTTAGATTACTTATTGCATTATTAGCTCAAAGAGGATGATTAATAAATTAGTTGGACATGAAATCTGTCTTCCTTAATGGGGAACTAAAAGAAGAAGTCTTTATTGAGTAGCACTAAGGTTTGAGGAACCAGGTAAAAAGAACAAAGTGTGCCTTCTCAAGAAAGCCCTATATCTATATGGTCTAAGACAAGCTCTAAGAGCCTGATACAGCAAGATTGACAGCCATCTGAAACATACTGGCTTTAAGAAAAGCATAAGTGAAGCCACATTATATGTTAAAGTCGAGAAATGAGTAATTTTAATTGTATCTCTTTATGTTAATGACCTCCTAGTGATTGGAAGTGGTGTGTAGTTATTGGCTAGGTTCAAGAAAGAAATAAGAGAAACATTTGAGATGACAAACATTGGCAAGTTGAATTATTTCTTGGCATAGAGGTACGACAAGGAAGAACTATAACCTTTATTAGCGAAGAAAAATATGCACTTCAAGTTTTAAAAAGGTTTAGAATAAGTAGTTCCAAAAGAATTAATAGTCCTTTGACTCTAAATGAAAAGTTGAGTAAGCATGATGATTCAAGAAAAACCGATGGAAGTTGTTACAAAAGTTTAATTGGAAGCTTATTATACTTAATAAGAACTAGACTTGATACAATGTTTGCAGCTAGCCTACTCTCCAGATTTATGCAAACTTTTACAAAAACTCATTTGAAAGCAGCAAAGAGGGTGCTCAAATACATGAAATAGACCCTCAACTTTGGTGTGTTTTACAACAGTAAGGAGAATGTAAAATTAATTAAATATATAGATAGTGATTGAGGTGGCTCTGTTGATGACTTAAAAAGCACCTCAAGTTACATCTTTAGTCTAGGATCAGGTATGATTGCTAGAACTTAAAGAAGCAAGATGTGATGGCACAATCAATAGTTGAGGCAAAGTATGTGGTTGTTGCTGTTACTGTAAACCAAGCCATTTGGTTAAATAAAATTCTTAAGGATTTGCATGAAATACAGATTGAACCTAATGCTATTTTTTGTGACAATAAATTTGCTGTAGCAATTGTAAGAAATCCTATGTTCCATGAAAAAATTAAACACATTAAAATCAAGTACAATCTCATCATGCAAACTGAAGAAGAATCAGAAGTTAAGTTGATTTACTGCAATTCTGAAGAGCAAGCCACAGACAATTTGACCAAGGCTGTATGTGCAAAATGGTTTTAGTATTTGAGAGAAAAAATAGCCATGATCAATAAGTTTGTCAAGTAAGAGTGAAGCTGCTTGTAGGAGTTTGAATTATGATCAATATTCAAGAATTAAAAAGTTGTGTTGGATGAAGATGTTGCCACAAATAATTCTAATTGAAATTAAGCTTGTGCAACACTCATGAATTGGTGACAAGGCTTACTTAATCATTTTGTAATATTTTGCTTAGTGTTTAGTTGAAGCAAAACCAAATATTTAATGTGGTAATTGCATTAGGTAAGTTTCCTTGGTTAAGTAACTTTGGCTTCAATAATGATCCATATTTCAGGCTGATTTATTTACTAAAGTTAGTAAAGTTTTATATATTAAATTAATGAATCAAGTGTTGAAATATTGAAGGTAAAACAAAAAGCTCTCTGAATATCTTATCACATTTCTCTCTCTAGCCTTCTTTACATTTTTCTTGATGTATCCTAGAAAAATTCTTTAATAAAGCCAACAAAAACCTTCTAATTTCACAAGGATTTTTGTTTCTTAATCTATATGGAAAGTCCTAAAATTTATGGATGTAAGACCCCGCCTGCTATATACTACTGTAGACCTTTTTTTTTTTTTTGAAACATAAATATATACATATCCCTAATATATAGCAGTAGGTCATACTCTGACTGCTTACTGAAAAATATGCGGAAGCTAGTTTAAACATCTGTGATGGGAAACTAAAACACACTGTATAGTACCCTAAAACAAAACTCATGTTTATAAAATAATAATAATAATATCTGAAAACATAAAAGATATTGTACAATCTGAATGCATGAGCAATACAAAACATACGAGCCACAAACATGCTATCTACTGAAACTAAACATATATATATACATATATAACTGAAAACTCGGGTGAAAACCCGCTCAAACCATATCCCACACACCAACCATCTCATGCTCCAAGCTCAGCTCCCCAAAACACCAACCTGCAAGAAAGGAAACTAAGGGGAATGAATGACAAGTCACTCAATAAGCATCTTTTACCTCTACCCTCGGGTAGACTCTAAACTAAGCTACCGCTGCTGACTAACTGTTATCTAGGAGAATTTAACTAAGTTCCTGATAGCCTAATAGCTTCTTCTAATTCTCTGCTTTTCTTATTAATTCTTGCATTCTATTAGGATTAGCTGAATTCTTTTATTTCTTTATTTCTGATGTATATCGTGCAACTTAATCTTTCTTTTATTTCTTATCTTACATGATTCTGGTCTTACTGTCTGTATGTTCTTCCATGTCATGTATTATGCATCATAGTATGTTGAAATCATGTTATTTGCCCTTGGGCCTGTTTATTGAAAACATGTTTCTGAAAATTATTGTTAAGATCTGAAGATCCAAAACACTAAAAAGTTGAATAAAACTGTTTTTGAAATCTCTGTATCTGAAAATACTTACTATATTGATCAGACTAATGAATACAGGGATTCGACATCTTGGTTAAGTGGGCTAAACCATACCAACGAAGTACCAGTAAACTGAAATGTCCTATCATGCCAGTCCTTGGACCAGTAAGCTAAAATCTAACCAATCTGACCGAAGTCAAAAAGTTGAAATCTCACAGATGCCTCCTCGAATTCACCCTAAATAATTGACCCGGATATCTAGCCTTGAATGCTAAAAACTGATGCAAGTGTATCACTTGATCCCTTTTCTAAAAACACAGTGTAACATGCTATGTTGAATGATGCTATTCATACATGTTATCTTATCAATTCTCTTTTCTTTCTGATTACAGTTTATCTTACTGTTGTACTGCATCTGTTCTGTATGAGTTACTATTTTCTTGTTTCCTGTTCTATTTCTGTTTCTGATTCTGTCTTTATTTCTGTTTTCTAATCGTAACCTATCACTAGATTACGCTACTTAAGTCTGTCAATGAGTTTCTTATTCTATTGTGAGATTAAAGAGTGATTCTGGGAAAAATATCTTATTCTTCTTCTTTTTTCTTTCTTTTCTTTTCTTTTCTTTTCTTCTTTTCTTGTTATTGAAATTCTGCTTATTTCTTTTCCTTTTCTCATTTTCACAAGGCGCACGGGCATGCACTATCGGACGCATAAGTGTGCATGCAGACACACGAGCCGTGTACAGGTCGTGCAGCCTAACCGTGCAAGGTTTTGGAAATTCTGACTAAAATCTCACACTTAGCTCACGCACGGGCGTGACCCCTAGGCGCACGGGCATGACCCCCTCTTTAAAAGCTGATCGTGCATGCCTTGCATATACGACCGTAACCTTGCCAACACCAGAATGCAAGAGGGTGCGAGCACAAACACATGGGCGTGCATCCAGCCCTATTTCGACACCCACGACTGAAATCCGCAAGATCATACCAAAACTCAACACATTTCAATCACAACATACTAGCGTGCAACATACACTGCTAATAAGCTAAAAACATGCATCAATCATTGAAATAAGCTAACCAAGGAAACACAAACCCAAGGAAACAGGAAAAAGGTAAAAGAATACTTACCTGGAGTTGCTAAGATCTTCTATCTCTCTATCTTTGACTGAATCTTGGCTGGAATGGCTGTTAAAACTGACTAATCTCTCCTTCAAAAAGCTAGGGTTTCCTAGAGAGAAAAGAAAAGGGAAAAGCTGACTGAAACGGACGAAGGAAAAACATTAGTTTATATACCAGCAGGCATGCACGGGCATGCGGCAAACATACACAGGCGTGTGTCCTTCCAGAAAGGGACGCACGGGTGTGTGTCCAAAGACGCACAGTCGTGCTCCTTTCACAAGCTGCATATAAAGCTAACAAAAGACCATTCTACCCTTCTATCTCACTGAAACAAATTTCTAACTGAGAAATCTCTCTTTTAACCCTGATTCAAGGCCTCAAAAGGACCATTCTAACCTCGGGTTGTTACAATGGAGTCCTTATTTTAAGTCAAATTAGAGTTATTTTGTGTTTAAGAAAGTCGAAATCTTACTAAAGTTGTTTTCTTAAAATTTAAGTTTCTTAGAAGTGGATTTCCTATTTTTAATGAGATTTGTTTCCTTATCCTAATTTTTAAGTGTTGGTGTTCTAATTAAAGTAAGACAATATTCAACCTATAAAAAGGGTTTTAAGTCTTGCTAATATTCATTTTATTCTATTTATTAATGAAAACTCAACCTTGAGTTCATTGAAAATTGTTTTGCCTCTAAATTGCTTGGCATTCTTTGTTATTTTTTTTGTTTGATTGAACAATATCAACAATCCTACATCCTTATGAATGATACCACAACCCATTCGGTGTTTGTCCTTCATCAAAATCATTGTATTAATTAAAACCATCTCCTAGGTTTTGTTTCAAAAGATTTAATTCAATAATAAAAGGCTTTGGCTACACTCAAGGGCAAGTTGACCGTATACCATTTACCAAGCATTCACATGATGGTAAAGCATCCATCTTGATTGTTTAAGTGGATTGTATCATCATTATGAAATGATTATTAAGAAATTGGTAAATTGAAAAAATATTTGAAAACAAAATTGAATTTGAAGATTTAGGAAATCTTCAATACTTTCATAATATAGAGGTGATGCAAAGTAAATAAGAGATTTTTATTTCTAAAAAAGAGTATACCCTTGACTTATTGATAGAGGTTAGGAAATTAAGGTGTAAATGAGTCAGTACATCCTTAGAATTGATTGGAAGTGCAAGAATATTCAAGATGATCTTTTAATGGACAAGAAAAGATAATAATGGTTAGTAGGTAAACCTATATACTTATCACTCACTAGACCATTCCTTTTTAATAAATATTATAAGTCAATTCATGCATGCATCAGTACAAAAACATCTTGACGTTATCAATCATATCCTTGGGTATCTTAGAGTCTACTATTAGTTATTACACTAACATTCAATAAAACTCTATAATGACGGTAAATCTGCTATGATTATAGTCTTTAATATAATGATAGAGTAAACATGTAAAGACTAATACATTTTATTAAGGGAAAGCACTCAACCAAGTTTCAAGAAGTTGATCTACTTACCAAGACTTTACTTAAACCTGGGTTTTGAATTCCTTTTAAGCAGGCTGGGAATAATAGGCATTTATTCTCGAGTTTGAGAGAAGTGTAGGAAACCAAGAATAAATCCCTAAACATTATAGATTAAAATTCCAATTTAGTTATTGTATATTCCTGTTTTTTATTTTATTTTATTTAGTTTAGACTTATTTGATTCTGATTGCTTTCCTATTTAGTTGCTGTAAATTATGTATAAATTCACCAATTTACTGTTGAATGAAGACACTTATTTCAATAACTTCATGGTTAGATGTCTCACAGTTGACGTTTTATTATACCAAGGAAATTTCGCCCTTGTATGGAAGTGTATTCTTCATTTGCATGCAGGCTTCTGGGCGGAAATCAAATATCAGGGCCTTTACCAGATGAGCTTGGCTCTCTTTCCAACTTGGAAATGTTAACCCTGTTCTATAACACTATTTCTGGACCACTGCCCAAAACTTTCGCAAATATGATCAATGCAAAACACTTGTAAGTGTCTTCTACTTAGCCAAATGCTTTACGAAAAGCAATTACTCATTTTTTTTTTCCTAACTGCAGTCACCTGAATAACAATCAACTCAGTGGTCAGATTCCAACAGAGCTTTCTGCATTAACTAATCTCTTACACTTGTGAGTTTATTACATTTTTATTGATGTTATTTTATGTTATAGAATGAGTATGTTTTCTTTTGTTGCAGTGAAAGAGATTCTGAGAAATTTAATTTGCAGGCAGTTGCACAACAACAACTTATCAGGGTATCTTCCACAAGAAATCTCAACGATGTCAAAACTAAGGATTATGTAAGTTTACCCTTGCTTCAAGTTTTCTTGTGTGATAACGCTCAAATTGGCCTCTGGCTGATGAAGTATGTAGATTTCCCATTATTGAAAGGATAGCTAATTCCCCAACTTCTTTCTTCTTGTTGAAGACAATTTGATAACAACAACTTTGAAGGTACCGAGATTCCAGATTCTTTTAAAAACATGCAGAGTCTGGTGAAGCTGTAATCTCTCTCCCTTCTCCTGGATTTTCATGTCCGTTTTGCCAAATTAAGCATATGCAGGCAAAATGAACACAAAAATTTAAGGATCAATAAAGTTGTACTTAATTCTTTCCTTTCAACTCAACAGGAGTCTTAGAAACTGCAGCATGCAAGGAACTATTCCGGATTTTAGCAGTGTACCACACCTTCGTTACTTGTAAGTCAGCAGGAATTTTCTGATAAGTTACTTTAATAAATGATGGTTATATCTTTTAGTTGAAAAAGATAGTCTAAAATATGTGCCATTTTGCATTTATATGATGTCCTCTGTGGACAATTCCTTGCATTAATTTAAAAATTTTCTGAATTTACATATTCAGCTAGTAGAAAATTAAGAAAGACTTCCTTAACAGTTAGATTCGTGTTATCTGACCTCTATTACTATCCATGTTTCAGAGATCTTAGCTGGAATCAACTTACGGGAAGCATACCAACTAATAGGCTGGGCGACAATGTGACAGCTATGTATATCATTGTCAACGTTGAAGTTCCTTAAACTTACTACATTTTTCCAAATATACATATATAAATGGCCTTGCTGTAGCTTAGAATTAAGTTATCTCGCATTGATATGATAAAATTAAGTAGTTTTTGTTTTCAATGTTGCAGAGATCTATCCAATAATATGCTTACTGGACCTATTCCATCAAATTTTTCAGGCTTTATTTTTCTCCAGAGACTGTAAGAGGCTCTCCTCATTTCTATTCACACTTTTTTTTTTTAAATTGAAAATTTATGGATTCCTCAAAAATTCGGAAGATATATGTGGTTAGAAATTTATGTAAGACTGGCAGGTTAATCTTCTATAATTAATAGAGCTAGCTTGTAATTTATTGCAGGTCTCTTGAAAACAATAATTTGACTGGTAGTGTTCCCGATAACATTTGGCAGAATATTAAACTTAGTGCAAATGCCACGCTTACTGTGTAAGACAAGAAAAAGTTACATGGTTTTTATTTGCCTCGTTTTTAGATCAAGTACATCAGGAACAATGGTTGAACATCAATATTCCAATTCTAGTTACCTAAATTCTCAGAAGGTCTTGTTTGTTTCGACGTTTTACTTGCAGGGATTTTCGGAATAATTCGCTTACAAATATTTCGGCTACTATAGATCCTCCTTCGAATGTCACCATTTGGTGAGTATTTGTAGTCTGTGCAAATAGAAATCCATGAAAGAAGTTTATTTGACTTATCAGTTGGAATTTTTTGGAATGCTTAGGCTTCAGGGTAATCCTGCTTGTACAAGCGCAAATGAATTCCAAATAGATCAATTCTGTGGAAACAATAGTGGAGGTGGTGAGGTTTCTGGAACTTCGAATAACACTTCTAATCCTGCCTGCCAACCGTGCCCAGCAAGTTTGTATATGGAATATGTCCCAGACTCATCTTCTCCCTGCTTCTGTGTTCTGCCCCTTGGAGTTGATTTAGATTTGACGAGTCCTAGCATATCTGATTTTGGCCCATACATGAATGAATTTGTGCAGTACATGACCTCCAATCTCGGCTTGAATAGTTATCAGCTACTTATCGACTCATTTGTATGGCAAAAGGGTCATAGACTATTTATTAGCTTAAAGATTTTTCCGCAATATGCCAATGAATTTAACAAGAGTGAGATTTATTGGATTATGGAGTATATTGCTAGATTTACACTTCCTTTGAATGACATCTTTGGCCCATATGATTTGCTCGGTTTTACACTCAATGGATCCTATGCAGATGGTAAGCCTCATAACTGCAAAATTTTCTAATTAAAATTGTAGTTCCTGATACATCTCTTGTCAGCCTATTCTTGTGGATTACAATGTACTTATCACTATTATCGATGATCGAACAAAGAGTATTACTCATTTTCATTTGTATGCAAAATTATTTAGTTCAATAAAATATAGTTAATCATATTTGTTTGAATTTCCTGAACTGACAAGGTTCTCAAACCTGTCTTGTTGCAGTCAATCTCGGAAATAGCCTGAGCAAACCTGCTATGATTGGAATTGTGTTCGGGAGCATTGTTGGCCTCATTGCAATTTCTTTGGTCATTTTGCTTATATTCTGGAAAAGAAAATCAAAGCACAAGCGAGAGGTTTCAAAGCAACGGTCAAGTAAGTTGTTTTGTAGTTCCCATGATCAAGAGGGCTGCCTTCTCTTGTATTTATATTTAGAAGCATAAACGGTGTTTGTTTTAACAGTTGAAAATCCAATCAAAGCCGCAAGTGTCAAGGGATTTAGCTTTACAGAACTTGAAAAAGCTACGTGCGGTTTTAGTGAGACTAGTCTAGTCGGTCATGGAGGCTATGGAAATGTTTACAAAGGCATTTTGGATGATGGCACAGTTGTGGCAATCAAGAGGGCAAGGCAAGGATCCTTGCACGGTGAGAGAGAATTCTTAACTGAAATAGAAATTTTGTCGCGTGTACATCATCGCAACCTTGTTTCATTGGTTGGATATTGTGATGAAGAAGGCGAGCAGGTACTTTATGCATGGCCATTTGAAAAAAAAAATATGCATAACAAGTTCACTTCATAAGCTATAATATACTATCAGAAAGAATCTTGATGCTCTCCTCGTAACAAGTCTTGAGTAAAATCAGGTACACTTAATAATATATAATGAGTTTCATTAACTACTAAAACTCATTTGTGTCTGCAGATGTTAGTATATGAGTTTATGTCTAACGGTTCTGTTCATGATCTCCTATATGGTAAATTCTTTAACTTTTTTTCTCTTATACTAATTAAAAACTTAGTTTTAATCATTTACTCACAAACTATATCACGTTTTGAATTTTATATTTATGATGTACTGATAGGTAGATTCCGCAACCCTATGAGTTTTGCCAGGAGATTGCATATTGCGTTGGGTTCAGCCAAGGGCATTATCTACCTACATAAAGAAGCTGAGCCAGCCATCATCCACAGAGATATCAAGGCAAACAATATATTGTTGGATTCCAAATTTAATCCAAAAGTTTCTGATTTTGGAATCTCAAAGTTTGCACCGGTTCCAAGTCATGCAGGAGGTGAAAGACATGTGTTCACTGTTGTGAGAGGCACCCCAGTAAGTACATAATTGAAAATCAACTGTGAAATTTGGATCTTTCCTGTCATCTTTGGCGGATTGATCCTTTAAATGATAAAAACACTGAACATCTATGCTTCAAATTTCCTGTGTGACTCACTTCCAGTTTTTCTCCTTATGCAGGGCTACCTTGATCCTCAATACTTTCTAACTCACCAGGTTACAGAGAAAAGTGATGTTTATAGCCTTGGAATTGTATTTCTAGAACTGTTGACAGGGATGAAGCCTAATCATCATGGTAGAAACATTGTCCTGGAGGTACTTTTTTTTTCTTTTCACTCAATCAAGTACTCTCCCATAAGCCTTCATTCATATTTGATCGTCCAAGAAGATGACATGATTTAGCTGCATCAACAGGTGAAATCAGCATGCCAGACTGGAAGGATGTACTCTGTGATAGACAATCGCATGGGTCCGTACCCCTCCGAATGCCTAGGAAGATTTATGGCATTAGCCCTCCAGTGTTGCCAGCTCGAGACCAAGGATCGGCCTTCAATGCTGCAAGTTGTGGGAGAGTTAGAGAACATATCTTCATTGCTTCCTGAATCAGAAACCTTCTCAACAGATTCAGATATAGCAACCTCAGGATCCTCAGGAATTCCCACATCATCATCTGTCCATCCTAGAAGAAACTCATATGTGTCTGGTGAATCTGAAAGCCAACTTATTAGTGATGTTGTCCCCACCATCAGGCCTCGCTGATTCGTACCATTTTCTTTATGGGACTGTACTATTACTATCTACCATCACTTTGCAGAAAGGAAATGAACTGTGATTTCTGTGTGTATCAGTTTGCATATAGTTTCTCTGCACAGCTCAGATGTAGTGTTTATAAGGTGTAAATAATACATATTTATGCTTTTTCGTTAGAGCCTGTTGTATATTTCTTCTTCTGTAAAGAACTTCTTATAGCTGCAGAAAATCCGCAACCTGCATTCCTTGATTCCAATTGAATTTACTTCCACAACTCAACAGGAAATCCTTTGGTCTATGCATTGCATTGCTACATCTCAAATTCTAAATATCTTGTGATTAAGTTTAAATAATTACTTAATTCTACTAATCATGTTTAAAGCTACTAATCTAATCTGAATGGGTCCCAGATTATCATTTTCTAGGGGACATGTGAATGGAGATGATATTTTAATTTGGCCAAATGACAAGTTTCCATCTACTGTTTAACTAAAACAGCAAATTATGGCCTTTTAAGTTCGAAAGTCATTTTTCCAAAGTTTGTATATACTCTTAAGTAGGGACAGTAATGGGGGAGGGGAACCAAATACTCTAATCTCTGTTTTCATTCCCAAACCAAAAATCTTTCTAATGTCTTTGTTCTATTCTTAATACAAGGATGAAGAGAAATCCTCGTCCCCTTCTTATAAGGAAAATTTGTATCCTCGTCCCTTTTTATCTTTGTGAAAACAAATAAAAATAATAATTTTAAACTTTTAAAAATACTTATACAAAACATTTAAAAAATAAGATAAACATAGAGATAATGGTTAAAGAGGGGACAGACCGAAGATAATTATATTTTATTTTTCATCTCATTTCCATTTTAAAAAGAGACAGATTAAAGATTCAGTTTACAGGGTTGGATTCCCATCCCCACTCTTAAAGGTGTAGGTCTTATAATAATAATTATTGTACAAAATAACATATTTTATGATAAAATTAATAGTTCATTTTGACTAGAAAATTGATTTTTCTAACTTACATGGTGGGAATTTGTCATATCATTAAACATTACGTGGAATATAGTCATGTGGCCGGCCTTTCAGATTGTCAAACAGCTTACGGCTTGTAGGCAGAGAACTAATAAAACAGTGGTTGTCTTTCATCCTACAGTCTCCGTCGGTCCAACAACCAAATTTAAATCCTGAAAATGGCTGAAATAACCTATTAATGGAAGGGCACTAACTTGGCCAAGCATTCGCAGCAAGAGTTTTCAGAAGCTGACACCATATTTGGCCATTCTCATATCGGCAGACTTGACTTTATGTGCAACAAGAACCGGAGTAATTAATGACAAGAGCAGGAGGAAGAACTGGCCAACTGGGTGCCTGCATAATTAGTGGTCGTGCATAATTATAGAAGAAATTTGTCAATTTATATCCAAATAGCAGCCAATGAATTCGTAAAAGTCACTTTACTAACAGGTCTAGTTATCTGGCCTTCTCACCATTTAAACAAAGTCCCGAAATCCCATCAAACTGTAACACCAGTATTGTGAAATCTTCCATTTCAATATCAAAACTTAAATTTATTGGTATCGGTGCTCTTGATCCGTATCTAAGAAAATCTCAACGTGAACTTTTGCGGGGACAGTTCTTCATCCTTAATGTCAATACTTTTTTTCTTGCTTTATATGTCACTCCTCGAGTTTAACCCGGTAAAATTTATCCTCTGTAACTCCGATCTGCACATATTTGCTTCTGAACTTTGTACAATCATGTTTCACTCAAAACAAGATTACTAAGAGCCTCTCGTCATTCACGTTCAGAGCACGCGCTATTCGTCCAAAAAAGTCCTATTCATGGAAGAAGTGAAAAACTGAAGTAGATGCTTCTGCTTTGTTACATGAATATGAAAACAAAAGGGTCAATCTGTCGCTTATTTTATTGTCTGTTGCATTTTTTTTTTGAAGAAAATGGAGAGCTTTAGTTGGGGTTTTCGATGAACTAGCGATGACGACTTTGCCATAAAAATGGTTGCTCAATGTTACATAGTTAAAACTTCTTCTTCGTCCAGCAGATAGAACGATACCAAAAAGACACTTATCTATGAAAATAACATGTAGTGGGTGGTTATGTCACCTACCCACTAAATAACTCAAGGCGCGGCTTTTTCACCAAGAAACAATAGAAATGATGAATCTTAGCAATTTTATTATGTACATGATCACTTTTTATCTTCATTTCTTACAAATACAAAAAGACGATTATATCACTTTCATCTCTTATTTAATCAGGATAATGTGATCAGTAAATTAATTTTAGATAAATAGATTCAATGAAATAAGATATTAAAGATATCTCTTACATATATTATTCTCAATGAACCCAAGCTCTTTGGCTCTATAAATGAAATATTACAAAGGTAGAGCGAATTCAGAAACTCTTTCAAGAGTTCTTTCACATCATTTATAGTTATTCTACTAAATAACATAACAGTCAATCTCATTTATTATCACATCGGAATCTTTCATAGTTCTCCTTGTGCAATTTCCCACATCGATATTCAGTTACTTGAAAGATAAAGTCCTCCCAGAACTGGTCTTTCAAGTCTCAATCTACATTACCGAATTCATTTACTTTCATTATTTGGCTAAAATTATAATTTCACGACTCAATCATCTTTCAATTTGATCTTATCCCATCATTTACATGTATAAAAATGGCTTTCACACGCTCTCTTTACATCAACCTTCATGCTTCTTCTGCAAAGTTGCAGTTTTTTTTTCAACTCATTCTGCATACCCCAGTTTTAGATTTTAGCATTAACTGAAAGCGTTAAATTTCTGTTTCATATATATAGATGGCAAGGCGGAGATTTTATCTAATTGGGATCACACTTGTTCTATGTTCATGCCGCTTTCTGCTACTTTCTTCTGCACGTAAAACTCATCCAGTCGAAGGTTGGTTTCTCAGTGATTTTATTAACAGAAACTTAAAACTTGGGTTTAATTCTTTGTAATTGGATTATTGATCTTTATAAAAAGTATAACGTCTGTCCGGAACTATGCATACAGTTGATGCTTTGCTAGCTGTCCGCCGAGCACTTAATGATACGAGGAAAAATCTCAATAACTGGAAAAAGACTGATCCATGTGTATCAAAGTGGACTGGTGTAATCTGCGTAATGGATGATAATGATAGCTATCTCCATGTCGATGAACTGTAATTTGCTAACTGCGACTTTATGCATACAGTTGATTGTAGATTCATATGTTAAACACATCAATGGATTTTTTACACTGATGCATTTTCGGGGGTTTCTCTCTCGATGCAGGCGGTTGACAAATATGAACCTTTCTGGGAAACTAGCTCCGGAACTTGGGCGGTTTTCTCATTTGACCATATTGTGAGTCATGCTATTCTGTGCATCATCGTCATGGATATCTTGTTCTGTAATTAATCTTCATCCTACTTATTATGATGCCTGTTAACTTCTATCCAGGAATTTTATGTGGAACAATCTAACCGGCAGCATACCCAAGGAGATAGGCAGTCTGACTACTTTGAAGCTCCTGTAAGTTCATATTGTGTATGGTTTTCGACTTCATCAAACTGTATGCTGTTAAGTCAATGATATGATAACCGTAGGAAATCAGGAATAAATCCCTAAGGATTGTAGTTCCAACTTAGTCATGATATATTCTTGTTTTTTCTTCTTTTTTTTTTCTATTTCCAAGTTTTAACTGATATGGTTCTAATTGGTTTTCCACTTTGCTATGGAAACTATGTATAAATTCACTAATTTACTATTGAAAGAAATCAAACAAAAATTCATCAAATTGACTCCGTCTTAGTTTGGTTTATTTTGAACTTGAGTTCCGATTAAAATTCAAATTGAGAGGGTCAACTAATTTTTCAAATCAAACTAAATTTAACCTATATGAAATTTAATTCAGTCTAACTTACGAGTCAAATAATGATTCAATTTAGTTTGAATTTGATTTATAATTTAATTCAATTCATATCAAACAATTGTTAAAACAAAATTATTGTCTGTATTATTAAGTAAAATAATTTTATTTTATTAATAAGTGATAAATTTAAATCATAAATTTGAATCTAAAATTTAAATCAAATATCAAAATTCGAACTAACCAAATTCTAATCATCTTTAACTTTGACTTACAAATTTGAACCAAATCATTAAAGTTCTTTTCAATTATCATAAAAGTTGTTGGACATACACATTCGGTATCAATTGCTAAAAACCTTAGATCTTATAAGAAAAGTATTTGGATCTTATAAAAAAAAAAAAGGTTAAAAGTTGTCGGTCCATAGCCCGAAGCAATAGAAAGCTACCAATCCATGGTTAGAAGTCACCAGATGTTGCTAATCTAGAGCTTAAAGTTTCAGATCTCATTGGATCTACTAAAAAAACTAACCCAATTATTTAACCAATTCTAACAAATTTCTAAAAAGCCCTTTATCAAAAATTTTTAAAAGACCCTTATGACAAATTGTAAAAATGCCCCTGTCGTGAATTTAAAAAGACCCGAGGTAGTTCTTTTCAAGAAGAAACCTAGAAGTTTTCACCATGGCTACGGGTTCCCAGGCTTGATAACCTCTACTGGTTCCTCTGTTTCTCTTTCACCCTCAAATGCTTTTAAAGGTACTACTCTTAACTTTGCTTTACGTCTCAAACTTTGACGTGAGACATGTGGATTGTTTTTACTGGTGTCTTAGATCATATGATCGATTTTGTCTCTATGTTCTTTTCTTTTGCACCTTGTTTGGTTGATTTTTACGTTTTAATGATAGATGGTACCGTCTGTCATGTGGCTAGTTGCGAGACAGTCAAAGTGTCAAAGATGTAAAATAGTTTTATCTAAAAGAAATAATATGCATCTTCTAAATGTTGTTAAGTCACTCATGTTTGCCTCTAATATTCTCGATTCGTTTTTTAGGGCGAGACCACATTAACTCCAGCCTACATCATAAACAACTTTCCTTTTAAGAGCCTCACTTTTTCCATGTTCTCATTTTATTTCTTTATCTCGAAGGTTTTTTATTGTATTTTGACTCTAGAGCATTAAGTTATATCTTTTTTACAGCCCTCTTTCTAGACATTTCTTTTTTTCAGCTGACGTCTTCTTTCTTGAGAGTTAACCATTCTTCAGTAGTGCCTCCTTAGAGGAAAAATCAAGTGAAGATTCACATTGGAATCCCAAGGCAAGTCATAGATCTTGTTAAACTCCCTTTAGGTGGAAGAACAAGTAGTGTTACTTTTGCTTTAGTTAAGAGTTACAAAGAAATGTTCCATGAGGTGCAACTAACCTTGGAGAAAAACAACATGACTATCAACCGGTTGATATAGACATCTACAAGACGTTTCATGTGGTGCACCTATCCACATTCTATCCCAAGGGTGTTTTGTATAAAGATGACTCAAGGATAAGCTCTTTCTTAGTGGGGAGAATGATGGAGGACCAAGTCTTATGCAACCAAAGAAAGAACCAAGATAAGTGGAAGATTGCACGGAAATGAAGAAGTCAAGTTCATCGAAAGAAACTATCTGCCTCGACATTTGTCCCACCTTAATGGGTCCAAAATTCAGTCTAATGAGGGTTGAATCAAATATGATTTCGATCATATCTGTTTTGCGAGAAACCTTCTTATGTCACAAGGATTCTAGTTTCTTAATCTATATGGAAAGTCCTAAATTTATGGAGTCCTTATTTTAAGTCAAATTAGAGTCATTTTGTGCTTGGGAAAGTCCAAATCTTACAAAAGTTGTTCTCTTAAAGTTCAAGTTTCCTAGAAGTGGATTTCCTATTTCTAATGAGATTAGTTTTCCTTATCCTAATTTTTTAAGCGTTGGTTTTCTAATTAAAGTAAGACAATATTCAGCCTATAAATAGGGTTTTAAGTCTTGCTAATATTCATTTTATTCTATTCATTAATAAAAAGTCAATCTCTTGAATCCATTGAAAATTGTTTTGCCTTCAAATTGTTTTCCATTCTTTGTTATTTTTTTCATTTTATTGAACAATATCAACAATCTTACATCCTTGTAAATGAAACCACAACACATTCGGTGTTTGTCTTACACCAAAATCATTGTATGAATTAAAACCACCTCCTAGGTTTTGTTTCAAAAGGTTTAATTTAACAATAAAAAACTTCAGCTACACTCAAGGGCGAGTTGACTGTACACTATTTACCAAGCATTCACATGATGGTAAAGCATCCATCTTGATTGTTTAAGTGGATGGTGTTATCATTATGAAATATTGCTCAAGAGATTGGTAAATTGAAGAAATATTTGAAAGCAAAATTGAATTTGAAGATTTAGGAAACCTTCGATACTTTCATGATACAAAGGTGATGTGAAATAAATAAGAGATTTTTATCTTTGAAAAAAAGTATACCCTTGACTTATTGATGGAGGTTGGGAAATTAAGGTGTAAATCAGCTAGTAAACTCTTTGAATTGATTGGAAGTGCATAAGTACTCAAGATGATCTTCGAATGGACAAGAAAAAATACTAATAGTTAGTAGGTAAACCTATATACTTATCGCTTGCTAAAACCTTTCCTTTTTAGAAAATATATAAGTCAATTCATGCATGCATCAACACAAAACATTTTGATGTTGTCAATCATATCCTTGGGTATCTTAAAGGGACTTCAAAAAAAGTAGCATTATTTCATAACTAATCAAAAAGGAATTTAGAGTTATACAAATGCTAACTAGGTAAGATCCGTCAAAGATAAGAGTCTACTATTAGTTATTATACTAAGATTCAATGAAACTCTATAATAACAATAAATCTGTTATAATTATAGCGTACATCTAATGATAGAGTAAATCTGTAGAGATTGATACACTTTATTAAAGGAAAGTGAAAGAAGAGATTATCAACTTATCATATGTCTCAACCAAGTTTCAAGAAGTTGATCTACTTATCAAGACTTTACTTAAACTTGGGTTTGAATTCTTTTTAAGCAAGCTAGGAATAATAGGAATTTAATCTCAAGTTTGAGAGAAGTGTAGGAAACCAAGAATAAATCCCTAAACATTATAGATTAAAATTCCAATTTAGTCATCATATATTCCTGCTTTTTATTTTATTTTATTGTAGTTTAGACTTATTTGGTTATGATTGCTTTCCTATTTAGTTGTTGTAAATTATGTATGAATTCGCCAATTTACTATTGAATGAAATCAAACAAGCATTCATCAATGTCTTTTTGTACTTATTTCAATAACTTTATGGTTGGATGTCTCACCCTTTGCGTGTTATTACACCAAGGTTATTTCACCCTTGTATAGAAGTGTATTCTTCGTTTGCATGCAGGCTTCTGGGCGGAAATCAAATATCAGGGCCTTTACCAGATGAGCTTGGCTCTCTTTCCAACTTGGAAATGTTAACCCTGTTCTATAACAATATTTCTGGACCACTGCCCAAAACTTTTGCAAATATGATCAATGCAAAACACTTGTAAGTGTCTTCTACTTAGCCAAATGCTTTACGAAAAGCAATTACTCATTATTTTTTTCCTAACTGCAGTCACCTGAATAACAATCAACTCAGTGGTTATATTCCAACAGAGCTTTCTGCATTAACTAATCTCTTGCACTTGTGAGTTCATTACATTTTTGTTGATGTTTTTTTATATTACAGAATGAGTATGTTTTCTTATGTTGCAGTGAAAAGAGATTTTGAGAAATTTAATTTGCAGGCTGTTGCACAACAACAACTTATCAGGGTCTCTTCCACAAGCAATGTCAAGGATGTCAAAACCAAGGATTATGTAAGTTTACTCTTCCTTCACTCTTGTGTGATAACTCTTAAATTGGTCTCTGGCTGATGAAGCATGCAGATTTCCCATGATTGAAAGGATAGCTAATCACCCAATTTCTTTCTTCTTGTTGAAGGCAATTTGATAACAACAACTTTGAAGGTACCGAGATTCCAGATTCTTTTAAAAACATGCACACTCTGGTGAAGTTGTAATCTCTCTCCCTTCACCTGGATTTTCATATCTATCTTGTTAAATTAAGTATATGCAGGCAAAATGAACACAAAAATTTAAGGATAAATAAAGTTGTGCTTAATTCTTTCCTTTCAACTCAACAGGAGTCTTAGAAACTGCCGCCTGCAAGGAACTCTTCCTGATTTTAGCAGTGTACCACACCTTCGTTACTTGTAAGTCTGCTGGAAGTTGTTGATAAGTTATTTTAATAAATGATGGTTATATCTTTTAGTTGAAAAAGATAGTCTAAAATATGTGCCATTTTGCATTTATATGATGTCCTCTGTGGACAATTCCTTGCATTAATTTGAAAATTTTCTGAATTTACATATTCAGCTAGTAGAAAATTAAGAAAGACTTCCTTAACAGTTAGATTCGTGTTATCTGACCTCTATTACTATCCATGTTTCAGAGATCTTAGCAGGAATCAACTTACGGGAAGCATACCAACTAATAGGCTGGGCGACAATGTCACAGCTATGTATGTCATCATCAACGTTGAAGTTCCTTAAACTTACTACATTTTTCCAAATATACATATATAAATGGCCTTGCTGTAGCTTAGAATTAAGTTATCTCGCATTGATATGATAAAATTAAGTAGTTTTTGTTTTCAATGTAGCAGAGATCTATCCAATAATATGCTTACTGGACCTATTCCATCAAATTTTTCAGGCTTTACTTCTCTCCAGAGACTGTAAGAGGCTCTCCCCCTTTCTATTGACACTTTTTTAAAAAAAAAAATTGAAAAATTAAAGATTCCTGAAAATTTAGAAAGATATATGTGGTTAGAAATTTATATAAGACTGACAGGTTAATCTTCTTTAATTAATAGAGCTAGCTTGTAATTTATTGCAGGTCAATTGAAAACAATATTTTGACCGGTAGTGTTCCCGATAACATTTGGCGGAAAGCTACTTTTAGTGCAAATGCGAAGCTTACCGTGTAAGACAAGAAAGAGTTACATGGTTTTTGTTTGCTCCGTTTTTAGATTAAGTACTTCAAGAACAGTGGTTGAACATCAATACTCCAATTCTAGTTACCTAAATTCTCATATGATCTTGTTTGTTCTATGTTTTACTTGCAGGGATTTCCGGAATAATTCGCTTACAAATATTTCGGGTGCTATTGATCCTCCTTCAAATGTCACCATTAGGTGAGTACTTGTAGTCTGTGCAAATAGAAATCTATGTTAGAAGTTTCTTTGACTCATCAGTTGAAATTTTTTGGACTGCTTAGGCTTCAGGGAAACCCTGTTTGTACAAGTGCACATGAATTCCAAATAGGTCAATTCTGTGGACCCAATAGTGGTGATGGTGGTGAGGTTTCTGAAACGTCGAATAACACTTCTGATCCCGCCTGTCAACCCTGTCCAGCAAGTTTGTATATGGAATATGTCCGAGATTCACCTTCTCCCTGCTTCTGTGCTCTGCCCGTTGAGATTGTTTTAACAAGTCCTAGCATGTCTGATTTTGGCCCATACAAGAATGAATTTGTGCTGTACATGATCTCCAATCTTGGCCGGAATAGTTATCAAGTACTTATCGACTCATTTGTGTGGGAGGGTCCTAGACTATTTATTAGCTTAAAGATTTTTCCGCAATATGCCAATGAATTTAACAAGAGTGAGATTTATCGGATTATGGAGTATATTGCTACATATAATCTTTCTTTGAATGACATCTTTGGCCCATATGATTTGCTCGGTTTTACACCCAATGGATCCTATGCAGATGGTAAGCCTCATAACTGCAAAATTTTCTAATTAAAATTGTAGTTCCTGATACATTTCTGGTCAGCCTGTTCTTGTGGATTACTATTTCTTAATCACTATGATCGATGATCGACCAAAGACTATTACTCATTTTCGTTTGTACGCAAAATTGTTTAGTTCAATAAAATATAGTTAATCATATTTGTTTGAATTTCCTGAACTGGCAAGTTTCTCAAACCTGTCTTGGTGCAGTCAATCATGGAAATAGCCTAAGCAAACGTGCTGTGATTGGAATTGTGTTCGGGTGCATTGCTGGCCTCATTGCAATTTCTTTGCTCATTTTGCTTATTTTCTGGAAAAGAAAATCAAAGCACAAGCAAGAGGTTTCAGAGCAACGGTCCAGTAAGTTCTTTTTGTAGTTGCCATGATCAAGAGGGCTGCCTTCTCTTGTATTTATGTTTAGAAGCATAAACGATGTTTGTTTTAACAGTTGAACTTCCAATCAAAGCTGCAAGTGTCAAGGGATTTAGTTTTACAGAACTTGAAAAAGCTACGTACGGTTTTAGTCAGACTAATCTAGTCGGTCATGGAGGCTATGGAAATGTTTACAAAGGCATTTTGGATGATGGCACAATTGTGGCAATCAAGAGGGCAAAGCAAGGATCCTTGCAGGGTGAGAGAGAATTCTTAACTGAAATAGAAATTTTGTCGCGCGTACATCATCGCAATCTCGTTTCATTGGTTGGATATTGTGATGAAGGCGGTGAGCAGGTACTTTATGCATTGCCATTTGGAGAATATATATGCATAACAAGCTCACTTCATAAGTAATAATATATTATCAGAAATAATTTTGATATACTCCCTAAAACAAGTCTTAAGTAAAATTAAATACGCTTAATAGTATATAATATTAAAAATCACAAGTATTTGTGTTTGCAGATGTTAGTATATGAATTTATGTCCAACGGTTCTATTCATGATCTCCTATATGGTAAATTTTTTTACTTTTATTTTCCTAGTTTGCTAACTTAGTTTTGATCTGTCACTCACAAACTATATCATATTTTAAATTTAATATTTTTGGTGTATTGATAGGTAGAATCCGCAATCCTATGAGTTTTGCCATGAGACTGCATATTGCATTGGGTTCAGCCAAGGGCATTATCTACCTCCATAAAGAAGCTGAGCCAGCCATCATCCACAGAGATATCAAGGCAAACAATATATTGTTGGACTCCAAATTTACTCCCAAAGTTTCTGATTTTGGAATCTCAAAGTTTGCACCAGTTCCAAGTCATGCAGGAGGTGAAGGACATGTGTTCACTCTTGTGAGAGGCACCCCAGTAAGTACATAATTGAAAATCAACAGTGAAATATGGATCTTTCATGTCATCTTTCGCGGATTGATCCTTTAAATGATAAAACACTGAACATCTATGCTTCAAATTTCCAGAGTGACTCACTTCCGGTTTGTCTTCTTAATGCAGGGCTACCTTGATCCTCAATACTTTCTATCTCACCAGGTTACAGAGAAAAGTGATGTTTATAGCCTTGGGATTTTATTTCTAGAACTGTTGACAGGGATGAAGCCTAATCATCATGGTAGAAACATTGTCCTGGAGGTATTTTTTTTTTTCTTCACTCAATCAAGTACTCTCCTATAAGCCTTCATTCATATTCTTTCGTCCAAGAAGATGCCATGATTCAACTGCAACAACAGGTGAATTCAGCATGCCAGTCTGGGAGGATGTACTCTGTGATAGACAATAGCATGGGTCCATACCCCTCCGAATGCCTAAGAAGATTTATGGCATTAGCCCTCCAGTGTTGCGAGCACGAGACCAAGGATCGACCTTCAATGCTGCAAGTTGTGAGAGAGTTAGAGAACATATCTTCATTGCTTCCAGGATCAGAAACCTTCTCAACAGATTCAGATATAGCAGCCTCAGGATCCTCAGGAATTCCCACATCATCATCTGTCCATTCCAGAAGAAATTCATATGTGTCTGGTGAATCTGAAAGCCAACTTGTTAGTGGTGTTGTCCCCACCATCAGGCCTCGCTGATCCCCACCATCTTCTTTATGTGACTGTACTACTACTATCTAAGATCACTTTGCAGAAATTAAATGAACTCTGATTTATGTGTGTATCAGTTTGCATATAGTTTCTCTACACAGCTCAGATGTAGTGTTTATAAGGTGTAAATAATACATATTTATGCTTTTTCGTTAGAGCCTGTTGTATATTTCTTCTTCTGTAAAGAACTTCTTATAGCTGCAGAAAATCCGCAACCTGCATTCCTTGATTCCAATTGAATTTACTTCCACAACTCAACAGGAAATCCTTTGGTCTATACATTGGTTGCTACATCTCAAATTCTAAATATCTTGTGATTAAGTTTAAATAATTACTTAATTCTACTAATCATGTTTAAAGCCACTCATCTAATCTAAATGGGTCCCAGAGTATCATTTTCTAGGGGACACGTGAATGGAGATGATATTTTAATTGGGCCAAAAATGACAGGTTTCCATCTACAGTTTAACGAAATAACAAATTATGGCCTTTTAAGTTTGAAAAGTCATTTTTCCAAAGTTTTTATATACTCTTAAATTGGGATAGTAATTGTGGGGAGGGGAACTAAATACTCTAATCTCTGTTTTCATTCCTGTAAAAAAAAAAAAAAATTGTCTTTGTTCTATTCCTAATATGGAGATAAAAAGAAATCCTCGTCCCCTCCTTGTAAGGAAAATTTTTATGCTCGTCCCTTATTGTCTCTACATAAAAAAAATTTTCTTTCTTATTTTATTAAAAAATAATAAAATATTTATTAAGTATCATAATATATTTATAATAATTTTAAACTTTTAAAAATAATTTAATATTTAAAAATTTTAAAAATATTTAAAAGATAAGGCATACCATAGAGAGAATGGCCAAAGAGAAAACAGGCTATAGATAATTATATCTTATTTCCCATCAAATGTCCATAATTATGAATATTTTAACCATTTTTTATCTTTTTTTTTTTTTTTAAATCTTATTTTTATTCGAAAAGAGACAGATTAAAAATTTAGTTTATAAGGTCAAATTGTCATCTCCACTCTTAAAGGTGTAAACCTTATAATAATATTTGTATAAAATAATATAAACATTATGTTAGAATTAATAGTTCATTTTGATAAAGAGGGAAAAAATGATTTTTCTAACTTAAATGGTGGGAATTGTTCTTCATCAAACATTAGGTGGACATAGGCATTTGGCCCGCCTTTTATCATCTTCCAGATTGTCAAACAGCTTACGGCTTGTAGGCAGAGACTTAATAAAACAGTGGTTGTCTTTCATCCTATATTCTGCATCGGTCCAACGACGCAATTTGAATCCTGAAAATGGCTGAAATAATTTATTAATGAAAAAGGGCACTAACTTGGCTAAGCATTTGCAGCAAGAGTTTTCAGAAGCTGACACCATATTTGGCCATCGGCGTTGCAGTCAAATCGGCAGGCTTGACTTTATGTGCGCCAAGAACAGGAGTAGTTAAGAACTGGCCAACTGGGTGCTTACATTATTGAAGGATGTGCATAAATTATAGAAGAAATTTGTTAATTTATATCCAAATAGCGGCACATGAATTCGTATAACAGGTCCTAGTTATCTGTCTTTCTCACCCGTTAAAAAAACAAAGGGGTCAAACGAGTTATTTCCACGCAAGCTTTTCCTAAATAATATCTAAAAAATTTTTAAAAGTTGAATTTTTATATATTAACTAAATTTCTTCTAATTTTATTAATATTTTTATTAATATAATTAAAAAAAATTTAATAAAAAATAATTTTAATATTAAAATAAATTGTAATATAAATTAATATTAATATTATAATAATAATAATTTTAAAACATTGCATAAATTAATAAATTTTAAAAAATTTTAAAAAAAAATCATTACCGTTTTCATCGGTGGCCGCTATTAAGTTAACTAAATGGTTAGATCTGACTATTAAATATCTAACAGAAGCGTCTAAATATGATTGTTTCCGCTATTAGAAATGGCAAAAAAACGTTTGGTATATTTAAAATTGACTATTTTTTATCATTTTTTATGGTGAAGGTAGTCGGATCTAATCGTCACTATCAGATCTTTGATAACCAAACTAACCGTCTCCGTCATCGATACAGTCATATTAGATACTAATAGAATAAGATAATTGTTTTCAATTATCTGATTATGATAACAGCAATCACTATAACCCGTAACAACGGCTACTTTTTAAAATATTTTATTTTATTTGTTTTTTAGTTTTTTATTAATTTTTTTATTTTTATTATTATTTTAATATAATATTAATATTATAGTTTAATTATATTTATAAAATAATTTTATTTTTTATTCAAAAAATTAAATATATTTTTTTAATCAATTAAATTAAATAATTAATTTTAGTCAAGAATAAATATTTTTTAAAATTTTTATGAGAATTTGTCATTTAAAAAAAAGCTTAGGGCAGAATAAGTCCTTTGGCCAAAAAAAAATTCCAAAATCCTGTCAAACTGTAACATCAGATTCGTGAGGTCTTCCATTTCAATATCAGAAACTTAGAGTTATTGGTATCGGTGCTTTTGATCCGTATCTAAGATAATCTCAATGTAAACATTTATGGAGAAAGTTCTTCATCCTCAATAATACTTTTTTCTTGCTTTATATGTCACTCATCGGTAAAATTTATCCTTCGTAACTCCAATCTGCGCATACTTGCTTCTGAACTTTGTACAATCATGTTTCACTCAAAAACATGATTACTAAGAACCAAATATGAACAGGTGCCTTTTACCATAATTTTGACACTTTCTGCTTAAAAGAATGCTTGAAACTTACACCATTGAAATCCTCATAAAAATAGATACAACCTGGATCACTTGAGAGTGATGGAATATTGTATATTCCAGAAGACAGCAGCTATACTGATGGAATATTTTATATTCCAGAAGGCAGCAGCTCTTTCTTTATATTCCAAAAGGCAGCAGCTCTTTCACTCCCCTGTATTATATCTTGTTCTATATGTATATCAAGCAAGAAGTAGGATAGGAAAAAAATGCCAGAACAAGAACTGACTTTTCTTTCATTTATCAAATATATTTATACACACAACATATGCTTACATTACCAAAAATTTGGTATTCATTAATGCACCTCCATACTGGGTACTGACTTCTCATATTTAAACCATACATATCAACCTAACATCACCTAACTTCACCACAAGACATGACTCAAATTAATTACTTTACTATTGTAGTAAGAGTTGTCACAAAAGTCATTAGGTATAAGCATCCAAATTAATTTAATTCTGAAGGAAGAAGTCCCAGTTCTGCCAGCTTTTACTTTATCTTCATTCTATTTCACTCCTCCTTGACACTCTTACTACCTACACCAAGCAACTTCCTCAAATGATCAAACCTTGTTAAGCTTAAAGGTTTGGTAAATATATCTACAACTTGAAGTTCAGAAGGACAATATGCCAACAGAATTTCTCCTTCTTCCTCTACCTGCCTCAAGAAATGAAACTTGATTTTAATATGCTTTGTTCTCCCATGGAAGACAGGATTTTTTGCCATTGCTATTGCTGACTTATTGTCACAATATATGGTGGTACAATGAGGCTGAATTTGACATAAATCAGTGAGAACTTTCCTCAACCATATAGCTTGATTCACAGCTGTGGCAGCAGCTATATACTCAGCTTCAGCAGTGGACTGTGCTACCACTTCTTGCTTTCTTGAATTCCAGCAAATGGCTCCAGAACCTAATGTAAATGCATACCCAGATGTGCTCTTGAGGTCATCTACTGAACCTCCCCAGTCACTATCCACATATCCCACCAAACTTGGAGCTACTTTTTTCTCATACATAATTCCATATTTCTGAGTTTGCTTCACATATCTTAATACCCTTTTTGCTGCTTTTAAATGTTCTTGGCCTGGATGTTGCATGAATCTGGAAAGGAGGCTTGCTGCATACATTATATCAGGCCTGGTGGCTGTTAAATATAATAAACTACTTACTATACTCCTATAAACTAAAGCATTACATTGTTTAGTTCCCATCTCCTTGCTTAATTTCAGATTTGGAACCAGAGGATTGTTTAATCCTTTTGAATTTTGCATGCTAAAATTTTTAAGCAAAATACTTGCATATCTCTCTTGGTGTATGAAAGTTCCCCTTTCAGTTTGAAGAACTTCAATACCAAGAAAGTACCTGAGTTTGCCAAGATCAGTCATCTCAAATTGTGCCTCTATTTCAGACTTGAACCAGGCCACCAATTCAAGCTTGTTTCCAGCTACCAATAAATCATCCACATACAATGATACCACCAGCAACCCTGTCCTCTCATTCTTCACATAAAGAGCTACCTCACTCAAGCTTTTGTTGAATCCTAGCTGAAGCAAATAGGCATTGATTTTGCTGTACCAGGCTCTTGGAGCCTGTTTCAAGCCATAAAGCGCTTTTTTGAGTAAGCACACATTTTCTTCATTCCCTTCTTCTATAAATCCTGGAGGTTGCTCAATTAGCACTTCCTCTTGTAGTTCACCATTCTAGAATGCTGACTTGACATCCAGGTGGCATAAAATCTAATCATTTTGAGTTGCAAGAGCAATCAGCAGCCTAACAGTATCAAATCTGGCCACTGGTGCGTATGTTTCTATATAATCCACATCTTGCAGCTGACTGAAACCTCTTGCCACCAATCTTGCCTTCAGTTTATGAACTGAACCATCTGGATTCAGTTTGGTTTTGAAGATCCACTTGACACCAATAATATTTTTTCCAGCTGGTCTTTCAATCAACACCCAAGTTCCATTTTTCTTAATCATGTTTATCTCCTCCTGTATGGCTGCTTTCCACTCTACAGATTTTGTTGCTTCTTCATAGTTTATAGGTTCTGATATAACCACATTACACCTGCTGTATATGTTAGCGAGCTTGTGCATTTTCCTTGCATTTCCTTCTTCTTCATCTGAGTTGTAGAGTTCTCCTTGTGGGGTTGAATTTAGTTCCTCACTTCCAGCATTCCAGGTCTCTTTATTAACCTGCTTTGTTTCCCAGTCATACCAAGCATACTCATCAATTCTCACATCCCTGCAGGCTGAAATCTTTCCAGTTTTTGGATTGAAAATTCTGTAGGCTTTCGAATTTTTGTTATAGCCAATAAATACTCCCAGTTCAGCCTTCTCATGCAGTTTGTTTCTCTTACTGTCTGGAATATGAGTCCAACAAACACTTCCAAACACTTTCAAATGATTAAGATCTGGTTTTCTATTATGCCAAGCTTCATATGGAGTGGAGTTTTCCAAAGCTTTGGTGGGCAGTCTATTCAGTAGATATACTACTGTATTCACTGTCTCAGCCCAAAATTCCTTAGACATATGCTTTGCAAACAACAAGCACCTGGACATTTCCATTATAGTTCTATTTTTTCTCTCACTCACACCATTTTGTTGTGGAGAGTAAGGTGCAGTAACTTGATGATGGATGCCTGCATTAATACATATTTCTTGGAAGCTTTTGCTTATGTATTCTCCACCATTGTCACTTCTCACAGCCTTGATTTTTTTCCAGTCTGGTTCTCCACAAGTTGTTTGAATATGCTAAATAATTCAGCCACTTCTGATTTAGTTTTCAAGAAATATACCCAACAATATCTTGTAAAATCATCTATGAAGATTAGGAAATATTTAGAGTGATTTAGTGATAAAGTAGGCATTGGTCCACACACATCAGTGTGCACTAAATGAAGTTTATCTTCAGCTCTCTTGGTTGCTGCATGAGGAAATGGCTGTCTAGAACTCTTGCCTTTTTCACAGATTTTACAAAGGCCTGGAGACTGATGTAGTTTAGGAACTCCTGAAGCTAACTTCTTCATTGACAATTTATTGATTCCATCCTGGTGAAAATGGCTCAATCTTTTATGCCACAGCTCATTTACTGAGCATGAGCCAGCAAGTGCATAAAACTCTATCTTGCCAAGATCACACATGAAGCTTCTATTTTTCATCTTGATAGTCATGAGTTTTGCATGTTTGTCATCTCTTATAGTACACAAGTTGTCTTTAAACTCAAATGTATAACCCTTTTCAGTCATCTGCCCTATATTGAGAAGGTTCATTACAATTTCTAGAACATATAGAACATTAGAAATGAGTTTTGTACTTGATTGTGTATGTATAGCAACCATGCCTCTTCCTTTTACAGGTAATAATTGTCCATTTCCAATTTTTACTTTAGGACCCTCAATTTTCTCCATTTCCAGAAATAACTCTCGATTAGCAGACATATGATTGGAACAGCCACTGTCCAGGAGCCAAATTTGATCATTAGTGGTTGTTGCATGCTCATTTGCAGTGAAGAGTTGTTCTTCCTGTTGTATAGTGTCTGCTGGCTGTTGTTCTACCATTTGAGCTTGTGCTTTACTCTGTTGATTTTTGCTCTTGCAAACCTTCTCTATGTGGCCATATTCTTTGCATGATCTACATTGAATTCCAGGTCTGAACCATCAGTGAATCTCAGCATGGTTTGACTTTTAAAAGAAGCTACATTGAGGAAATTTTCCTTTCCTTGGCTTTTGCTTGTTGACAGGGTCTCCTCTTCTGTCTTTTTTATATGCATGTTTTTTTACATTTTATGAAGTGTAACTCCTGTTTTTTTGAGTTACAAAAAGTGCTCTTTCACTGCTATGTTCAATTCCATCTCTATATGCCTTCCTTTGCTCCACAGCTTGCAATGAATTTGAGAGCTCTTGGACAGTCAGCTTAGTCAAGTCTTTTGCATCTTCTAATGAGGAAATCTTTGGCTTAAACCTTTCAGGTAAAGTCACCAGTATATGCTCAACTATTCTAGCTTCTGTAATCTCTTCTCCTAACAATGTAAGTTAGTTTGAAACCTTTACAAGTCTGTCTATGTAATCCTTAACCAACTCAGAATCTTTCATCCTCAAGAGACCAAACTCTCTTCTCAAGTTAAGTACTTAGAGCTGCCTAGATTTCTCACTTCCATAAAACTCAAGCTTGAGCTTATTCCATGCTTCTTTTGCAGTGTCACAGGTCATAATCTCTGCGAAGACAGTTTTAGACACTGCTAAGTGAATGCAAGATAAGGCCTTATACTTTTTGGCCACTTCTTCAGAATGGTACTTTCTTTGATTTATTGTTGGGTTATCCGGCAAAGGTGCAGGCTCTTTACCAGTTTCCACTACCTCCCACAAGTCAAAAGCTCTCAGGTATGCTTTCATTTTTACTGACCAAGACACGTAGCTATCACCATTGAAGATTGGAGGCTGACCACCATTGAAGCTGCTTGAAGCCATGACACCCTGGTTCAACTTCTTTCTTTACTTGGTTCTTCTCTTCTCCAATCCACAGGCCTTGCAAGGAAAAACAGCTCTGATACCACTGATGGAATATTGTATATTCCAGAAGACAGCAGCTATACTGATGGAATATTTTATATTCCAGAAGGCAGCAGCTCTTTCTTTATATTCCAGAAGGCAGCAGCTCTTTCACTCCCCTGTATTATATCTTGTTCTGTATGTATATCAAGCAAGAAGCAGGATAGGAAAAAAATGCCAAAACAAGAACTGACTTTTCTTTCATTTATCAAATATATTTATACACACAACATATGCTTACATTACCAAAAATTTGGTATTCATTAATGCACCTCCATGTTGGGTACTGACTTCTCATATTTAAGCCATACATATCAACCTAACATCACCTAACTTCACCACAAGACATGACTCAAATTAATTACTTTACTATTGTAGTAAGAGTTGTCACAAAAGTCATTAGGTATAAGCATTCAAATTAATTTAATTCTGAAGGAAGAAGTCCTAGTTCTGCCAGTTTTTACTTTATCTTCATTCTATTTCAGAAAGCTAGCCATGGTTGAAAAATATGGCCGCCAGGAAGACTAATTTAGCCTCGTTTACAAAAACTAATTGTCTCCCCACCTGGCCCCAACACTTGTACCTTCACATTTAATGTCGGAAATAATCAAAGTACAATCTTCTCATCATTCACGTTCAGACCACGCACTATTCGTCCAAAACCTCCTATTTAGGGAGGAAGTGGAAAACTGAAGCAAATGCTTCTCCTTTGTTACATGAATATGAAAACAAAAGGGTCAATCTGTCGCTTATTTTATTGTCTGTCGCATTTTTTCATGAAGAAAATGGAGAGCTTTAATTGGGGTTTTAGATGAACTAGCGATGACGACTGTGCCAAAAAAATGGTTGGCTCAAAGTTACATAGTTAAAGCTTCTTCTTCGTCAAGCTGATAGAACGATACCAAAAAGACACTCATCTATGAAAATAACATGTAGTGGGTGGTTATGTCACCTACCCACTAAATAACTCAAGGCGCGGCTTTTTCATCAAGAAACAATAGAAATGATGAATCTTAGCAATTTTATTATGTACTTGATCACTTTTTATCTTCATTTCTTACAAATACAAAAAGACGATTATGTCACTTTCATCTCTTATTTACTCAGGATAATGTGATCAGTAAATTAATTTTAGATAAATAGATTCAATGAAATAAGATATTAAAGATATCTCTTACATATTTTTCTCAATGAACCCAAGCTCTTTGGCTCTATAAATGAAATATTGCAAAGGTAGAGCGAATTCAGAAATAACATAACAGTCAATCTCATTTATTATCACATCGGAATCTTTCATAGTTCTCCTTGTGCAATTTCCCACATCAATATTTAGTTACTTGAAAGATAAAGTCCTCTCAGGCCTGGTCTTTCAAGTCTCAATCTTCATTACCGAATTCATTTACTTCAATTATTTGGTTAAAATTATAATTTCACGACTCAATCATCTTTCATTTTGATCTTATCCCATCATTTACATGCATAAAAATGGCTTTCACACGCTCTCTTTACATCAACCTTCATGCTTCTTCTACAAAGTTGCAGTTTGTTTTTCAACTCATTCTACATACCCCAGTTTTAGATTTTAGCATTAACTGAAACCGTTAAATTTCTGTTTCATATATATAGATGGCAAGGTGGAGATTTTATCTAATTGGGATCACACTTGTTCTATGTTCATGCCGCTTTCTGCTACTTTCTTCTGCACGTAAAACTCATCCAGTCGAAGGTTGGTTTTTCAGTGATTTTATTAACCGAAACTTAAAACTTGGGTTTAATTTTTTGTAATAGGATTATTGCTCTCTATAAAAAGTATAACGTCTGTCCGGAACTATGCATACAGTTGATGCTTTGCTAGCTGTCCGCCGAGCACTCAATGATACGAGGAAAAATCTCAATAACTGGAAAAATGTTAGGATGGTTGAGGTTATTGTTGCCTTTTATTTTTTGCTAATGTACCGCAGCTGTGCTCTGCCATGGTAGTTGAGCTTTGGTACATCAAATGAGTGATAAACCATATTTTTTGCTACTTGTAATGTAAGTTATGTTTTCATTAATTAAGGTATGGTTTTATGTACTAATTGATATATAAAGAGGTTGTACATGAATCAAATGAAGATGGAATGCATTTTTTCAAATTTATCTTCAGCTCTCTAAGATTTTCTTCATTTTTCCTACAGCTTTCAGTTTTAACAAAGTTTATTCTATCTCCACCCCTTCTCATAACTACATAACATGGTATCAGAGCTGCACTTGTGATCTTAAGGGACTGTGATTGTTTGCTGGCTAACACAACTTTATTAAAGAGGTAGGTCACCATGGCTTCATCTTCTTCATCTATGTCACCACAATATACAATGGTGAGAACTATCATCTTTGGGCTGTGAAAATGAAGGCTTTCCTGAGAGGGTTAGGTCTATGGCAGTATGTAGAGGAGGATAAACAGCCACCTCCTTTAGGACCAAATCCAACCCTGAATCAGATTAGAATGCATGAAGAGGAGGCAGCTAAGGCACCTAGAGCACTGTCTATACTTCATTAGGGTGTAACGGATGTTGTGTTCACAAAGATTGTAGCCTGTGATACAGCAAAAGATGTCTGGGACAGGTTAAAAGAAGATTCATTGGGGAGTGAGAGATCAAGACAAATGAATATTTTAAACTTGAAAAGAGAATTTGAAATGTTGAAGATGAAGGAAGCTGAAACTATTAAGGAATATGCGGACAAAGTGATGAAAGTAGTCAACCAAATTAGATTAATGGGAGAACCACTTGCTGATCAAAGGATTGTTGAGAAAATCCTTGTAAGCATTCCAGAAAGATATGAGGCAAAAATCTCCTCTTTGGAAGACTCTAAAGTTTTTTCAGAGCTTACTCTAGGAGAAGTGGTGAATGCCTTAAAAGCTCAAGACCTGAGAAGGGCCTTGAGGCAGGAAGAGTTCACAGAAGGTGCACTCACTGTCAAGCACCAAGAAAGAAGTTTCAGCAGCAACTGCAGTAAGAGACACTCAGTTGAAAGAAGAGATGAGAAGAAAGGAAAAATGAAGCAGCAAGGGGAAAACAAAGGCAAGCATGTTCCTTGTCCTTATTGCAAAAGGAAAGGCCATCTTCCAAGCTATTGTTGGTTCAGACCCAATGTAAAATGTAGGACCTGCAACCAAATGGGACACATTGAGAAAGTGTGTAAGAATAAGAAGAACACTTCATCTCAGCAAGCTCAACCAGCCCAAACTACTGAAAAAACAGAAGAACAAGAAGAAAATTTATTTGTTGCTACTTGCTATACAACTTCTAGTGATCATTTCACTTGGCTAATTGATAGTGGGTGTTCTAACCACATGACCAGTGATGTGTCAATCCTAAAGAACCTGGATGAGTCATATCAGTCCAAGGTTAAAATAGGAAACGGAGAGCTGCTTGATGTAAAGGGAATAGGAGATGCACTAGTTCATACTTCAGCAGGTATAAGGCTAATAAAAGATGTGCTTTATGTTCCTGAAATAAGCCATAATTTGCTGAGTGTTGGCCAAATGTTGGAGAAAGGATATGAACTGCATTTTCAAAGAAATTCATGCATCATAATTGATTCAAATAGTAGTGAACTGCTGAATGTAAGTATGAAGAACAAAAATTTTCCAATTGAATGGAAGTTGACTTGTTTCAATGCAAAGCAGCAAGGAGTTGAAAACTGCAGACTATGGCACAAAAGGCTAGGCCACTTTAGTTGCACCAGTCTAAGAAATATGCATGCTGAAGAGGTAATTACTAATTTTTCTGCTATCACCAATCAGGAAGAGATATGCAAAGTGTGTCAGCTTGGAAAGCAAGCAAAGCTGCCATTCTTCAAAAGCAATTCCAGGGCATCTAAAAAGTTACAGCTTGTGCACTCTGATTTGTGTGGACCTATGAGTGTGCCAACTCTTAATGGAAGCAGGTATTTCTTAATATTTATAGATGACTTGACAAGATTTTGCTAGATTTATTTTCTGAAACAGAAATTAGAAGTTCTTGATGTGTTTAAAAGATTCAAAATTGAAGTTGAAAAGCAATCAGAGTGCAACATTAAAATACTCAGAACTGATAATAGTTCAGAGTATACCTCTCATGCTTTTTTAGAGTTTTACAATTCACAGGGCATTATTCATTAGCTTACTTCTCCTTATACTCCTCAACAAAATGGAGTTAGTGAGAGGAAAAATAGATCTATTATGGATATGTCAAGATGTTTATTGATTGAAAAAGAAATGTCAAAGTACATGTGGGTTGAGGCAGCAAACACTGTTGTCTATTTACTAAACTTGCTGCCTACAAGAGCTCTCAAAAATGTCACTCCTCATGAAGCTTGGTATGGTTGTAAACCTGCTGTTGATCACCTTAAAGTGTTCGGATGTCTTTGCTATGCACTTGTACCTCAAGAAAAAAGAAGAAAGCTAGATGCAAAAGCTGAAGTTGGTGTGTTTATTGGTTACAGCTCCGTGTCTTAAGGTTATAGGATTTATAATCCTGTTACTAATAGGATTATGGTTAGTAGAAATGTGAAATTTGATGAATTAGGAACTTGGAATTGGGAAAATAGCCCTGAAACTGAAAGCAGCTCATCTAATGTACAGAAGACTTATGCACTACCTGAAAGTGATGCTGAAACTGATGTTGAAGAAGTACCAGCCAACAAAATTCGAACCCTGCAAGATGTTTATATATGTGTAATCTAACTATTAAAGATCCAGAAAATTTTGAAGAAGCTGCTGGAAAAGAGGAGTGGCTGGTTGCTATGAAAGAAGAAATAGGTATGATCAATAAAAATAAAACATGGAGCCTAGTTGCAAGACCTGAAAATGTAAAGCGTATTGGAGTTAAATGGACTTATAGAACTAAATTAAATCCTGATGGCTCTATTAATAAGCATAAGGCCAGGTTGGTTGTAAAAGGCTATATGTAGCAACCTGGAATTGACTTCTTTGACACCTTTGCTCCAGTTGCCAGGTTAGATACTATTAGGCTTTTGATTGCTTTGGTTGCTAAGCATAATTGGCAAATTTTTCATCTTGATGTGAGGTCAGCCTTCTTGAATGGTATATTAGAAGAAAACATTTACATTGATCAACCTGAAGGGTTCTCAGTTCCAAGAAAAGAAGCTTGTGTTTACAAGCTACATAAAGCCTTATATGGCTTGAAGCAGGCACCAAAGGCCTGGTACAGCAGAATGCATTCTTACTTGCTGAACTAAGGCCTTGTGTGCAGCCAAAATGAACCTACTCTATATATAAAGAAAAGGAAAAATGAAAATGAGTTGATTGTCTCCTTGTATGTTGATGATTTTATAAGTGACAGGAGGAGACAATACTGAAATTGAGAAGTTTAAAAGGAGTATGCAGCAGGAGTTTGAAATGTCAGATCTTGGTGAAATGAGTTATTTTCTTGGGTTGGAAATTGATCAGCTGAAGCATGGAATTTTTGTATCACAAAGGAAGTATGCTTATGAGTTATTGAAAAGATTTCATATGTCCGAATGCAAGGAAGTAACTACTTCTCTAATTGCAAATGAAAAGCTGAGAAAAGATGATAAAGAAGATAAAGTTGATGCTACAATTTATAGAAGGCTTATAGGAAGTTTGCTGTATTTATCTTCAAGCAGGCCAGATATCATGTTTGCAACTTCTCTGTTATCAAGGTTCATGCAATCTCCTAGTCAAACTCATTGGTGTGCTGCGAAGAGAGTATTAAGGTACATAAAGGGTACAACTGACTATGGCCTATGGTTCTCTAAGCAGCAAGGTGATGAATTAATTGTTTTTTCGGACAGTGATTGGGCTGGCAGTCTTGATGATTACAAGAGCATTTCAGGTTACTGTCTTTCATTTGGAGGAGCTGTCTTCAGCTGGAATTCAAAAAAGCAGGATGTGGTAGCTCAATCCACAGCAGAAGCTGAGTATATAGCTGCAGCAAATGCTGCAAATCAAGCTATCTGGATTAGAAAAATTCTTTCTGATTTAAGTAAGCTGCAAGTCAAAAGTGCTGTCTTATTTGTAGACAATAAGTCTGCAATTGCTATAAGCAAAAATCCTGTGCAACATGGAAAAACTAAACATATAAATGTAAAGTTTCATGTCATCCGAGAAGCTGAGAAATTGGGGGAAATAAGCTTGCAACACTGCAGTTCTGATACTCAAGTGGCTGATATTCTAACTAAGGCTCTTCCAAAATCTAAATTTGAATATCTTAGAATGAAGCTTGGTGTTGTGGCTATAACCTCAAAGGAGGAGTGTTAGGATGGTTGAGATTATCGTTGCCTTTTATTTTTTGCTAATGTACAGCAGCTGTGCTCTGCCATAGTAGTTGAGCTTTGGTACATCAAATGAGTGATAAACCATATTTTTTGCTACTTGTAATGTAAGTTATGTTTTCATTAATTAAGGTATGGTTTTATGTACTAGTAGATATATAAAGAGGCTATACATGAATCAAATGAAGATGGAATGCATTTTTTCAAATTTATCTTCAGCTCTCTAAGATTTTCTTCATTTTTCCTACAGCTTTCAGTTTTAACAAAGTTTATTCTATCTCCACTCCTTCTCATAACTACATAACAAAAAAGACTGATCCATGTGTATCAAATTGGACTGGTGTATTCTGCGTAATGGATCATAATGATAGCTATCTCCATGTCCAAGAACTGTAAGTTGCTAACTGTGACTTTATGCATACAGTTGATTGTAGATTCATATGTTAAACACATCAATGGATTTTTTACACTGATGTATTTTCGGGGGTTTCTCTCTCGATGCAGGCGGTTGACAAATATGAAGCTTTCTGGGAAACTAGCTCCGGAACTTGGGCTGTTTTCTCATTTGACCATATTGTGAGTCATGCTATTCTGTGCATCATCGTCATGGATATCTTGTTCTGTAATTAATCTTCATCCTATTTATTATGATGCCTGTTATTTTATGTGGATCTAACCGGCAGCATACCCAAGGAGATAAGCAATCTGACTACTTTGAAGCTCCTGTAAGTTCATATTTTGTATGGTTTTCGACTAACTGTATGCTGTTAATGATATGATAACCGTAGGAAATCAGGAATAAATCCCTAAGGATTGTAATTCCAACTTAGTCATGATATATTCTTGTTTTTTCTTCTTCTTTTTTTCTATTTCAAAGTTTTAACTGATATGGTTCTAATTGGTTTTCCACTTTGCTATGGAATCTATGTATAAATTCACTAATTTACTATTGAAAGAAATCAAACAAAAATTCAAATTGACTCGATCTTAGTTTGGTTTACTTTGAACTTGAGTTTAGATAAAAATTCAAATTGAGAGGGTCAACTAATTTTTAAAATCAAACTAAACTTAAGCTATATGAAATCTAATTCAGTCTACCTTACGAGTCAAATAATGATTCAATTTAGTTTGAATTTGATTTATAATTTAATTTAATTCATATCAAACAACTGTTAAAACAAAATTATTGTCTGTATTATTAAGTAAAATGATATTATTTTATTAATAAGTGATAAATTTAAATCATAAATTTGAATCTAAAATTTAAATCAAATATCAAAATTCAAACTAACCAAATTCTAATCATCTTTAACTTTGACTTACAAATTTGAACCAAATCATTAAAGTTCTTTTCAATTATCATAAAAGTTGTTAGACATACACATTCGGTATCAATTGCTAAAAACCTTAGATCTTATAAGAAAAGTATTTGGATCTTATAAAAAAAAAAAAGGATTAAAAGTTGTTGGTCCATAGCCGAAGCAATAAAAAGCTACCAATCCATGGTTAGAAGTCACCAGATGTTGCTAATCTAGAGCTTGAAGTTTCAGATTTCATTAGATCTACTAAAAAAACTAACCCAGTTATTTAACCAATTCTAACAAATTTCTAAAAGGCTCCTTATCAAAAATTTTTAAAAGACCCTTATGACAAATTGTAAAAACGCCCCTGTCGTGAATTTAAAAAGACCCAAGGTAGTTCTTTTCAAGAAGAAACCTAGAAGTTTTCACCATGGCTACGGGTTCTCAGGCTTGATAACTTATACTGGTTCCTCTGTTTCTCTTTCAACCTCAATTGCTTTTAGAGGTACTACTCTTAACTTTGCTTTATGTCTCAAACGTTGACGTGAGACACGTGGATTGTTTATACTGGTGTGTTAGATCCTATGATCGATTTTGTCTCTATGTTTTTTTCTTTTGCACCTTGTTTGGTTGATTTTTACGTTTTAGTGATAGATGGTACCGTCTGTCATATGGCTAGCTGCAAGACAATCAAAGTGTCAAAGATGTAAAATAGTTTTATCCAAAAGAAATAATATGCATCTTCTAAATGTTGTTAAGTCACTCATGTTTGCCTCTAATAGTCCTGATTCATTTTTTAGGGCGAGACCACATTAACTCCAGCCTACATCATAAACAACTTTCCTTTTAAGAGCCTCACTTTTTCCATGTTCTCATTTTATTTCTTTATCTCGAAGGTTTTTTTATTGTACTTTGACTCTAGAGCATTAAGTTATATCTTTTTTACAGCCCTTTTTCTAGACATTTCTTTTTTTCAGCTGACATCATCTTTCTTGAGTGTCAACCATTCTTCAGTAGTGCCTCTTTAGAGGAAAAATCAAGTGAAGATTCACATTGGAATCCCAAGGCATGTCATAGATCTTGTTAAACTCCCTTTAGGTAGAGGAACAAGTAGTGTTACTTTTGCTTTAGTTAAGAGTTACAAAGAAATGTTCCAAGAAGTGCAAGTAACCTTGGAGAAAAAAAACATGACTTATAAAGCCATAACCGACTAACATAAGAGGCGTTATGTGTTTGAAATTGGAGATCAAGTAATTGTGTACCTAAGGAAGGACAGACTATCAACTGGTTGATATAGATATCTACAAGACGTTTCATGTGGTGCACCTATCCACATTCTATCCCAAGGGTGTTTTGTATAAAGATGACTCAAGGATAAGCTCTTTCTTAGTGAGGGAGAATGATGGAGGAACAAGTCTTATACAACCAAAGAAAGAACCAAGATAAGTGGAAGATTGCATGGAAATGAAGAAGTCAAGTTCATCGAAAGAAACTATCTGTCTTCACATTTGTCCCACCTTAACGGGTCCAAAATTCAATCTAATAAGGGTTGAACCAAATACGATTTCAATCATGTCTGTTTTGCGAGAAACCTTCTTATGTCACAAGGATTCCTGTTTCTTAATCTATATGGAAAGTCCTAAATTTATGGAGTCCTTATTTTAAGTCAAAGTAGAATCACTTTGTGCTTAGGAAAGTCCAAATCTTACAAAAGTTGTTCTCTTAAAGTTCAAGTTTCGTAGAAGTGGATTTCCTATTTCTAATGAGATTAGTTTTCCTAATCCTAATTTTTTAAGCGTTGGTTTTCTAATTAAAGTAAGACAATATTCAGCCTATAAATAGGGTTTTAAGTCTTGCTAATATTCATTTTATTCTATTTATTAATAAAAAGTCAATCTCTTGAGTCCATTGAAAATTGTTTTGCCTTCAAATTGTTTTCCATTCTTTGTTATTTTCTTTCATTTTATTGAACAATATCAACAATCTTACATCCTTGTAAATGATACCACAACACATTCGGTGTTTGTCTTACATCAAAATCATTGTATGAATTAAAACCATCTCCTAGGTTTTGTTTCAAAAGGTTTAATTTAACAATAAAAAACTTCAGCTACACTCAAGGGCGGGTTGACTGTCCACTATTTACCAAGCATTCACATGATGGTAAAGCATCCATCTTGATTGTTTAAGTGGATGGTGTTATCATTATGAAACAATGCTCAAGAAATTGGTAAATTGAAGAAATATTTGAAAGCAAAATTGAATTTGAAGATTTAGGAAATTCGATATTTTCATGATACAAAGGTGATGTGAAATAAATATGAGATTTTTATCTCTAAAAAAAAGTATACCCTTGACTTATTGATAAAAGTTGGGAAATTAAGGTATAAATCAGCTAGTACACTCTTTGAATTGATTGGAAGGGCATAAGTACTCAAGATGATCTTCGAATGGACAAGAAAAAATACTAATGGTTAGTAGGTAAACCTATATACTTATCCCTTGCTAAACCTTTCCTTTTTAAAAAATATATAAGTCAATTCATCCATGCATCAGCACAAAACATTTTGATGTTGTCAATCATATCCTTAGGTATCTTAAAGTTACTTCAAAAAAATAGCATTATTTCATAACTGATAAAAAAGGAATTAAGAGTTATGCAAATGCTAACTAGGTAAGATCCATCGAAGATAAGAGTTTACTATTAGTTATTACACTAAGATTCAATGAAACTCTATAATGACAATAAATTTGTTATAATTATAGTGTACATTTAATGATAGAATAAATCTGTAGAGACTAATACACTTTATTAAAGGAAAGTGAAAGAAGAGATTATCAACTTATCATATGTCTCAACCAAGTTTCAAGAAATTGATCTACTTACCAAGACTTTACTTAAGCTTGGGTTTGAATTCTTTTTAAGCAAGCTAGGAATAATAGGGATTTAATCTCGAGTTTGAGAGAAGTGTAGGAAACCAAGAATAAATCCCTAAACATTATAGATTAAAATTCCAATTTAGTCATCATATATTCCTGCTTTTTATTTTATTTTATTGTAGTTTAGACTTATTTGGTTATGATTGCTTTCCTATTTAGTTGTTGTAAATTATGTATGAATTCGCCAATTTACTATTGAATGAAATCAAACAAGCATTCATCAATGTCTTTCTGTACTTATTTCAATAACTTCATGGTTAGATGTCTCACAGTTGACGTTTTATTACACCAAGGAAATTTCGCCCTTGTATAGAAGTGTATTCTTCATTTGCATGCAGGCTTCTGGGCGGAAATCAAATATCAGGGCCTTTACCAGATGAGCTTGGCTCTCTTTCCAACTTGTTAGCGTTAACCCTGTTCTATAACAATATTTCTGGACCACTGCCCAAAACTTTTGCAAATATGATCAAGGCAATACACTTGTGAGTGTCTTCTACTTAGCCAAATGCTTTACAAAAAGCAATTACTCATTATTTTTATTCTAATTGCAGTCACCTGAATAACAATCAACTCAGTGGTCAGATTCCAACAGAGCTTTCTGCATTAACTAATCTCTTACACTTGTGAGTTCATTACATTTTTGTTGATGTTTTTTTATATTACAGAATGAGTATGTTTTCATATGTTGCAGTGAAAAGAGATTTTGAGAAATTTAATTTGCAGGCTGTTGCACAACAACAGCTTATCAGGGTATCTTCCACAAGAAATGTCAAGGATGTCAAATCTAAGGATTATGTAAGTTTACTCTTCCTTCACTCTTGTGTGATAACTCTTAAATTGGTCTGTGGCTGATGAAGCATGCAGATTTCCCATGATTGAAAGGATAGCTAATCACCCAATTTCTTTCTTCTTGTTGAAGGCAATTTGATAACAACAACTTTGAAGGTGCCGAGATTCCAGATTCCTTTAAAAACATGCACAGTCTGGTGAAGCTGTAATCTCTCTCCCTTCACCCGGATTTTCATATCCATTTTGCTAAATTAAGTATATGCAGGCAAAATGAACACAAAAATTTAAGGGTCAATAAATTTGTGCTTAATTCTTTCCTTTCAACTCAACAGGAGTCTTAAAAACTGCAGCCTGCAAGGAACCATTCCTGACTTTAGCAGTGTACCACACCTTCGTTACTTGTAAGTCTGCAGGAATTTGTTGATAAGTTATTTTAATAAATGATGGTTATGTCTTTTAGTTGAAAAAGACAGACTCAAATATGTGCCATTTTGCATTTATATGATATCTTCTGTGGACAATTCCTTGCATTAAATTGAAAATTTGCTGAATTTACATATTCAACTCATAGAAAATTAACAAAGACTTCGTTAAGAGTTAGATTCTTGTTGTCTGACATCTCTTACTTTCCATGTCACAGAGATCCTAGCTTGAATCAACTTAAGGGAAGCATACCAACAAATGGGCTTGGCGACAATATCACAGTTATGTATGTCATTGTCAATGTTGAAGTTCCTTACATTTACTACATTTTTCCAAATATACATATATAAATGGCCTTGCTGCAGCTTAGAATGAAGTTATTTCACCCTGATATGATAAAATTAAGTTGCTCTGTTTTTAATGTTGCAGTGATCTATCCCATAATATGCTTACTGGACCTATTCCATCAAATTTTTCAGGCTTTACTTCTCTCCAGAGTCTGTAAGAGGCTCTCCCCCTTTCTATTGACACTTTTTTTTTTTTTTTTAAATTGAAAAATTAAAGATTCCTGAAAAATTAGAAAGATATATGTGGTTAGAAATTTATATAAGACTGACAGGTTAATCTTCTTTAATTAATAGAGCTAGCTTGTAATTTATTGCAGGTCACTTGAAAACAATAATTTGACCGGTAGTGTTCCCGATAACATTTGGCGGAATGCTAATTTTAGTGCAAATGCAAAGCTTACCGTGTAAGACAAGAAAAAGTTAGATGGTTTTTGTTTGCTCCGTTTTTAGATCAAGTACTTCAAGAACAGTGGTTTAACATCAATACTCCAATTCTAGTTACCTAAATTCTCATATGATCTTGTTTGTTTCTATGTTTTACTTGCAGGGATTTCCGGAATAATTCGCTTACAAATATTTCGGGTGCTATAGATCCTCCTTCAAATGTCACCATTTGGTGAGTACTTGTAGTCTGTGCAAATAGAAATCTATGTAAGAAGTTTCTTTGACTCATCAGTTGAAATTTTTTGGACTGCTTAGGCTTCAGGGAAACCCTGTTTGTACAAGTGCACATGAATTCCAAATAGGTCAATTCTGTGGACCCAATAGTGGTGGTGGTGAGGTTTCTGAAACGTCGAATAACACTTCTGATCCCGCCTGTCAACCCTGTCCAGCAAGTTTGTATATGGAATAGAGATTGTTTTAATAAGTCCTAGCATGTTTGATTTTGGCCCATACAAGAATGAATTTGTGCTGTACATGACCTCCAATCTTGGCTTCAATAGTTATCAAGTACTTATCGAATCATTTGCAGGGGGAAAGGGTCAGAGACTATTTATTAGCTTAAAGATTTTTCCGCAATGTGCCAATGAATTTAACAAGAGTGAGATTTATCGGATTATGGAGTATATTGCTACATATAATCTTTCTTTGAATGACATCTTTGGCCCATATGAATTGCTCAGTTTTACACTCAATGGATCCTATGCAGATGGTAAGCCTCAAAACTGCAAAATTTTCTAATTAGAATTATAGTTCCTGATACATTTCTGGTCAGCCTGTTCTTGTGGATTACTTTTTCTTAGTCACTATGATCGATGATCGACCAAAGACTATTACTCATTTTCGTTTGTACGCAAAATTATTTAGTTCAATAAAATATAGTTAATCATATTTGTTTGAATTTCCTGAACTGGCAAGTTTCTCAAACCTGTCTTGGTGCAGTCAATCTTGGAAATAGCCTAAGCAAACGTGCTGTGATTGGAATTGTGTTCGGGTGCATTGCTGGCCTCATTGCAATTTCTTGGGTCATTTTGCTTATTTTCTGGAAAAGAAAATCAAAGGACAAGCAAGAGGTTTCAGAGCAACGGTCAAGTAAGTTCTTTTTGTAGTTGCCATGATCAAGAGGGCTGCCTTCTCTTGTATTTATATTTAGAAGCATAAACGATGTTTGTTTTAACAGTTGAACTTCGAATCAAAGCTGCAAGTGTCAAGGGATTTAGTTTTACAGAACTTGAAAAAGCTACGTTCGGTTTTAGTCAGACTAATCTAGTCGGTCATGGAGGCTATGGAAATGTTTACAAAGGCATTTTGGATGACGGCACAATTGTGGCAATCAAGAGGGCAAAGCAAGGATCCTTGCAGGGTGAGAGAGAATTCTTAACTGAAATAGAAATTTTGTCGCGCGTACATCATCGCAATCTCGTTTCATTGGTTGGATATTGTGATGAAGGCGGTGAGCAGGTACTTTATGCATTGCCATTTGGAGAATATATATGCATAACAAGCTCACTTCATAAGTAATAATATATTATCAGAAATAATTTTGATATACTCCCTAAAACAAGTCTTAAGTAAAATTAAATACGCTTAATAGTATATAATATTAAAAATCACAAGTATTTGTGTTTGCAGATGTTAGTATATGAATTTATGTCCAACGGTTCTATTCATGATCTCCTATATGGTAAATTTTTTTACTTTTATTTTCCTAGTTTGCTAACTTAGTTTTGATCTGTCACTCACAAACTATATCATATTTTAAATTTAATATTTTTGGTGTATTGATAGGTAGAATCTGCAATCCTATGAGTTTTGCCATGAGACTGCATATTGCATTGGGTTCAGCCAAGGGCATTATCTACCTCCATAAAGAAGCTGAGCCAGCCATCATCCACAGAGATATCAAGGCAAACAATATATTGTTGGACTCCAAATTTACTCCCAAAGTTTCTGATTTTGGAATCTCAAAGTTTGCACCAGTTCCAAGTCATGCAGGAGGTGAAGGACATGTGTTCACTGTTGTGAGAGGCACCCCAGGAAGTACATAATTGAAAATCAACAGTGAAATATGGATCTTTCATGTCATCTTTCGCGGATTGATCCTTTAAATGATAAAACACTGAACATCTATGCTTCAAATTTCCAGAGTGACTCACTTCCGGTTTGTCTTCTTAATGCAGGGCTACCTTGATCCTCAATACTTTCTATCTCACCAGGTTACAGAGAAAAGTGATGTTTATAGCCTTGGGATTGTATTTCTAGAACTGTTGACAGGGATGAAGCCTAATCATCATGGTAGAAACATTGTCCTGGAGGTATTTTTTTTTTTTTTTTCTTTTCACTCAATCAAGTACTCTCCTATAAGCCTTCATTCATAATCTTTCGTCCAAGAAGATGCCATGATTCAACTGCAACAACAGGTGAATTCAGCATGCCAGTCTGGGAGGATGTACTCTGTGATAGACAATAGCATGGGTCCATACCCCTCCGAATGCCTAAGAAGATTTATGGCATTAGCCCTCCAGTGTTGCGAGCACGAGACCAAGGATCGACCTTCAATGCTGCAAGTTGTGAGAGAGTTAGAGAACATATCTTCATTGCTTCCAGGATCAGAAACCTTCTCAACAGATTCAGATATAGCAGCCTCAGGATCCTCAGGAATTCCCACATCATCATCTGTCCATTCCAGAAGAAACTCATATGTGTCTGGTGATTCTGAAAGCCAACTTGTTAGTGGTGTTGTCCCCACCATCAGGCCTCGCTGATCCCCACCATCTTCTTTATGTGACTGTACTACTACTATCTAAGATCACTTTGCAGAAATTAAATGAACTCTGATTTATGTGTGTATCAGTTTGCATATAGTTTCTTTACACAGCTCGGATGTAGTGTTTATAAGGTGTAAATAATACATATTTATGCTTTTTTGTTAGAGCCTGTTGTATATTTCTTCTTCTGTAAGGAACTTCTTATAGCTGCAGAAAATCCGCGACCTGCATTCCTTGATTCCAATTGAATTTACTTCCACAACTCAACAGGAAATCCTTTGGTCTATACATTGGATTGCTACATCTCAAATTCTAAATATCTTGTGATTAAGTTTAAATAATTACTTAATTCTACTAATCATGTTTAAAGCCACTAATCTAATCTGAATGGGTCCCACAGTATCATTTTCTAGGGAACATGTGATTGGAGATGATATTTTAATTGGGCCAAATGACAAGTTTCCATCTACACTTTAACGAAACACCAAATTATGGCCTTTTAAGTTTGAAAAGTCATTTTTCCAAAGTTTGTATATACTGTTAAGTTGGGATGGTAATTGTGGGGAGGGGAACCAAATACTCTAATCTCTGTTTTCATTCCTGTGAAAAAAACAATTTTTGTCTTTGTTCTGCTCCTAATACAGAGATAAAAAGAAATCCTCGTCCCCTCCTTGTAAAGAAAATTTATATCCTCGTCCCTTATTATCTTTACATAAAAAAATTTTATTCCCTATTTTATTAAAAAAATAATAAAATATTTATTAAGTATCATAATATATTTGTAATAATTTTAAACTTTTAAAAATAATTTAATATTTAAAAGTTTAAAAAATATTTAAAGATAAGGCAAACCACAGAGAGAATGGCCAAAGAGAAAACAGGCTAAAGATAATTATATCTTATTTCTCATCAAATGTGCATAACTGTGAATATTTTAATCATTTTTATTCTTTTTTTTTTTTAATCTCATTTTTATTCGAAAAGAGATAGATTAAAAATTTAGTTTATAAGGTCAGATTGTCATCCCCACTCTTAAAGGTGTAAACCTTATAATAATATTTATATAAAATAACATAAACATTATGTTAGAATTAATAGTTCATTTTGATAAAGAGTGGAAAAATGATTTTTCTAACTTAAATGGCGGGAATTGTCATTCATCAAACATTTGGTGGAAATAGGCATCTGGCCTGCCTTTTATCATCTCCCAGATTGTCAAACAGCTTACGGCTTGTAGGCAGAGACTAAATAAAATAGTGGTTGTCTTTCATCCTATATTCTCTGTCGGTCCAACGACGCAATTTGAATCCTGAAAATGGCTGAAATAATTTATTAATGGAAAAGGGCACTAACTTGGCTAAGCATTTGCAGCAAGAGTTTTCAGAAGCTGACACCATATTTGGCCATCGGCGTTGCAGTCAAATCGGCAGGCTTGACTTTATGTGCACCAAGAACAGGAGTAGTTAAGAACTGGCCAACTGGGTGCTTACATTATTGAAGGATGTGCATAAATTATAGAAGAAATTGTTAATTTATATCCAAATAGCAGCACATGAATTCGTATAACAGGTCCTAGTTATCTGTCTTTCTCACCCGTTAAAAAAACAAAGGGGGTCAAACGAGTTATTTCCACGCAAGCTTTTCCTAAATAATATCTAAACAATTTTTAAAAGTTGAATTTTTATATATTAACTAAATTTCTTCTAATTTTATTAATATTTTTATTAATATAATTAAAAAATTTTAATAAAAAATAATTTTAATATTAAAATAAATTGTAATATAAATTAATATTAATATTATAATAATAATAATTTTAAAACATTACATAAATTAATAAATATTTAAAAATTTAAAAAAAAATCATTATCGCTTTCAACGGTGGCCGCTATTAAGTTAACTAGGTGGTTAGAGCTGGCTATTAAATATTTAACAGAAACGTCTAAATATGATTGTTTCCGCTATTAGAAATGGCAAAAAAAGTTTGGTATATTTAAAATTGACTGTTTTCGATTATTTTTTATGGTGGAGGTAATCGGATCTAGTCGTCACTATCAGATCTTTGATAATCAGACTAATCGTCTCTGTTATCGATATGGTGAGATTAGATACTAATAGAATAGGATGATTGTTTTCAATTATCTGATTATGTTAATAACAACCATCGTAACCCGTAACGATGGCTATTTTTTAAAATATTTTATTTTATTTGTTTTTTAGTTTTTTTATTAATTTTTTTTTATTTTTATTATTATTTTAATATAATATTAATATTATTTTATAGTTTAATTATTTTTATAAAATAATTTTATTTTTAATTTTTATTCAAAAAATTTAAAATTTTTTTTAATCAATTAAATTAAATAATTAATTTTAGTCCAGAATAAATATTTTTAAAAATTTTCATGAGAATTTGTCGTTTAGAAAAAAGCTTAGGGCGGAATAAGTCCTTTGGCCAACAAAAAATCCCAAAATCCTGTCAAACTGTAACATAAGATTCGTGAAGTCTTCCATTTCAGTATCAGAAACTTCAAGTTATTGGTATCGGTGCTTTTGATCCGTATCTAAGATAATGTCAACGTAAACATTTATGGAGAAAGTTCTTCATCCTCAATGTCAATACTTTTTTCTTGCTTTATATGTCACTCATCGGTAAAATTTATCCTTCGTAACTCCAATCTGCGCGTACTTGCTTCTGAACTTTGTACAATCATGTTTCACTCAAAAACATGATTACTAAGAACCAAATATGACCAGGTGCCTTTGACCATAATTTTGACACTTTCTGCTTAAGAGAATGCTTGAAACTTACACCATTGAAATCCTGATAAAAATAGATACAACCTGGATCACTTGAAAACTGGCCATGTTGAAAAATATGGCCGCCAGGAAGACTAATTTAGCCTCGTTTACAAAAACTAATTGTCTTCCCACGTGGCCCCAACACTTGTACCTTCACATTTAATGTCGGAAATAATCAAAGTACAATCCTCTCAGCATTCACTTGAAAGCTTCTCCTTTGTTACATGAATATGAAAACAAAAGGACCCGTTGCTTATTTTATTGTCTGTCACATCTTTTTTATGAAGAAAATGGAGAGCTTTAATATCTTTTGGCGTTTTAGATGAACTGGCGATGACGACTGTGCCATCTCAGGAGCCACTTTTTTCCTTTATATAGAGAAGTCTATGGTGATACACTACCGCCTTTAATCAGAAACTTTTTCTGTTTGGTTTGCGTTTATGTGCTTTATCTTTCAACAATCATCCTTGACTGTGTTTTGGATTCAAGCTCCGAGGATTCAAATTCACATATATTTCATCTCCTGGCAGATATTATCTTCGAGGGCTTTAAGATTATTTCTTGGTTTTTGGTTTGATTGAGTCATTCTTGGCTAGATTATCGTTATTCTGCATTAAGGAAGAAGAAAAGTCAGCTTATGATAGCCAAGCAATTCTACAAGACTTAGCATTCTGATAGGGAACTTGAGTTGATTGTTCATTTTCCCCTTTTAACATGCTTCTTACAGCCAAATGTTCTTCTGGGGTTTAAAGGCTCATTCTTTTGTTGGAAGTAAATGTTCTGTTACTGCCAAATTATCATTGACCATTTGGGATTTATACTTTTTGATCACTTGTTTTGTAGATTATCAAGATGGTGGGGATAAGATCTTGTGGATTTGTTTATGCCGTGTCATGTGGTTACTTGGTGCTTTTGGCAGTGGCTCAGATTACAGATCCTTCAGAAGGTGATTATTGCTGCAAATTTTAAGTGTTCTGTAGTTTCTTCAATATTTCCCACTGTATCTAGCTTCCGCGTCAACAGAAGTTCTTAACACATTTATAATGTCACTGCTTTTCCCAGATATGTGCTCAATTTTCTTTTTTAACTTTCCTGCACTAAATTCCACCATATATCTTGAACACAAAAGTTGGCAGATGCCCAATTGATCATGTAGTGTAGATTCAGTCAAAATGATTGAAGTCATACTAATAAATGTTGTGGCTCATTATGTTCCGTAAATTCTTGAAAAATCTTGTTTCTGAACAAATTCTAAAGCAGGTGACTGTTGAGGTCAAATTTTGAATATAGGTAATAGCACTATACTTAATTTCGAAGAGAAAAATTGCAACTAGTGAAAATCGCACCAAGTAATTTATGTTGATTCCATTTGTTTTAGGTTGGAAATATGTATAAAAGTGTCAAGTGTCTTATTGAAGTTCAATATTTTGATCTGAGAAGATGGCTTACTGCTATTGTGACATTTTATTTCTTGGATAATAATCTATGGAAGGAGAAATGAACTTGGGTTTTGGGCAGTATGTATCTTTTTCTGCCCGTCAGGGGGCTTAGCATTAAAAGAAAATTGCTTCCTTATCTCCTGATTTTATAGAGGTATCTTTATTGGATTATAACTTTAGAGAGCATCCAGGAACTTATTTGCTAATTTCAATTTGCAGTCAGTGCATTGGTGGCAGTCAAGAGCAAATTATCCGATCCTATGAACAATCTCAGAAACTGGAACAAGGGAGATCCATGCTTATCAAATTGGACTGGAGTCTTATGTTTTGATACAATTAATGAGACTGATGATCACTTGCATGTTCGCGAGTTGTATGTCCTTGCCGTACCATGTTTATACTTAGTCTTTGCTCTTTGTTGCCTATATTCTGGTTTTGCAAATCTTTGAATTTTAAAGATATGACAATTAATGATTCTGAATCGTTATTTTTGATACAGGCAGCTCCTGAACATGAATCTTTCAGGAAACTTAGCACCTGAGCTTGGACAACTATCTCGTCTTCAAATACTGTGAGACATAAAATTTACATAAGTTGATATCTTAGGAAAGTTGAATTATATCTTATATCTTCCAAGTTGCAGTCTTGCTAAAAGCTTTCCATGTTCTTTGTCTGCTGGCAGGGATTTCATGTGGAATGATCTGACCGGAAGCATACCAAAGGAGATAGGGAATATATCATCTCTAGTACTCTTGTAAGTTGTAGGTGCAGGTGTTTACGAAATTATGCATATCCAAATATGATGCTATTTGAGAATCTTGGTCTAATGTGCTTGATGTACATGCATGTGCAGACTCTTGAATGGAAACAGATTATCAGGATCTTTACCGGAAGAGCTAGGCAAGCTTTCAAACTTGAATAGACTCCAAGTAGATCAGAACAATATTTCAGGCACAATACCAAAATCATTTGCTAACATGAGCTCAGTGAAACACCTGTAAGTGGATTTTCAATCAAAAGGCTAGTTCCATTTAGAAGGCAATCATATATCTTTCACTCATTTTGTCTGCTGATTATCTGATAATTGCAGTCACTTGAACAACAACTCATTTGTTGGTCAACTTCCAGCAGAGCTTTCCAAATTGTCCACACTTCTTCACTTGTAAGTTCATAGGAATATTACTTTTATCATATATTTCTGCTGTAACTTGTTCTTGTTTAGACAATTTTTCTGTATTAAAAGCTGTTATCTGATCAGGAGATATGTGGTTGATTAAACACATGTATGCAGGCTTGTGGATAATAATAACTTGACTGGATATCTCCCACCAGAATACTCAGAGTTGCCGTCGTTGCACATCCTGTATGTTTCTCTGCCCCATATCATCTTAATTCTTATGTTTTACTTAATCTTAGTCATGTTATTTATCAGCTTGGTTGTCCTGTTTCATTGTTGGTATGAACTTGAGGATGAAATAAAACATTAAAGGCACGCTTAATGGGAATTCTTCTTCCTTTTTCTTCTTTGTGCAGTCAACTTGATAACAACAACTTTAGTGGTACAGAAATTCCAGCCGGTTATGGAAACTTTTCCAGCTTAATAAAATTGTAAGTTTTATCTAATACTGTATTACATTCTTCTACCAAAATATTATGTGTATTATAAGGCCTAGATATCTAATTTTCCTTGATAAACCACTGACTCTATAAATCTAGTCAGAGGACCTTTTACTTGGCTTCAGAAAGAAAGTATTAGCTGGGAATTTTTTACAAAACTATGAAATGTGTGAGAAATCTATAATTTAACTTGGCTATGTAGATATTGCAACTGCAACTTGTAAGGTAACTTCAACAGAAGAGATTCCATGAATGGGTCCTACACTGGGATTTTCTAAACATTAACTGCATATCAAGTTTGAAACCTCTAGTACCTGCAAAATGCTCATATGTTGGCCACAGTTGAATTGACAACTTTGATGCCTGCAGTTGCAATTACCATTACTTGGTGGTTATTGTTGTCAGCATCAAAGTGATAAAACAAACTTTTTTTTTGCCATACATCAAAAGAATATTTTATGCTGATACTACTTCATTTTCTCTCCCAAAATTGGCAGAAGTCTGAGAAATTGCAGCTTGCAGGGACATGTTCCTGATCTTAGCTGGATTCAGAGCCTTTACTATCTGTAAGTCTAAGAATTGTCCAAATTTAGTCACAGATTTTTCGTTATTCACTTTGACTAGGATGCATTAACTCTTGAAGTTTTGATTTATAACATTTCCATTCTAGATGGCAACCAAATTCAACTTGTATTTAATTTTTACTGGACTCATGTGACAGGGATCTTAGCGAGAATCAGCTCAGTGGACCCATACCATTAAACAAGCTTTCCAATAATGTGACAACCATGTAATGGCATCACAAACTTGTCGCTCATTTTGTTCAACATAGATAAGTAAAATTAGAGTGCATGTCAGAATAAATTTTTACCTTTGCCATTCCAGTGATCTGTCAGAAAACCGTCTTAGTGGATCCATCCCAGCAAGTTTCTCAGATCTTCCTTCTCTTCAGAAACTGTGAGTTTTTACTTGTAATCATTCCTTGTCATTTCCTGCTATGGAATTACAATTATGAATTAGCATTTAGAGACTTTTTCTTATTGATGATTGAATTATCTAAATATTTTTCTTTTTAAAAAAAACTCCTGTGAATTGGTATGTCAATGATCTTTCTATTCACTCTGGATATGATTTTTAAATTATCTTCAACTTCAGGTCACTTGATAACAATTTTTTAAACGGTTCAATCCCAGCAAGCTTATGGCAGAACATATCCTTCAGTTCAAGTGCTAGACTGTCACTGTAAGATTTCAAAAAAGAAACTTTGCATTGTTGATTTGGTGTTATGCTTCACTGATTCCCTGCTGATTTACAATAATTCATGACAAACCATTATTCTGAAATTGAGTCAAGTGTTTTTATTTATTACTTTCGGAGTGAGGTTCATCAGTTTTGTTAGTCTGGCTCCATAAAATGTAAACCTTGTCTCTTGCCAATCATTTATTCAAAATGCAGTGACCTGAGGAACAACTCTTTCTCAAGCATTTTAGGGGATTTAAATCCTCCAAACAATGTCACACTAAGGTATGCCACTTTCTTATTGCAGTGACACATAGGCTACAAATGCATTCATTTTTTTCCCCAATTCATTTAATTGTATATATCATTGTACGTTCTGCTAGTTGGACATCTTGTAAGACCACTAATGATATGAAAATTTCAAGATTCTGAGCTTCCAAGGATTTATCTGTTTCCATGGTACATATGAAAATCAAGGAATCAGTTTGTCTACTGATAATTTAATATAAAATCTGCTTAAAAGATAAATTTATAAACTTAAGCCTCTGAATCGTGGCAAGATTATTTGGTTACATTGACCTGCTATAGGAAAAGCCTGCAAGAATATCTCTCTGCAAATGATACAACTAGCTTCTCTAATGTTTGAGATAGCATTGAGCTCTGACTTGCCCGGGAGCCAACAAAGAGCGATGCCATTATCTGTTAAAATCCTGTATACTTTCTTTTATTCAGTGTCTCATGAAGACTGATATGCAGGATTACAGATGTTTAATAACGTAAATTGATGTATGATGTCCTAGAAATGGTATGCAAATGCATGGAGAAAATCTCCAATGTATTTGTTTATTGATTTTTATCCTTTTTACTGTTTGGTGATCCACTTTCTTTTCCTTTTATTCTGACAGTTGTGAAAATTACAAACACTTTAATAATGGAAGATCTCATCTGCATTTTGGTCCTTTAATCTTTCCGTGCATTTCTTATCATTTTAGCAGTCTATTTTTAGGCTTGGTGGCAATCCCATCTGCACAAATGCAAACATACCAAACATAGACCAATTCTGTGATTCTGAAGCAGAAGATGAGGGGACAGTGACAAAATCCACCAAATGTCCTATTCAAGCATGTCCCACGGATAATTTCTATGAATATGTCCCAGCATCCGGTGATTTATGTGCCTGTGCCGCACCTCTGAGAATCGGATACCGGCTGAAAAGTCCCAGTTTCTCTTATTTCCCTTCATATTTCAGCTTTTTTGAAGCATATGTGACTAGTGCTCTCAACTTGGACTTGTATCAACTATCAGTTGATTCATTTGCTTGGGAGAAAGGACCTCGTCTGAGGATGTACTTGAAGTTGTTTCCTCCTGCCAACTCTAGTACATTTAATACAAGTGAGGTGCAGCGAATTACTGACATATTTGCATCCTGGGAATTTCCTGGTAATGACTTATTTGGACCGTATGAGTTGCTCAACTTCACCCTCCTGGGACCTTATTCCAGTAGTATGTATCTAAGCCTGCCATTTCTCTTTAATTTGTTCTAAAAATTTTAGCCTTAAGTCAGGACTTAATGGGATTAAGTCAGCGAAGTTGCTCCATAGATACAATGATCTTGGAATTGATAGATGAAACAGTTTGCTTATGTTTCATTGTCTTTCTGCATGTTTCAACATAAATGCTATCTTGATTTATACTTACCATTACTTAAATGCTACAGTAACTCCTGAGACTCGAAGGACAGGTATCAGTAAAGGCCTTTTGGCGGCAATTGTAGTTGGAGCCATTGCCAGTACCGTGGCAATAACTGCCACTGTTACATTCCTGGTGATAAGAAGACACACTAGAAATCAGCACTCTCTGTCAAGAAGACGCTTGTGTGAGTTTTTAAATAAAGTACCTATTATTGATTTCAAGGTTAAGATTTGAACTTTATTATGCTTTGCAGCCACAAGGGCTTCAATGAAAATTGATGGAGTGAAGGCCTTCAAGTTCAAAGAATTAGCATCAGCAACCGACAACTTCAACCACTCAACTGAAGTTGGTCAAGGGGGCTATGGAAGGGTTTACAAAGGCATTTTTTCTGACAACACAATAGTCGCCATAAAGCGTGCAGAAGAAGGATCTTTACAGGGCCAAAAAGAATTCTTAACAGAGATAAAATTACTGTCAAGGTTGCATCACCGGAACCTGGTTTCCTTGTTGGGCTACTGTGATGAACAAGAGGAGCAGGTATGCTCTTGTGGATGCCAAGACATCTGAATTATAGATATTTTTAAGCCTGTAAAAATTGGATCAATCACATATATGAACTATCTGCTTGTGTTCTTGCTACTTGTGCAGATGCTGGTGTATGAGTTCATGCCTAATGGCACCTTGAGAGACTGGCTTCCTAGTATGAAAGTTTTCAGGATTTTTGGTTCTTAATCACTCTTGTTTTCATTTTCCTGGCTCAAGATTTGTGGTGAATAACAAATGCAGGTAAAGCTAAAGCATGCCTTGATTTCAGTATGAGGGTCCGCATTGCATTAGATTCAGCTAAGGGGATTCTTTACCTCCATACTGAAGCAAACCCGCCTGTGTTCCACCGAGATATCAAAGCCAGCAACATACTTCTGGACTCCAAGTTTATTGCTAAAGTTGCTGATTTTGGACTCTCAAGGCTAGCTCCAGTCCTAGATGATGAAGGAACCATGCCAACTCATGTTTCCACCGTTGTGAAGGGAACACCAGTAAGTTTCAAGACATCACCATCATTCATTCTCATTTTCAAGGATCTCTGATCTGTAATTTAGTTCATTGTTAATATATTATCCGTTTTAAACATTAAATTTGTCACAATTTTACATTTTGATAGTTCAAAAATTTATAAGCTATTTAACTAATCTACTAACAATATACATGCAGGGTTATCTCGATCCAGAATATTTTTTAACTCATAAATTAACGGATAAAAGTGATGTTTATAGCCTTGGAGTTGTCCTTCTTGAGCTCTTGACCGGCATGAGGCCAATATCACAAGGCAAAAACATAGTCCGCGAGGTACTTTGTTAAACACAACTCTTTCTTCTTCAATGTCAATTCTCTGCTGCGTATCTTTCTTAACGAGAAAAGGAAACCTACATATATCCAGGTGAATGTGGCTCGAGAATCAGGCTTGATGTTCTCCATTATAGACAACGGAATGGGGTCTTACCCATCTGAATGCATCGAGAGGTTTGTAGCTTTGGCCCTCAACTGTTGCTATGACAACCCAGAACGTCGGCCATCCATGTCGGATGTGGTGAGGGAGCTAGAAAATATACTGAAGATGATGCCAGAAACTGATGCCACGTTTTCTGAATCCACCTCCATGAAGTCTGGTAGCAAATCAGCATCAGCTTCCTCATCTTTCATCACAAGAGATCAATATTTTTCCTCTAATATATCAGGCAGTGATCTTGTCAGTGGCGCCGTTCCCACCATTTCCCCTCGTTAAGACCCAGAACAAGGAGTTCTAATTTTGCTTTTCATGTGCAGTTGTAGTTGTATTACGAGGAATATGTTCGAATATTCCAATAAACAAGTGTTTATGGGCTGGAGGCGTTGCACCGTTGCCCCTTGCACCCCTTCCTGCTCATCAGGGAGCAAGGTCCTCGCCCATAGATTGGATAACAGGATCAAGTAATACCTTACAGACAAAATAGAACAGTTTAAATCCAGAATCATAATAGGTTGTGTATTAATGTATAATTAATCCTGTAAAGATACATAGATTGATATGTATAACAAAATTAAGATTGTGTACCATTATATGAGAAATTAATTTAAATAATCATTTTTATTAATTAAAGTATAATTTTATTATTTTTTGTTTTTACAAAAAATTTTTCTTTTTCGTATATTTGAATATGTATGTTACATATAATATGAGTAAAATTTAAAATTATTAATTTTATATTTATATACGTGTTAAAATGCATGTTTGATGCATAATATATTATACAATGATCTAATAAGTGTTATAAAAAATTATTATAATTTTTTAATATCGATGAATCAAATAAGATCATGCCAACAATAGAAAACAAATTATCAAATAAGTCTCTTATTTTTTAGAATTAATGGCATTCAAATAATAATTAAAAATATAAAGACGATCCCAAATGTTAACCTAACTGGTAAAGAATTAAAAAGATTATTAACAAGATGTCAGGTTTAAACTGTATAATATATTATAATAAATCATAATTTTGATTTTTGTAGTTGATAATTAGGAATTAAGTGATTACTGAATTTAACCGTGTAATAATAATGGGTCTCACCTACGTTAACCGGAAAAAAAAGGCCAAAGAACTATTTCCCACCCATAGTTTGAGGCAGGGACGAAGTCCCACCCGCAAGTTTTCAAAAACCCGGTCTCCCACCTTTGGATCAAAATTCAAACATATTTTATAATTTTTTAAATGAAATGACTAAAATACCCTTTAATAAATAAAAATTTATAATAAAATTATAAAATAATTTTTAAATATAAAAAAATTAAAAAATATATTAAAAATTTTAAAAAATAAACTGACATAGCCAGATGCTGGTGATGGTAGTTGATAAAATATAAAAATATAAATTTTTATATTAAAATTTATATTAAAAATTTATATATACAAAATATAAAAAATTTTGAATAGAATTTATATTGTACAAAAATATGAATTCATAATTCGAATTTATGACTTAAATTCATGATTCATTGATAAAACGAACTTCAAAATTTATTCAAATTCATGATTAAGGTGTTTTATACTTTTTAAATATTTTAAGGATTTGGTTGAGTATAATACAACAATCCTCTTATCATTAAAATTTACACATATAATTCAATATTAAACTGTGAATATAAGAGATTAATTTATGAATATATAATTATATAAATTATAAAATTTAATTATAATTTTTTTAAACTGAACTATGTTTAATAGCTTTGGGCCTAAATCAAGTCTTATGTAAACCCAACTGAACCAGTTTGAGCCCCACAACATTTGGTGTATTATTTTTAAAATTTTTAATTTTTATAATTTTATAATTTATTTTATTATTATTTCATTTTTAAGAGTGAATCATTGGAGAAAACAATGGAGACCCACCACATCAAGATCGATGAGAGCAAAAATTTATATTCTTTAAGCTTGGTTGAGTGTTTTCAAGCTATAGACAATTGTGAATAGTATCTTTTTTCAGCTAAATCACAAGAGAACAAAAGACGAAGAAGAGACTTGAAAAGAGAGGGACTCTGAGATAATTTTTTGATTCTTATGGTTTCTGATATTATTTTTAATCTCATGGTTTAAAATATTATAATCTTTTACCCTATGTTTTCAATTTATTATTGTTCATCATATCCTATGTAAAAGTTGTCTGGAAAAGTCATTTTTCATAATTATGGTTAGATTCAAACTGAATCAATTTGATTTAAATTGGTGTTTCACTTGATTCATATTTAATTCAGGCAAATACTTCAATTTAATAGTTTAGGTCGAATTTAGTTCAAATCGTTGATGATATTATTTATCCTATAAATGATATTATTTATCTTATCGATAAACTCTAATGATGTTTTGATTAGTTTAAACGAATTTAAATTCAAATTTGAACATATTATTTAAGATTCAAATTAAACTTGAGTTAAACTATATTTAAATTCGGTATGAATCTACACATGCCTATATATAGTTGTGTAAGTCTGTCACAGATCTAATGAATGACCTATAAGTAAACTGGCAAGTAGAGGTGAAATTCAAATTAAGATGAAACTCAAATAAAAACAAATTGGTGAACAGTTGTATTATAGGGTTGCTAATTGGATAAACAGTTTAACCCTAATTCTACTGTAATCTCTCTTTATCTCTCTTCATCTTCATATGGTGGGTCTTCACTGTAATCTCTCTTCATCTTCAATTATCCTCCAGTCTCCAGATATCTACCATTCAAAAATACTCATAAATCTCTCACCACAAAAATATCTTTGCTCATAACACATGCCATCAATCATGTATTTTCGTTGCTTTTTCTTGGTTAAAAAAAAAAAAAGAAGCTTTCCGGTGGAAAATGAAGAATAAAGTCGTGGTAGGTAGAGAAGACAATTAATCTGACAAAAACAAAATCATCTTCCAGGAAACATCCACATGACACAGACTCTACCCTTGAAATTATTAACAAGCCATCCTGCGTCTACATTTCAATGTCTATATTTTCCGTGCTTTTTCTTGGTTTCATGCCTCATAAACACTAAATCACAATTCCACACACTATTTGTTAAAATGTTTTCAGAACAAGAACCCAAAACTCCTAGCAGAAAAACGTGACATACCTCGCGAAGAAAAGGTACCGAAGATTCAGAGACATCGCACTGGACACCCACACGCGAAGATCGATGAGAGAAATTTAGACATTTCCATTTACACGGGGAAAGACTTTGACATCATTCTTTTTACCCTTATTGTTTCAGATTATTACTGTTTGTCCCGTTATTTTTAATATTACAATTTTGGACCTTCTGTTTTCAAATTATTATTATCATTCTTCTATTTTTATTTTTTTTTCAATCCTTTTTCAAGTTTATAAAACAAATTCTTTCTAATTTTATTAATATTTTTAATAAAATAACTAAAATACTTTTTATTAAAAAAATAAATAATATTAATATTAAAATAAATTTAATATAAAATAGTATTAATATAATAATAATATTTGTACAAAATAACATAAACATCATGTTAGAATTAATAGTTCAATTTGATAAAGAGTGGAAAAATGATTTTCTAACTTAAATGGTGGGATATTGCCATTCATCAAACATTAGGTGGAAATAGGCATTTAGCCTGCCTTTTATCATCTTCCAGATTGTCAAACAGCTTACGGCTTGTAGGCAGAGACTTAATAAAATAGTGGTTGTCTTTCATCCTATATTCTCTGTCGGTCCAACGACGCAATTTGAATCCTGAAAATGGCTGAAATAATTTATTAATGGAAAAGGACACTAACTTGGCTAACATTTGCAGCAAGAGTTTTCAGAAGCTGACACCATATATTTGGCCATTGGCGTTGCAGTCAAATCGGCAGGCTTGACTTTATGTGCACCAAGAACAGGAGTCGTTAAGAACTGGCCAACTGGGTGCTTACATTATTGAAGGATGTGCATAAATTATAGAAGAAATTTGTTAATTTATATCCAAATAGCGGCAAATGAATTCGTATAACAGGTCCTAGTTATCTGTCTTCTCACCCGTTAAAAAAGGCCAAAGGACTAATTCCCACCCATAGTTTGAGGCAGGCACAAAGTCCCACCCTCCAAGTTTCAAAAGCCCATCTCCCACCCCTAGAAACATTTTTTATAATTTTTATACTCAAATGACTAAAATACCCTTTTAAAAAATAAATATTTATAATAAAATTAAAAAATAATTTTTAAAAAA
>JAJEJH010000389.1:283521-341504 GCA_026122585.1 Anacardium occidentale | reverse complement strand
GGAACCAGGTGGTTGGAAATGGTCACCTGGTTCTATTATGGGCCGCCACCGCCGCCGGTGCCGGTGGCAGTGGCTGCTTTTGGAATTTCCAAAATTTTTTTAAAATTTTTTTTAAAATTTTTTTGAATTTTTTTTAATATTTTATATTATTTAAAAATTATTTTATATTTTTATTATAAATTTTTAATTTTTAAAAGGGTAATTTAGTAATTTTAATAAAAATAATAAAAAAAAAATTAGTGATGGGTGGGACTTCAGGCTTTTAAACTTAAGCGGGTGGGAATTTGTCCCAACCTCAAACTATGGGTGGAAAATGTCCTTTGGCCTTTTTTTAAATATATTTTAGTTTCAGCTTTCTGTACATCAAAGTCAGTGATTTTCTGAGTTCTGAAAGCTGTATAAATGCATACATACATACGTACGTACATACAAGTGGGAGACACTATCAAAAGAATTACATAAAGAAGTCCAAAAGAAAAAAATTGGCACGTGATATATGAGAAGGATGTTGCAGTAGAGTCGACCTTTATAGTGGCTCTTTCTCTACAAAGCCAGCTACTTGCCTCATACGCACAGCTCATCTCCACCGTCAAATTCATGGCTGCTAATTTGGAATGAATTAAGCAATGAACAAAAAACCCTAATTATATAATATATGATATTGATTTTGTTGCGCAAATGATATATGCAATAATATGCTAAATGAAATAACAATCCCCATTAAACTATCTTATCACATCACTTGTAATATAAAATTTGACAAGTATCTTTTATCATATTTTTCAATGGTTGAGTTAAAAACCTAGACGCATACTCAAAGCAAGAAGTGCCTTGTAACTTTATAAGGTTTATATGGTTGAGTCATGATTGTGATGGAGATGTTTATGTGTTTTTAGAGTATAAATGTTGATGTATATACAATACAGAATTAAAATAACTGAAGTCTTTTATCAGAATCATGTGGATTGTGTATGGGACTCTTCCATATAAGAGGGTATGTGATAGAAGAACGGAGCTATACTTTCCTAAATCAGTAAAAAAACGGGGGAAAAATAAGAAGCCATTGATGGAGCTGGAAGAAAAGATCCACACGCATGCCATATCCCACGTGGGGCGCATTTCTGCACATGGTTTTGCGTGTGAGATTCTTGTCCAAATCCACGGCATGGATGGGTAGATCATCCCTCTTTAATTAACTTTGCTTCGCTATTCAAAAGTGAATCGAATTCATTTGGTCCGGCCGCCCACCCATGCATCCTCACTACCTCATCAACCTTGGCTTATTGTTTCATAAACCAGCTTAACTTAGACCTCTCCAGTCTCCACTCCAGCCATTATGTTTGACTCACCCAATTTCCCAATAAGCATGATCAATGACAAGCAATAGAGGAGTTTCAAGCTATGTAATTAGATATAATTATGCATAAATAATATTACTTACCCCACAAAGATTTGCAGCTCCAAATGGTTGATCAAAATTGCTGTGGAGAAGTGGTCCATTAATAAAGAGTAAAACATGACATAATTTTCATCATTCCAAGTTTAGATTATCCATGTTTATAAATGTGGGATCAAAGTTAAACTTCCTGCACCAAATAAGTGAACAATTATGATGTTGATAGAAGAAATCACGGAATATATAGGGGAGATTTCAAAGGTCAATTTCTTACCATTAATCCTCAAAAATAAAACACTTAAGGAATGATGGTATAAGATATGAAAGGATTTGAGGGGTCAAGTTAATTGTATCGCACCAACAAGGATGGATACAAATTATTGCTTGGTTTATGGAATAAAGAAGAAAAGGGTTGATCATATCTTTGCATCTACCAAATCGTCTAGAGAAAAGTTTCCATTATCACATCATTCTGGTTGAATCTTAAGATGCCACCTTCACTTCACTAGTTACTCTATTTCCACCAAATTGAAACAATCTTATCAATCAATCAACCAAGATTATGGTCGGTCACTCAGTTGGCAATTTAATAATAACAACAATGTGGATAATTGAGCTTATAATAAGATTGATGAGTTTTCAGAGCTGAATATAGAGCTAGGTAATATGAAAATTAGAGCTTGGCATGATAATAATAATGGGGTGTGTGGGACTGTCTCCTTTATCTGGGTAGATTCTTAGTTATTTCTATGATGGCCTGAGTTTGTGTGATCAACTCAAAACATAAAAACAAAATGGAGAATAAAGTATATGCTGAAGGTGAGTGTGTGTTGAAAATATAATTGCAAAGATCCTCAAAAGTTAGATTAGTTTAGAATATCTCAATGGTTGGTGGGGGAATGAATATTTTTAAGGATTGATTATGGAGAATCTCATGATGTTAAATCCATGTCTAGTGTAGACAAAACATACATACTTTTCCTGCCACTTAGTGTGAATTAAAACAATCTCTCAAGTGGGTTGTGATTAATAATAATAATAATAATAGCAATAATAGGTTTAGTGTAGAGAATACACAATATTGTAGCCAAGTGTCTCTAAGTCAGGGGCAAGCTTCATTTCTTAATCTTTGTCGGACATTCCACTATATTTATACTAAAACCGTTGAATGTGTCTCTCAAATTATGCATGATAGGCCGGTTGGTTGATTTTAAAGTCCACCCGGGCCTTTGCGCGGTCCTTGATATAGGGCAAAGAGGATAAGATATAAGTATCAACATCATCTAATGACATAGCAAGGTTTGTGATCTCGCCCCTTCTTGCCTTATACTTTTAACTTTAAACTCAACTCTAATATATCCTATACATTCGCAAACCTACTTAAAACCACAACATATTTGTAGGTATTACATTAACCTTAAGAGATGTTTCCATCATCCCACAATGCAAGTCATGTCTGGCCAGCTTTCATGGAAAAGTGAAATGACATAACTAGTGTGCAGTAAAACGTATGAAAAAACGTTACTATTAATTATGACTGCATAAAAATTAACCGAACTGATTGAATTAAATCAATCTAATTTAAACAAAAAATTATGTTTTAAGTTGTTTTATAGATAATTACGGTTTTAAATTTTTTTATAAAGCTAACATTTGGTTTTAAGAAATAAAATTCAATAAAGTCAAAACAAACTAATAAATAGAGTAAAATTATGTTTTTTTAATATATAATTTATTACTAGTTTTACTTATAATATAAGCAAGAAATTTTCAAGTACAAAATTTAATTTGGAACAAACTAGTTTGGATAGATAAATGCTTTGCAAACACCATGATTGAGCAAGAAATTATTTTACTAATATATGCAAATTATGCTTTAAATTTTCAAGAAGTTAAAACTACTTATTTTAGAGGATTTTTTCCACTATTATTTTAATCCTTATTGGCTTTTTGTCATTATCGTTTTATTGCTATTATATTATCTTATTTTAATGTTTGTTAAAATTTTATAATTTTTTTGAATTATTGTTCTTAATTTATTTTTTACATTTGTTAAATTGACCAAACCGACTTTTCAAATCAAATTTAAATAACTTCGGTTTTGATATTTTTTTAGTACTGTTTGATTTGGTTTACAGTTGAAGTATTTAAAAACTAACTTTATTGATTTAGTTAAAAATATTTGCTTTAAACACACCAAACCTAATCATGAACACTTATGTTGCCAGATAAGAAGTTTTTATCACAAAAATCTTATAATCTCCACGTGAGTCTTATTCAAGTTGATATCTAAGGAAGTTTCTAAAGTCTTCCCTATGCTATGAAAACTAAAGGGCAAGAATTGTATGATAGAATCCTATGGGAATCCATTTGGTTAATAATGATTAGTGCCTAGCTACAACAATAGTGGTATGGTGCCGATTTTTGCCGCATTAAATCAAGACAGACTTTTGCTTATCTGTCCTTAACTTGATAGACTTTTCCCTTTAAAGCAATAAGAAGAACTTAACAAAATAGTAAATCTTCTAAATATGAAAAAGATAATGTTTTAATTCACATTCATGTCTATTAAGGAAATTTATCTTTTCCTTTCCAATGGGGAGCATGCTATGAATACAATTATTTTATTTTAATTCAATTATAAGAGGAATAAATCTTGATGATCATAACTGAACTAAGAATACTCATATCTTATTATATAAATATAACTTCCCCCTCTTTGTCTTATTAATATAAAAGAATCAATATCAAAGGAGAAGAGAAGGCTAGAAAAGAAATACACTAAGGAGAGCTACTCAATATACTATTTAGGGTTCTTATACACATTTTCACCCTTTTGAAATTATATTGTATTAACATCAACTAATAATGCACCATAGATGTATATATTTTTTCAATTATTAGATTGAACCATGTTAAAACTTTCTTATTTTTTTATTTTTTTTATATCTAATTTATTCAATTCTAAGATTAAATTTGAACTGAATTGACTTAGAATTGAATTCAAGCTCAATTCGAACGAGTTATAGCCTAACAATCGTAAACTTGTGAGTTTGAGTTTGAACTTAAATTTATAACAAATTGGGCTCATGAGTTAAAGAAATCAATTCAAATTGACTAAAATAACATTATTTTGATAAAAAATGATATTGTCTTGATCAATATGTATTAAAATGATATCATTTTAATTATTGACATATTTGATGAGTTAAGCTTAAGTTTAAGTTTAGACTTGGCTCTTATAAAACCAAATTAATCTTTAATTAACTTTTAATTCGAACTTAATTTCAGTTTAAATTCATCATCATTAATTGTTCAAAAGAAATTTCTTTAAACTCTTTACACCTTTTATGTCGGTTTGGGCTTCTTGCTTAAGCAACTGTACTTGATCAAATTCCCATGTGACGTGACCAAACGACACTAGCCCTTTTTAAGTTCCGGATATGGGCTGTAACTCTTTAATGGACCAACAACAACCCTCGATCCGACTGATCCACCCCTGTAAAAACAAACCATGGGTAGGATTCTGTTGGACGGGAGTGGAGAAGATGGCGCCTGAACCAAAAAGGAGAAAGATAAAGCAGCCACCCTCTCGCAGGTAATCTCCTACGCCTTGGATTTTTCTTGCAACTTGTTTTAACATTGGGATTATTTCATGTACAGTGAAGTGAGTGAAGCGATTGTGAAATTTTGGAGTTCGAGATTCTGAAACCTGTTATTGTTAAAATCAGGCTTCTCTTAATTGCTGAGTGGTTGATTCTTAGTAAACTGATTCTTCAAGAATCAAATGTATAGCTTCAAGGAGAACGTATTTCTTTCTTGAAATTGTTATTGCTAGATTTGTCATCACTCGGCATTCCAACTATGGTGGATAACTCGTCGCTTTTCTTTCAGTTTATTCACTGCGTTAGTTAGGGTTCGAAATTGCTTACAATTCTGGGATTTAGACAAAATTGATCACCTTTTTCTTGGTGACGGATAATGAAGGGCCATTTTGATAATTCAAGTTAATAGTTAGATAATCACGGGGATAAGTGGTCATCGTAAAGGAATTTTCAAAATAGGTCGGTTTTCATGAACCCTCAAATTCATCTCAATCCCTAAAACTTTTCTGCTGTGGTGACTTCAAAGTTTCCAAAGGTTTAGAAGACCACGGGTTAAGCTATTTGTAAATAGCATTAGAAGGTTACATTGGCAGAGCGATGGCTATGTGACTTTCCTCATTTTAGGTAATGTGCTCGGTGCACTGTGACATTTTTTCGCAATTGAATATCATCCTAATGTTTCTTTGTACTTTGTTTCTATTAATTGTTTCTGAAAATTATGTTTGTAAGTTTGTACATTATGCAGACAATGCAAACCCTTGACACCACTTTCTTCTTACTGCAGGCCTGCTTCTTCGCCTACTGCAGAAAAATTCAGAGATGCTACATCAATGAGTCATGTTACAGTTAGTATTTCCTAATGGGTGCTCTTGCAATTTGGTATATTATTTCATAAACATTAATACTTGTGATATGAATGGTATGTAGGTTCCAACAGCTCAAACTAGTGAAATTGATTTCAGGATTCAACATGCAAAAAATTTTGCAGTTGCACAAGCACAACAAGAAGGTTGTAATGCAAACTTTAGAATTTTTGATTCACCATTTGGAAATTTTCTTGTGCCTGTAATTCCAACTCGCAAAGAACTGGCCGAATGATTTGTTCTTACTTAATGTTTGTAAGTAGACAGTGATTTTTGAATTGTTAAATATAGGAGTCCCTTCAGTTCATGCTTCCAAGTGTTTGCATTAAAGCAGTTATGCAATTTGAGACTGTCCTTTTTGTTATAATTGCTTGACAAGAACTCCAAAATCATGGTCTATATCCAGCTCAGTACAACCACATATCACTTAATATCATCTTTGTATGATTGCCTGTGCTATCGACACTGTCAGTTGACTGGAAGGAGTAGAAGGAACAACTGGTGTGAACTAACTGCCCTTGTGTCTGCCATATGCTTCTACCTTCTCAGGTTGATTACTATATGCATTTAGATATAGTCTTTAATCTATGGCTGCTTAAAGCTTGTGACTAGGTTTAGGCTTTTGATTCCTTTTTGCAGATATCAAATGAAATGATTACATCCCCCATCTGAAATGGGTCTTTTGAGAGAGAGAGATGGGTTGAATGCATTATACCTTTTCCTCAGCATAAATGTAGAGTGAGCTTGCATGAAAGTGAGTGGAAAGTTGACATGGTTCCCAACTAGAGATGCATAAAACTGGAGATGAGGTGAATAATAATAAAAGTTGTATTTCAATCAATAGTTCATACTTTTTAGAGAAGATGTGGCAATAAAAGACGTGTGCTAATCACAAAGGATTTGAACAAAGAATCATAGTGGGCCTGTGAACCAGAAAGGATTAACATAAACACTATGAGTTTTGATATTTTTGATTTCTTCTTTTATGGAACAGACACCGAAACGACCAAGGAACGACAAATAGCTATTAAAGGGGGATCAATTTTCCAACGTACTCGCCGCAGACAAGTCTGGTTAGCTCACCTTCCCATTGTAGACTTAAACTCTCAATTACACATCTTTCTTGATTGGAACCTTATCTGTTTACTGTTGGGATACGAATTATAATCCTCCCCAAAAGGCTTCTGTTTTCATGAAATTCTGTGACACAAAAATAATAAAAGAATAAAGTAAAAAAGTCATCTATATATTAATAAAATGCTGTAACGGCATTACTTTAAATCTTAGAAGAATATGTCTTTAGATAAAATTCTTGATCCGTTAATGATCAATGGTTGAAAGTTTTACAGATCTTGTTATTCCTATTAAGGGATCGATTCCTTTCCTCTCTATAATCATAGAATTGTTACCAAACAATAAAACTTTATAAAGTTTTTCTTTTTCCTTTTTAAATAAAAAATATGTATGTGCGGTGCCATAAATCTAGTGAAAGGGCCTAATATGTGTCCTGGTCAGACCCAAGCTTGACTTAGACCGGGGGCCTTGACCTGGGGCCTTGACCGGTCTGATAATTAAAACTATGGTCTGCATGTGGGCTGACACACAGTTTAATAGCATGCTTAAATTCAAAGTTGGATTTGGGCGAACACAGTAGTTGCTGAGTCGGATTTGAGTAGGCATTGGATAGAATTGTTTGATAATTCTATGGGAACCACTGATTCATGGCATCTCATTCATACGGTAACCCACATTCAAATTCAATTAAGGTATAATAATCTTCATTTACATGGAAAAATTTAGGTCTCTCCTGTAAATAATTAAACCAACAAAAAAAAAATCATTTATTTTAATTGGATAATGAAATATCTGACACGTGGCAGGCGTACTTTTCTTTTCTTTTTTTTCCATATAAATCCGGGAAGATTTATTTTGCCACTTGCATTGAATTATGTCTGCCTATCTTGCATAAAACCAGACAAAAACTGAGCAACAGAGAATTTATTTACTATTAAAACAAAAAGCTTCTTTTTTTTTCTTTTTTTCGGAAAAACTCTCTTTTTGTTTTAGCTCCAATTTTCAGCTCGATCTAGGGCTTTCTTTACCTTCCTAACAATTAGAGTCGTTATATTTAATCCAAAGCAATCACTTTAAGTTCACGTGGGAGCAAACAAGTCAAACTTCTTTCATTTTTCGTATTTCTGTTAGTGGTCATGGGAAAAGTCGCGTTTGGGGCGACGGTGATATGTGCGGTAGCGGCAGCGGCGCTGGTGGTGCGTCATAGGATGAAGTGTTCGGGGAGATGGGCCAAGGTCATGGCTATATTGAAAGATATGGAGGAGAAATGTGGGACCCCAATTGGGAAGCTGAGACAGGTGGCTGATGCAATGACTGTTGAGATGCACGCTGGCCTTGCATCAGAAGGTGGTAGTAAGCTCAAGATGCTTATCAGCTACGTCGACAATCTTCCCACTGGGTGGGTACCGCAAACAAAACGCACTCAAATTTTTTTTTTTTGATTTTCCCGTATTTATTTATTGGTAATTAATCGTTTGCGTAGATATAATCATCCCACTTTAACGGTTACCTCCAACAAATAAAAGAGATAAATCAGAAATTTTCGATACTGTTGGATTTCCTACCTAATTTTTAATTTAGTTCATTGTTTACTTTGCTGGTATTTATAATACTTTTTGTTTTATATTGTTTTATTTATTTATTTTTGTCTTTTAAAAGAGTGCGACAAGAAGGAAGGGTAATTAAAATTATTGACTTATTTTCTTATGGCTTGAATAGTCTTCCGTATAACAATGTTATTTTTTATGATTTGTCTTTCTGATTTGTTTATCTGTGGCTTTTAAATTTCGTTTGTTACCCTCTGTTGTCTGTGTTTTCTTTTTATTATTTTTATTTATTATTTCTAATAAATTCATAACTTAACGTTTTAGAATTTGCTACATGTTTTCTCGTATCAGTTAAAGATTCTAAGTTGGGAGAAATAACAATTCTTAGTTTGTTTTGCAACTCTTTCATGAAAAAGTATCTGATTTTTTTTTTCAAACCAAAAGCTTCTTTACAAGGTGGTTCTAAACAGCTTGTGTAAATGGTTCAAGTAAAATTTTTCATTATAAAAAGCATATTCCCCGTCAATTCCAAGCTCTACTTTTTGTATGATTGGAATTTGGCGAATTTTACTTCTGATGTGTTGACATATGATAGTAAATCTAGCATTTGCTTTTTGTGCTGTCTAACTTTTCACTTTGGTAGTTCCGTTAATATTTATGTGTTATTCTTTACTTTTTCCATTATCATTCCTAGCCCACTTGTCCATCTTTTACGTTTCTTTTATGTTTTTAAATTGAGATTTGTGAAATCTTTTGGTAGATATCTACCATCTAAAAAAAAAAAAAATTCAATAGTTTTTTGACGTTTAAGCTTATGTCTGGTCCTTCATTCATTGGTTCTATTTTATTATTTATTAAGTTTTCATATAGCTCTAGCACTAAAATTTTGCTTGCAAGTGTTCGTCCTTTTTTGTCCATTTTTTCCATACTTATAACTTTTTCTAACAAAGATGCATTCTTTAGAGGATACCTAAGAGGCATATTACTTCACATTGACAGATGAACAAACTGGATTTGTTTGTATATCATTGGACAGAATTTGTGAAGTTCCATTTCTGACTTCCATGTTTGACGTTTTTCTCTTATAATTTAGTTTTTTTATAACAATTGGTTGTTATTTATCCTCGTAAAGATTAGTATATCATTTCTCTTTATGGAAATGGCTCTAATTTCCAGGTTTACTGATATTGAAGCTATCATTCTGTTTGTAGTTTCTATTATAATTTAATTTCCCAAACTTCCTTTAGAATGCGATTATTAGTCTAATTGAATGGGATGAATGGGATGCCTTGCATGAGAAATGGCTTTCTCTTGCTTGTGTTGAATATGAATTTAGCTGATCGATCATGAAGTATAAAGAACCTCTTTCGAACAACCGGTTGATGAACTGAGCTTTGCAACGAAATTCAGTTGTCTGGGGAATAGGGGAATCCCTTGTAAACCATCATAGCTGTTTTTGTGGATGAATTATTTCTAGTAATAGAAGAGGTGAAATGAAAACGGAAATTTTTGAAAAAAAGAAGCCATAGGTATTCCTTGACTGTGAGAAAAAATTGGCTATCATTGATTTTTCATGCTGTAGTAGTACTTTAACTTTTCTGGATCTTTTGTGCTGATGAAAATTTAGTCTGATATGCGTGCCACTTACCTCCTTAATCTTAAAGGGATGAGAAGGGGTTGTTCTATGCATTGGACCTTGGTGGCACAAACTTCCGTGTCATACGTGTACTTTTGGGTGGTCGAGAAGGTCGTGTTGTCAAACAAGAATTTGAGGAAGTTTCAATTCCTCCACATTTGATGATTGGGAGTTCAGATGTGAGTAATTTTGAGCACTCGAATCTAACAAAGTTTGACCTAGTTTAGTTGGTTCATGCTCTGAAATCTTTTAATGATGGTGATTTCAGGATTTGTTTGACTATATTGCTAAAGCCCTTGCAAAATTCATTGCTACAGAGGGTGAAGGATTTCATGTTTCACCTGGTAGACAGAGAGAGCTGGGGTTTACTTTCTCATTTCCAGTTAGACAGACATCAATTTCATCAGGGAATCTTATAAAATGGACAAAGGGCTTCTCTATAGATGATGTGGTTAATCCTAATTGCCTTTGACTCTTGCATTCTATGTCTATGATTCTGCATGATATCTTTGGTTACAAGTAGTGTTCCCTGCTTGCCTTGCTTCATTATCCTAATTAAGTATCAAATTTAAGATTTCTTTTATAATAAAAAAATGTTAAGAGTTAATGTTTTGTGAAATTATTTCTGTACTATGGATATGCTTTAGTCTTATTATCTCTCTGGTGTGGTTATGTGGTTAATTGTAATTATCTCAACTCATTTTTCACTCTTATTCACAATGATCTTGCGATTGTTAACTGTAGTTATTAATACTGTTTTTGGCAGTTGTAAATTTTGTAGATTAGTTAATGTCAGAACAAAAGGATATTCTTGTAGAATTTGGTTAATTGATGGTTTTATTTTACTAAATTGTCTGATACTGCACACATGGCTTATACTAAATTTTTTTAAAGGTAACCAACCTTTTGATCATCAGATATAAGAGTTACTTAAGTAGAAAATTAGAGCAGTAGTGCCTTTCTTTTAAGAATTCTATGCAGTCTACTTAAACATTATGATCTAGAAACAAATTCCAAGGGCAATGTGGAGTGCTTTTAAACTCCCATTGTCATAACTGGTTCCTTCCTTTGATGTTCCAAATTGGTGCAGATATGTGCCGTATAAACCATGTTGTGGCATATTTTTTTTTTTTTTTGTTCCTCTCAGTCTCTTCTTCGGGTCAACTTATTCAGTGATTTCTGATTGATACTGGGCTATTCAGCTTTATAGTGAAAGGAGTCATATGGATCATTGGGGTGACTCTTTTTGGATCACTTACCGTATTATTAATATACCGCGATGTACCTAATCATGCACAAACCTCTATGATTATAGCATGAGGTTATTATTAAAGTGCTACTAGAACTGCTCTTATTTGTGTCATCCTGTTTATATGATGTCTTAGTCACTGGGAACTCATACCACTGCAATTGCTAATAACCGTTTTTTGTTTATTGAATCTTCTATTTGTGCTGGTTGAGTTTGGACCCTCATGCAAGTAGTAGATAATGGGCCTCTCATGGACATGTCTGTTAGTAGCCATGCAATTAATATGTTACTTTCAGTGAGAGGTTTTGGGAATGTGGTTAATGATGACCACATGGTCTGTTTTATTTCTAGTACATATTCCTTGAATGTTTGAAATATGCTCAGGTTTCATAGGCAGGCGATTTCTTAATAATATCTGTGCAGTTATAATCCTGATATTGCTAGTCTGAAATGCATCAGTTGAATTTCAGCATGATATAATAGTATATAGTTTCTATTGTTTAAATAATTTCTCAACTTTTTAATGTGTCTATAATTTGAACTTAGTTATTTTTTGTGGTCCATCTTTGGTGTTGTAGGTTGGACAAGATGTAGTTGGAGAATTGACTAAAGCCATGGAAAGAGCTGGTCTTGATATGCGTGTTGCAGCTTTGGTAAGTCCAGTTTGGTTCTTCATTTCTTTTCTTTTCTGAGTAATGTTCTTGATAATATTGCTTGTACATATTTTCTTATTTCAAATGTCCCCTTGGTTGTTTGGGCATCTTAACATGTTGTGAGATGCAGGTGAATGATACTATTGGAACATTAGCTGGAGGTAGATACTCAAATCAGGATGTGATTGCTGCCGTAATCCTGGGTACTGGAACTAATGCAGCATATGTTGAACGGGCACATGCTATTCCAAAGTGGCATGGTCTTCTACCTAAATCAGAGGAAATGGTTAGTACTTCTCAAATGTCTGTTTATATATATCGTATGTTTTCAACTAATATCATCATTTCAAGGTGAACTATGTTCTGTTTCTAAAAAAAATGTTGATTAATACAGGTTATCAACATGGAGTGGGGTAACTTCCGATCATCACACCTTCCACTAACAGAATATGATCAAGCATTGGATGTCGAAAGCTTGAACCCTGGGGAACAGGTGGCTACATTTACTTCCCTTTTTGGTTTGAGATTATCATGCATGTACTGTGTTTTAATAGATTCATAACATCAGTGACAGTTACTTGCAGATTTTTGAAAAAGTTATCTCTGGTATGTATTTGGGAGAAATTGTGCGCAGAGTTTTGTGCCACATGGCTGAAGAAGCTGCTTTTTTTGGTGATACTGTTCCACCAAAATTGAAAATTCCCTTCATATTGAGGTGTGCCATTTGTTTGCGGGCTATCTGCTATCTTATCTGTCTGCTCAACTTTAATTACCTTCTTTTTGGTCATGTATTTCTTCTATTTGGATTTACTTGTGTTTGTGTATGAGTCCATTTATTTAATTCGGTTCTGCATATGGAATATCTTGACCAGGCTTTGATACTATTGCTGACATTTCTTAGAAGCAAAATTTGTTTAGAATTAATATTTTACTCAATAGTCAAAACTTGTCTTTTCATCTTCATGTTAAGTTGTTAATTATGAAGAAAGTCCACTGCGATCCATGTAAGAATGACATCACTACATTGATATGTAACCCCTAACTGCAAACTTACTGATTCTATGGCTTCTTGGCATTTAGAATTTACGAGATTCAACATAATATTCTTTGAATTAAATAGGCTACAATTTGTTATAACGCTGCATTTATATGTATTTTTTGGTACATGTTGAATCATGTTGGTATTGATGTGTGATCGATTTATTCAGGTATGTGCATGGGAGAATAGATGCTTTCCTGTTAGAAATAGTATACACCAATTGATTTGTCATTGATATGTGTGCTTTTGGAGCTGTTACATTGTTATTGCTGAACGTGCAGGACCCCGGACATGTCTGCAATGCATCATGATACATCTTCAGATTTGAGAGTGGTTGGGAACAAATTAAAGGATATATTGGAGGTATCATCCCTTCTCAACAATGCTGGATGAAAACCCAGCAATATTATTTTTCTAGCCTATTGGTTATTTTTATATTTCTCTTCTATGTAGTACATTTTTGATTGGATCACAGAAAATAAATAAGCCAAGAACTTGAGAACTCTTGGATTCAATTAAAAGTTTCCCATGTCTATTTTTATTGTTTTATTTTTATGGAAGAAAAATATTGCTCAAACAAGATTTACGCGAGAGCTCACTTAGAACTTAACAATTACTGCTAGTAGAAAAAAATTGGGTTGTCTTACATGTTACTTTCTGTTTTCTTCTTTATGTGTCAGATACCCAATACCTCCCTGAAAATGAGAAAAGTTATAGTGGAGCTCTGTGACATTGTAGCAACTCGAGGTGCTCGCTTATCTGCAGCAGGGATTGTGGGCATCCTGAAGAAATTAGGCAGAGACACAGTAAAAGACGGGGAAAAGCAGAAGTCTGTAATAGCTTTAGATGGCGGGTTGTATGAGCACTACACAAAATTCAGAGCATGCATGGAGAGCACTGTCAAGGAGATGCTGGGAGAGCAAGTCTCTGAGAACATCATAATTGAACTCTCGAATGATGGTTCTGGGATTGGAGCTGCACTCCTTGCAGCCTCTCACTCCCAATACCGTGGTGTAGATGACTCATTTTCAACGTTTTGACTTTGTACATTGCAGTTTATTTTATCTCCCTCCGGCTTGTATTTTGAGCTTCGTCAAACCTATCCTAATTTATGTGAGGCCGTGGCCTGTAATTCTGCTTTTATACCACACAAGTGTAAAAGATGATTCTCCTCGATTAAAGAATAAATTGGGAGATGGAGGATCTTCTTTTTGAGTTGTTTCTTTTGGCCGAACACTCTCTCTTGACAATAAAACCAAAAATTAAATTCTTATATCTGTCCACACGCCATTATGCCTCTCGTAAATCAATCATTATTCCAACAATGTTTTGGAGAAAAAAATGAGGCAGAGAGAACATAATAAACCGTCAATCTGGTTTGTGGAATTTTAACTTCACGTTTACCTTATCTCTCTCTTTCCTGCTCTCTCGTGATCTCCTTCATACGTCAAAACCCCTAAACGTAAGAACAATTACTAACATGGCAGCTTGTCGAGAGGTTTTTACAAACAAAATAAATTTGCTTTTATGTCTTGAATGGTACTTGCTAGGTATGTAGTTCCGATCCTCAGGTAGGAGGTACTTGTCAGCAGCTCATAATCTAGACACAAGGCTCGTGTGCCGGGTGGCACGAGCTGAGGACAAACCATGCCACGGATGAGGTGTGGTGACATGTACAATTAGTTGTGACAGGACAGATAGGTGCGAGTAGTTTAGTGCTAAGCATACAATCGAGGAGACGTGGCACGGAGGACAGCGTCAGCGTGCTTGACTCACACGAAGCTCAGGCGACATATGCACGGACGGGGCGCATGTGCACAGGATTCGTGCACTGTCAAGACCGCTACTTGGGTGCAAAGCGGAGCAAAGCAGACCGAGACTATGTTGCGGAGAAATACATGAAAAAGACATTAAAGAGGGCAAAACAAGCAGACCAGATCTAGCATAGGTGGGAGTCATAAAAAGAGGGAGGAACTGTGGCTGGGAAATGCTGACAAGGGGACTCATGTGCACAGGTGTTGCTGAGGTAAGATAGGTAAGCGTTGATGCTATGCAATTCAAACCAGGGAGCTGAAATGTAGGGTGCACAGGCCTCATGAGTGGACAGGTGTGCCGGTTGGAGGACAGGAGGAGCTGACTGTGGGTCGTCCAGGTAGAATGTGCCCTAGGCTTGTCCCAATGCACCAGTCCTGCGGGAAATGCGAAATATGGGTGTTGCAAAGACTAAAACATGGGCTCCGATCATGCAAACAGGTGGCCAAAGATGTGAACGAGTGGGTTGTTGGATAATCTCTCTGCTTTCACAAGATAGCACGTCACTCACCAAGCAAATGAGAAGTGGGCTAGAAGACTTGATTGACAAGGCAATATGATTTATCATTTTAGTAGACATCTTTTTATGAATGCAACAAGTGTCCCATGATGTAAAGCAGTGTCTAATATTGTGCCTAAAGGGGTTAGAATTATCTATATAATTTGTTTTACTAATTACTTAACTTTTTGTTTTGTTTAAAATTAGATTTTATTTAAGTTTGTAAACAAGTGGTTGTAATTAATTGTTTTTATTTTAATTGTTCCCTAGCCCGATTAATGTAGTTGTATTTTGTGTACTTAATTAGGGATCTTAACAAACTGGCCAAAGGACTTATTCCCACCCATAGTTTAAGACGGGGATAGAATCCCACCCACTAGGTTTCAAAATTCCAATCTCTCATTTTTTTACCAAATTTAATATTAAATATAATAGTAAATAGTAATCATTTAGAGGTAATTTTTTTATTTTAAAATTAAAATTTTATAAAATAATAAAATAAATTTATATAAATATAAAATATTAAAAAACTTAAAAAAAATTAAAAAAGTAAAGCATCCATCTTCGCCGACGGTGATGGTGGCCACCGATAATGGAGTCAAGTGGCTGTTTTCGACCACCTGGTCTGACATCCCCGTTCAGTGGAGGCGGCCAGTTTTAACGGAAGCGGCTAGATCTGACTACCTCCGTCAGAATAAACAATAAAAAACAATCAAAAAGAGCCAGTTTTGTTCTCACTAATCGTTTTTTACCTTTGTTTCTAGCTAGCCGCCTCTACCGAACGGGGAGGCTTGAAACCAGGTGGTCGTTTTCGACCATCAACGGCGGTAGCTGCTCTACTTTTTTAAAATTTCTTTCAAAATTTTGTAAATATTTTTTGAAATTATTTATATTTAAAAATTATTTTATAATTTTATTATAAATTTTTATTTTTTAAAAGAGTATTTTAATAATTTTATTATAAAAATTATAAAAAATAGTTCCAAGAGTGAGAGGCTAGGATTTTCAAACCTGGCAAGTGGGATTTTATCTCCACCTCAAACTATCGGTGGGAATAAGTCCTTTGGCCTAAAAAACTTGGTAAATGCTATTAAAATGAGTTAACTTAATGAAAGTTAACTTTCAGATTGAGTAATATCAGTGATAACTACAATCAAACTATATAATAGTTCAAAAACTATTCAAATAATTCTTTTAGTTATAGTAGGATGATTAAATAAGAGTAACGAATCCTACTTAACGTGACTTGACAAAAACCCATTATAGTTCTGACAATTCTACTGGAGAGTATGTTAAAACACAATTTCAACCCAATCTATAAATTAAGAGTTGTAAAAGATAAGAAACAAATTTACCATCAAACTCTTTTATAATTTCCCTTGTATAGTTAAATAATATAAAGATTAAAATATTCTCCTAAGCTTTTTGTCTTATGTGATTACTCTTATTTCAAATTTACTGATTTTATTGTGTAAAATTTACAATGTGAATGTAAACTGATTAGATGAACAACTTGATGTCATCGCAAATCGTGAATCTTTTGTTTAAGATCTTATGACAATACTATTAGTTGAATGAATCGTAAACGTAATCTTATAGGTAAGTAAACACGGCAATGGCCAAACCCAATTTAGTCAAACAACACAAGGATGCATACAGATTCTATTTTATATTCAAATTTACCAATTGAAATGCTTCATTTATCTGTCTAAATTACTAGAAATGAAGGAGAAAATTATGCTAAACATCACCTTTTCTATCTTGAATTTGTAAGGAGCGGAATCGCATCAAACGTACTAGGAGGACTCTTGTCTTGGGAAATAACCGGAGGATTGACTAAGATTTCCAGGACTGACTTCATGTTTGGCCTTCTTTCAGGTTGCACGTTGGTACAAAGGATCCCAAGTTTGAACACTCGACTCATTTCCTCCAAATAGCGTGCTTCCTTGATGTCAGCATCCAAAGCATCAACTATATGATTCCCATCTTGAAGAAATCGCCAAGCCCATTTGGCGAGGCATGTGTTTTCATCACCATAATTAGGTTTTTTTCCTGTTGTCAGTTCCAAAAGGATCACTCCAAAACTATAAATGTCTGACTTCTCATTCACTTTGGTTGTACAAACATACTCTACATTTCAAGTTAGAAAATTTTGAAGGTTAGCTTTGCTCAACGAAAACAAAGTGATTGTATTTGAGAGATATGTATTACCTGGAGCAATGTACCCAAAGGAGCCAACCACAGATGACATTGTTTCGGGTTCTCCCTTCTTGACCAGGGTTTTAGCCAGACCAAAATCAGCTATTTTTGCATTGAACTCTGAATCCAACAGTATATTGCTTGATTTCACATCCCGGTGGACAATGGGAGGGGAACAGTCATGGTGCATGTAGCAAAGTCCCTGAGCAGCCCCCACAGCTATCTGTATCCTCTTGGGCCAGTCCAGGACAAAATGATGGACTGAGCCTGAGCCTGAGCCTGAGCCAGAGAGAATTGATGGTCTGCTCCTTTTATGCAGCCATAGATCCAGGCTGCGATTCTCCAGATACTCATAAACCAGAACTTTCAAATTCTCATCAGAAATGCAGCAAAGTAATTTGACTATGTTCAAATGCCTGATTCTACTTAGTACTTGAACTTCTGCTATAAATTGTTTCTCTTGTTTCTGGTCTAACTTTTTGTTATTCCAAATCCTTTTGGCAGCAACAAAATCACCTGAACCATTTACAGGAACACGATACACTTTTCCAGACCCACCACAGCCAATCATGTTAGTTTCTATCAATTTTGTCAGAATGTTATTTTCTGTGAAATTCAACCTTTGGAATGAGGTGATCTCTAATCTTGTATTCGGTCCACGTTTTCTCTTGAAGTAAATTCTGAACGTGAAGAATGAGCAAAGCAAAGCAAACATAAAGACAGCAATGACGGCACTTAATACTGAAGCAAGATTATGGGACGAAGTTTTCCTTGATTTTTGAGGTACAGAAGCATCAGAACTGCAGATTTTTATGTTTACGAATGAGTTCTTTGCACAGAGACCAGGGTTGTTCAAGAAGCTGCTGGCATATGCACCATTTGCCAGCTCTCTTGGGATTTCTCCAATGAGATGATTAGAAGACAGGTTCAGAGAGATCGGCTTCAAGAACCCAAGTTCACCCGGAATTTGTCCAGAAAATTGGTTTTCTGACAAGTCCAAATCAGTAAGGACTGATAGAGATCCAATTTCCTTTGGAATCTCTCCAGAAAACTGATTTGCTCTAAGGTTTAAAGTAGTAAGCTTCGTCCATGAGATCAAATTGGACGGAAGGGAGCCCGAGAGTTGGTTCTGATCAAGCGAAATAATAGATAACAAAGTAAGAGCAGTTAGTTCTCTTGGAACTGTACCTGTAAAGAAGTTGTTACTAGCCTTAAACACCTGCAGATTCCTCCAAGAACTTACTCCTGCAGGAATTTTACCAGAAAACCTATTGTTGCTGATGTCAAGGAAAGATAGATTCCTAGACATTTTTTCAGGAAGCTCACCTGTAAACATATTATCATTTATCTGCACATGTGACAAATTTGATGCTGTCCATAGCTCCGCAGAAATTTTCCCACTGAAACTATTGTTGTAAATCATAATAATTAACAGACTATTGCAATTCGCAAGTGATTGCGGTAATTCTCCACTGAGATTGTTATCAAAAGCTATTAATCCTTTTAACTTACCAGCAGCACATAGATGTTCAGGTAGCCTCCCCGTAAGTTGATTAGAAGAAACCTGGAAACTTACAAGTGGTGAATATCGACCAAAGTCTGGAGGCAGAGCACCTGATAAATTGTTGCTAAACAATCTAACATCTGTAAGTGTTGGAATCTGACCAATGCTTTCTGGGATCCCGCCAGATAATTGATTGAACATTAAACTCAACCCTGACAACTTCTCAAGCTCTCCAAAATCATTTGGTATTGGCCCAGTCAAATTGTTCGACGAGAGATCAATGACAGTCAAGTTTAAAGATTCAATGAACTGAGGAATTTCACCAGATAATTTGTTTTTATGAAGATATAATGTACTCAAATGTTTCAACTTGAACACACTGCTGGGGATTTTTCCACTTAAACCATTGGTTGATAAATCCAGTACCTCAAGTGCAGTCATACCGCCAATAGATTCAGGAATTTCACCAATCAAATTTGCTTCACGCATCCACAACGTCTTCAGGTTTTTCAGTTGTGTGAAATTCAGAGACAACTTTGATGGCGCAGCTTTTCTATTAAATGCCAAATTTAATTCTTCTAGATTGTGCAGATTGCCAATTTCTGGTTGGATAGAACCATTGAACTGATTTTGATAAAGATAAAGTACTCTTAGCTCCGACAGTTGCCCAACACTTGCAGGAATGTCCCCGGTAAAGTTATTGGCAGCTAGGTTGAGGAAACGGAGCTCAGATAAGCTACCAATATCTTGAGGAATCGGACCAATAAAGAGGTTTTGAGAGAGGTCTAGGTGCTCAAGCTTAAAACAGTTGAAAAGAACCCTTGGAAAGTTGCCTGTAATGTTGTTGTATTGTAGTTCCAGAAGAGTTAAGTTCTTGAGCTCACAAATGAAGGATGGGATAGTTTCACCGATGCCCATGTAGATGAGTGATAGGCCGGTGATTGAATTGTTAGTGCAGGAGATCTCAGGCCAGTTGCAGTGGGAGGAGTTTGATGGTGTCCAGTGTGCTATGGATGGTGGATTTTGCCAGTGTCGCTTTAGTTCCATTAGCACTTGATGTTCTTGATCATACAGTTGGGAATTTGCAAGGCCGAGGAAGAGAAGAGAGCAACAAAAGATTGGGACACAGAAGGTGGTGATTTTCAACATTTTGGTAGAGTTGGTACAAATTTTTTGTTAGAAGACGGTTAACGGAGATGCATTATCCAGTTTGTTCTGATCAAATATACACAAACAAAGGTTGCAAATGTTGAAAATGGGGCAATGAAACAACAATTTTTGCTTTAGACCCGATATTCCCATTTTCTAATATGGACCATTATAAATTTGTGATTCTGTGGCTTAAGTAAATACACCTTTGAATACAAGGTAGAATAGACGCAAGTCTGGAAAGGCTAGCCTTGATGTAAGCCCGGTGAAGTATCAAGGAAAGAGAGAGAGGCTTTAAAATAAAGCGACGCCTTTGTTGAACGAAGACTTGGGAAGTTGAATCAAAAGGGAAGACTCAAAAAAACTCAAATACAAACATTTCCACGGGCAGCCAACAAGTTTTAACGTGAGGTAGTAGACTCGTGTTCCGCATGGAAGAACAAAAGCTCATAAACGGGGGTTTCATTGTCCTACCCTACCCTGGTCTTCACGGAACTCTCTTCTTGTTCTTGCTACACTTTCTTCTACGATTATTGAAGAGAAGATAGGAAGACCAAGGATAGCTGACTTAAGCTTAATCAGAATCACTTAACTATTCATGTAGCAAAGGATAGCTTCCTCTCTGGAGAAGTTACCAGCTGCAATAGAATTTATAGGTATCCACAAACCAGAGATTTGCATGTCACTATGCAACAGAAAAAATATTATACTGCCTGATCAATCAATTTTAGTAGAATAATTGATCCAGTAGGCTTGTCTTTAACCCTATACACCAATAAGCAATAATACTACTGACAAAGTTGGAATCTCAAATCTGTATCCCAACTGTAGATTTAGCAACAGCTTATAGGATGATGGTACAAGTAAATTAACTTGCCAATTCAACTATAGATGCGGATAAAAATAAAAACCTAAATAGACTAGGCTAACATCAATTTCTCGTAAATTAATACACGTCAAAATGCAGAGCAAGTTTCATTTCGAGCCAAACCCAACCAAACCAATTTGCCAACCACTTTGAAATGTCAAGGCTCAGGAAACAAACATTACTTCCGTGAACCACATCACACCATCCAAGGGAAAAAAAAAATTATAGAACAAGATCCAAGTCCTTAAAGACGGGATCCTTTGTATCTTTCTAGGTGGCTACTGACATCACAAGTGATGTTCTGGGTCCTTGGAGGAACATATTTGCAAATTCTCAGCAACCATTTTGTAGCTACAGTTGACCAATCTCCTAGACTTTGTTATTTTCTTCAGAATTTTTAACTTTTTTTTTTTTTTTTTTTTTTGTATAATTAATTCAATACATGGAGTTTATCTCTTCCAGGCTTTTAAAAGCTATTCACATATCAAAGAAAGATATGATCTGATACCCATCAAAAATGATAGAACCCCTAATGATTCCACATCCGAGAAACCAGTTCATACATAACCATATTGCTGACTGGCTTTAGAACATAGTTATGATCTATCATCAAAGGTGCTAAATTTTAAACATAGCAACCATGATTAATGATAATGATAATATTTTTATTAGGACAACCTGAGGGAGGATGAATCAGGCTCATTTGGGTCCACTCTGAAGATCCAAATCCAAGGGGTATCGGGCTCCGAGGTTCAACATTCCATCTATTTTAAAGTATACAAATACTTCACTAGCCAGCATTTCAATGCTTTCAGTGGCCCCATCATCTATAATAATAACAAATACTGAGAGTATACAACAACATTCGCTACCCAGCATTTCAATGTTTTCAATGGCCAAACTTGTTACTTGAAAACACCTGCCAAGAACCTCAGATTATTCTTCCATAAAATAAAACTGAGTAATAGCAAAAATATATGAATTGAAGCTGGGATGAAAATCACCAAGTTAAACATGCACCAAAAATACTGAGCAAAGGACTGAGACGGACAGTTTCTTGAAAGCAAATCTGAAATCAAGAGGCATATTAATGTACTCAAGAGCTGAGTGATAAGCCCTGATAAAAAATTTTCAGGTACTTATAGCCAGTAACTTCTAAGCTATGGCAAAGATGTTAAAATCATGAAAAATACAGATATTAGGCAAGAAAACTTCTTCCCTAGAATATACCCGCAATAACCGAAGTTATATTCTTGATTTTTAACTCCAAATTTATCCAAGGCTAGGAAATTGTCAAACTGCCAAAAGTGAGAAGTCTCTGAATTTAGCATTTCTCCTTCTGGACTGCAGAATATAGATTATATAAGTTGATACCCACGTCTTTTAGGAACATCTAGTTAAGAAGGAAACTTGAACATGTATTTACCCTTCTAAATTACAGAAACATAAATGATCATAGCTGCTAATCGCGTCTTTTAGGAACATCTAGTTAAGAAGGAAGCATGAACATGTATTTACCCTTCTGACTTACAGAAACATAAATGATCATAGCTGCTAATCGCATCTTTTAGGAACATCTAGTTAAGAAGGAAGCATGAACATGTATTTACCCTTCTGAATTACAGAAACATAAATGATCAAAGCTGCTAACCATGTTTTTTGGGAATATCAAGTTAACAAGGAAGCTTGAACACATATTTCCCCTTCTGTAATTCATGAATCTAAATTATTTAGGTTGCCAGCCACATCTTATGGTTATATCTACTTGACAAGGAAGCTTGAATATATACCTCCACATGCAATTAGAAACATTCTAAGTCCACATTTCGATGTAGGATAAATAGGATTAGATTTTTGATACCATCTCATAAAAATCCTTAAATATTCACAGACCAATTCTGTTCCCTAGTAGACGGGCAATCTAAAGGCCACTCATACGGTAACAGAAGCCATCACACAATGAATCGCATAAAATAGCATCACAATCTTCAATATCCGTTATCAGTCACAGAAAGTGCAAGAATCTATTGCCAAGAACAACTTTTTACCAAGAAAAATAACAGTAACCTCCAACATGTCTTTCTCATAGACCATACAATATTTCCATCCCTGTTTACCGATTTCTTCAACGTCCGTAAATCAACATAAAAGTAAAATCATATTTCAACAGTAACAAAAGCAACAAGAAGTTAACACAAATACAGTAAAATGTTGAAACTATTAATGAAAATACAAGCTCATACAATATCAAACATTTACCGACTTAAGCTGTCTCCTCGGAAGAAGCTACAGGTTGAAGAAGAGAGACGTTATTAAGCCTTTCGAGAGACAAAATCAATGCCTGAGTACCCAAATTGCCTTCTCCATGAGCCTTGAGCGACAAATAAAGCTGCTGCGCCAGGGCCAGCCCCGGCAAAGCCAGCCCCATATTTTGACACTCCTTTAAACAAATCCCTAAATCTTTCACAAAATGATTCACATAAAAACCCGGCTCAAAATCTCTCTTTAATATTCTACTACCGTACAAGTCCAACGACTTGGACCCGGCGGCTCCCGTGGATATCGCGTTTAAGAACAATTCTACATCTAGCCCAGATTTGTAAGCATAAATCATTCCCTCCACTAATCCCACCATTGTAGAAGCAATCGTAATTTGATTAGCTAGCTTCGCGAATTGGCCTTTCCCACTGCAACCCATGTAATTAACTTTCCCCAGGAGGGAAAAAAGGGGATTCACTTTGTTTATAACGGATTCGTCCCCTCCCGCGAATATCGCGAGCGTTCCGTTTTTGGCTCCGAGGTCTCCACCAGAGACGGGAGCGTCGATTGCGGAGCAGTTTTTCGAGGAGGCCGCGGCAGATATCTCGCTGGCAAGGGAAGGTTCAGATGTGGTCATATCCACGATGATTGCTCCAGGACGTAGGCCAGACAGGACGCCGGAGGCGGGGTGAAGGATGATGTGGCGAACATCGGAGGGGTAACCGACAATGGAGAAAACGACATCCGATTGGGAGGCAACGGCGTGGGGGGAATCAGCAAGGTGAGCTCCCATGTCGACGAGTGGTTGAGCTTTGGCGATGGTGCGGTTGAATATGGTGACTTTATAACCGGCTTTGAGTAAGTGACCGCACATGGAACGGCCCATAACGCCCGTGCCGATCCACCCCACGCGAGTGTTAGATGGACTCATGAGCTCCGTGATCGATGCGGTGGCCATTGATCGGTGGAGGCTGCCTAGGAGTGAGGTGAAGGTTGAGAAAATGCGAGCGGAGCGCGAGTAAGAGTGTGGGCGTGGCAGTAGCATGGTTATCAATGTCAAAAATCATCCACATTGGGTGGAAGTTGTAATTTTACTACATTTATGGGGACTTTTTGGACCCAACACTCATTATTTTTACTCCAAAATTATGTGAGAGGAGAGAAAATTACAGTTGACATTCAAATAATGCCCTCACTAGAAAATCTCTTTGATAAAATTATCCACAAGCTGAAAGATCATAAAAAACATGTCGAAGACATAGAATTGGATCCCCTTGATAAGAATATTTTGGTTTTAAATTGATATCTATTATGGAAACCCCTATTCAGTTATCAGTATGATTTTCCGTATATTTATCATTTTCGATTGTATTATCTTCGTTTATATCATTTGTTGGAACTCCTTAGAACCCCCATTTTAATACGTGTGACTATTACACATCATAATTACTTCTTGATTTAATATACAATGTAATACGTTTTTTTAGATAAAGAGTCCAATCGGACATTTCATATATCAATCATATGTAATTTTTAAAAGTCTTTTACTATTAAGATCTGTTGGTATCATTGATAATTGAATCTTATTATATCCTTTGTCTATTTGGAAAAATTCACTCAACAATTGGATCGATTTCCCTCATGTGGTGTTCTTCTAAATTTTAATCATATTTTAACATCCTCCATCATAAGTCATTATCTTTTAATTATTATCTTAAACTCATTTCCTTTCATTATGAATCAAAACATATCTTGTTATTCTAATCAATCCTACAATGACAATTTATCGGTCATCACTTGTAAGTTTAATATATCGATTTCAATTTTAGGGTTTAGAGTTTACGATTTTGGGGTTTGTGAATTTTACATTTTACGGTTTACAATTTAGGATTTAATGTTTAGAATTTATGGTTTATAGTTTATGGCTTACTAATTTTGGTTTATGATTTTTTGTCTAAGGATTTACAATTTCAAATTTAAGGTTGATGGATTAAGGTTTACGTGTTTTAGTTGACAATTTGGTTTCCGGTTCAGTGTTTAGTTTTTTGGGGTTTAGAGTTTACACTTTAGGGTTTACCGTTTGAGTTATAAGGTTTATGCTTTAGAGTTTATTAGTCTTAATTTATGATTTCATGTGTTAGGATTTACAATTTTGGATTTACGGTTCATAAATAAAGGCTGACGTTGTAAAATTTAGGTTAATGGTTTAGAGCTTGAATTTAAGTTTTTGTGTTTAGTTTTAAGAGTTTAGGGTTTAAAATTTACATTATATGGTTATATAATTGACTTTATAATTTAATACTTAGGGTTTCGATTTTATGGTTATCCAAAAGTAAATTTTGTAATGTTAAATTGCTATTTATTAAATATTATATTATATAATATTAATTAACCCCTATAAAATTAAATATCAATATTACCTCTTGATATAAAGTCATACACTTGTTATTGACAAATTTTCATATCACTTCTATATTTATAATATCCTATTATATTATTTTAGTTCAATATAAATTAAGTTTTAAATTAAAATTTGCATAAACACATGGATAATCAAACTCCCTTTTATGTATCAAACTAACAAAATTGAAATTTCGATTAGAGAGTGAGAATACGAATGTGGTGTGTTTTTGTTGACAAGAATGAGTTTATATAAAAAATGTGAATGGTTAAAAAATAATTTTGCTAATAAAAACAAAACGGGTATTAAAATTACTATAATTGATAAATACGATCAATTTTGTTAATTCAATGAAATATGTTTAGATTAATTTCGGTGTTTTAATTTTATATTTAAAATTTTTTTTTTAAGTTATCGGTTTCTTAATATTAAAAGAACATTTAGACGTTAAAAAATGTTTAAAATTAAATTAAAAGTGCTTATAAAAATAAAATTTATAAACTTACTATAATTAACATAAAATAAAAATAGTTTGAAAACAATTAATTATATCAACAAATATAATATTAAAATCATTCTCAATTAAGGGTGCAAGTTGAGTCGAGTTCTCACAAGCAACTAGGGTTCAATTCGATTAATATTAAACTTAATTCGAATTTAAAAATAATCAATGATTCAATAAGTTTATATTCTAACATCTTAATTTAAATAAAGATTTATAAGTTTTTTAAATTTTATAATTATACTTCTAAAAATGTTATTTATTTTCTGCAAATATAATTTGATAATTGATTGTTTAGGGGGTTAAAAATTTATCTTATAAACCAAATTTAAGTCGATTGAACCTGGCTCGAACTAAAATCTCACAAACTTGACGAATTTGTACAAGTGCCTTTCTTATATTTAATTGAGTCAAACTTAGACAAAATACTATTTGGTTCGATTTGATTAAAACCGTTAAAACAACGATATTCTCCCGATCGAAACCAAAAACTAATTAGAACCAAACCAAAACAAGGATATTCTTTGCATCTTTCATGGCCAGCCTTCAATACAAATTCTTTCCTACTAATTTCTTTTACCCTTCGGCATCACCTCCATCGAAGTTTACTATGGAGAAAGCACTTCTCCCTTCACAACAATATTATTTCTTTCCAATTAATTACTTTTATCCTCCTCGTTCTCAAACACTGCAACTATCCACTACCATCGATAGTAGGGACACTTCGCAAAGCAAAGTCAGTGTTTTCATCAATAAATCTGATTAAATCTTCACCAAATAACGATTGTTGGCATTGGTTTTAGAATAAGCTTGTTTAGAAAAAACAACTATTTTCACATTCGTGAAAAATATAAGTTAACTTTTTTATAAAACTATTTTAAAAAATTCCTAGTTATTTAACATTTTATCTTTAAAAAAAAAAATTGTCTGAATAAAGATATTAATGATATATAATTATATGTCCAAAGGCTTTTTGAAAATATTAAGAAATGTTAATATTATTCTTAAGAGTTTTGGAAATTTGATAAATTTTGGGTGTTCTTTAATTTTTATAATTTTATGACGCTTAACAGTTTCAAAAATGATAATTACACACTAAAAACCCGAATAAATATAATAAATTAAAAGTGTAAATATCATATTACAAAATATCATACCTTTAATTATATTTTTAAAATATATGACGGTGAATAAAATAATTTTTTAATCAGAATAAGATAAGATAAAATACACATTTGTCCCCAAAATGTTAAAAAATGTATTTATGCTTTCAAATAATATTTACGGTCATATTCACAGAGGTATTATCGTAATGTTTTAAATATTTGGAATCAAATGATAGTTAATTATATTTTTATTATAATCTTTAAATAAAATAATATGTATTCTTTAACGGTTAAAATTAACGATTAATTTTAATAAACGAGTAAAAAATAACGTTTTTAAATTTTTTTATTGAAAAGATCAAATTTATATATCGTTACACACAAAACTAATCTAACTTTTAATACCGTTATAAAATAATAACATAAATTTTTTATTTGAATTCAGATACGACAATCAATATATTTCTTTGGTAATATAGACAATTTTTTGACTAGCTGAGCTATTTTTTTAATTAATAAAGCTAAATTTTTAAATTTTTTTTATTGAAATACTAAATTTGTATTATATCATATAAAAATAGGTCAATTTTTGTATTATATTAGCATATTTTCTAAAATCTTTTAATTAAAATGATGTTTTATGGATATTAAATTTTACTCTCTCTTTTTCTTTTTTCTTTTTTCAGTGCATTAGATCATATAATTTTTTTGATTAAATTAATGTTTTATTGAAATTAAAAAAAAAAACTATTTTTTAATCATTTTTTTAATCAATGTCCATGAGTTCCCTACTAAGTTCAAATTAAAAAGAAACTTCTAACTTCTAACATAAAAAACCAAAAAAACAATAAATTTGTTATAAATGAATTTTTTTTATTATTAACATATAAATTATTTGCTCCTATCAAAAGTCTACTACAATATTTTTAATAAAAAAAAATATTGTTATTTAGAGTCAGGTGATATTTTCTATTAAAAATAATGAAAGTTAAATCTTTTTAATTAAATAATGGAAAAAATTTTGATTTTTTAATAAAAAAAATTAGAATGTTTAATCTTTTAAATTAAAAAAAACAACTAAATCTACATTACATCATCATGTAACTTATTTATATATAAAAATGTAATTCTTATGTAATAATATTTGAAAGCAAGTGATAATTGGATAATTTTAATTGAAAATAATAAAAATTTGATCAATTTAATAAGATATCTATTCAAATTAAAAACAAAAATAGTAGGTATAATCATTCCAAGCATCAACTCACCATATAATTATACTTGTTCTTGAACCAAAAAAAAAAAAAAAAAACTTCAAAAACAACCCATCATTCTTGAAGAAAAAGAACTTTTTATTTTCAGCATAACCACACGAATGCACAAGAGAAACAACCTCCAATATTAAAAAACAAAGAGAACCCAGGTATAATAAGACCATAACGAGGCAAACCCAGCGGCAAAAATTTCTTAAAAAAGAAAAGGACAAAAAAGCTTACACTGGGGGAAGGGCTGGTTTTTGTGATGTTATTGTGTAACGGAGGCCTGCTCTGGTTATTAGAAGTCACCTTAAAGAGAGATGAGGAATTTGGTTCCTCAGAGGAGTGGGCCCATGGATTGCAGTCAAAGCTACCGATGCAAATCACAGCCGTTACTTCATCGATGAGGAAGATTACAAGGAATGATGGATGAAGTGCATAAGGTCCTCCTCCTGCGACTGAGTCAGACAGTGAAACGATAATTAAAAAATCAACTAAAAGGCTATAGGGTCAGTTTTGTAAAATGTATTATTTTTTACCGTTGATTTTAAATTTCAAATCTGCTTTTGAAATGATAGGAGGCGGTAGGCATACTCATGCTTCATTGAAGAAGGCTGTTCATTGCCTGTAATGACTATATTGCCCATACACTCGATTTCAACTCCTGATAATAATATTTAGAAGCACTAAAAAAGGGAAAGGGAAAAAATAGAAGATTTGGTCATCGCTGCCGCCTCTTCATTTACAAGGCTCTCACTGGTGAACGTGATTATGCCCCCATCCATACTGGTTGAATATTGCAACTAAAAGTGTTAATCCATCTATCTAATACATAGACCGTTTGCTTTATCGTATTTGATATTTCGAGATTCACCATCGTTTCTGTAGGAGTTCTTGTGAAATTCTTTTTGAAAGGTATTACTCCATTTGAACCACATCACACCATCCATGGGAAAAAAAAATTATTGAACAAGATCCAAGCCCTTTGTATCTCTCTGGGTGGCTACTGATATCACAAGTGATGTTCTGGGTCGTCCGATTAACATATTTGCAAATTCTCAGCAACAATTATGTTGACTTTGTTATTATCTTCAGAATTTTTAACTTTTTTTTTTTTTTTTTTTTGGTATAATTAATGTGTACATGGAGTTTATCTCTTCTAGGGGTTTTAAAAGCTATTTAGATATGATTTGGTACTCATCCAAAATGATAGAATCCCTAATGATTCCAGATCTGAGAAACCAGTTCATACATAACCATATTGCTGACTGGCTTTAGAACATAGTTATGATCTATCATCAAAGGTGTTAAATTTTAAACATAGCAACCATGATTAATGATAATGATAATATATTTATTAGGAGAACCTGAGGGACGTTGAATCAGGCTCATTTGGGTCCACTCTGAAGATCCAAAATCCAAGGGATATCGGGCTCCGAGGTTCAACATTCCGTCTTTATCCTGTCAGACTAGAACCACGTTCATATTTCCCCCATCATCTATAATAGTAATACATACGGAGAAAGTATACAGACAACATTCACTAGCCAGCATTTCAATGCTTTCAATGGCCAAACTTCTTACTTGATAACACCTGCCAAGAACCCCAGATTATTCTTCCATAAAATAAAGGCTGAGTAATAGCAAAAATATATGAATTGTAGCAGGGATGAAAATAACCAAGTTGTAGATACAGTAAAAATACTAGAGCAAAGGACTGAGATGGACAGTTTCTTCAAAGCAAATCTGAAATAAAGAGGCATATTAATGTACTCAAGAGCTGAGTGATGAGCCCTGATGAAAATTTTTCAGGTACTTGTAGCCAGTAACTTCAAGCTAAGGCAAAGATGTTAAATCATAAAAAATACAGATAGATAAGAAAACTTCTTCCCTAGAAGACACCTACAATAACTGAAGTTGTATTCTTGATTTTTAACTCCAAATTTATCCAAGGCTAGGAAATTGTCAAACTACGCCAAAGGTGAGCAGTCTCTGACTCTAGCATTTCTCCTTCTGGACTGCTGAACATAAATTACATAAGTTGCTAACCATGTCTTTTAGGAACACCTAGTTAAGAAGGAAAGCTTGAACATGTATTTACCCTTCTGAATTACAGAAATATAAACATCATAGCTGCTAATCACGTCGTTTAGGAACATCTAGTTAAGAAGGAAACATGAACGTTTATTTACCCTTCCGATTTACAGAAACATAAATGATCAAAGCTGCTAACCACGTTTTTTGGGAATATCAAGTTTAACAAGGCAGCTAGAACACATATTTCCCCTTCTGTAATGCATGAATATAAATTATTTAATTGCCAGCCATGTCTTTCGGTTATATCTAGTTGACAAGGAAGCTTGAATATATACCTCCACATGCAATTAGAAACATTCTGAGTCCACATTTCGATGTAAGATAAATAGGATTAGTTTTTGAATTAGCAGTTTTAGATTTTTATTTCAAGAGTATCTTACATTTCAATGTTTCATTGTTTAATTAGAAATTCATTTGTCAAGAATCATCAGAATCCATATTTCATTAATATTTGTTTTGTCAATCATATAATTATGTCTTAAGACTGAATTAGCTTTGATTTTGAGTTCCCTGCTATCTGTTCTTTGATTTCTCCCCTCAAACTATCTTAGTTCTATGTATCTCTCAATTTCTTGACTTTCTATCCAAAATTTTCTCATTCTTGACAATGTTTTATCCTTCTTATTTCTTGATTTTCTATCTAAATTTGTCTTAATATTGACCATGTTTTATTCTCTCTCTCAAATGCATCAGAGCAAATTTTGATTCTATTCTAAAACACTTCTACACAAAAACTGAAGCCACAACCAAAACCCTAAAATTCCCATTCAGAATTTTTGAAGATAACCTCCCAATTGTGCACAAGCCTTTAAGAAAAACCAGAATTTATCTGTACCAAGTTGATATGGGGGTGAATCAGATAGATTAAAATAGATATAATAAAAAAATAAGACAAAATTTGATACCAAGAATAAGACACAGAGGTTATAAAATTATAAAAAGAAGTTAACAGTAGAAACAATGAAGAGATAGCAAGAAAATAAAAAACAACTATCAACCATATTTTATCAGTTAATTCACTCTCAAGTTTTCCACAAATATTCATAGGCTTAACAAAACAAACACAAGATATGTTTATAGGCTTGAAAAAATAATTACTAATGAAACATAAATTTTTAGCCTATAAATGAAATCCTAAACCAAAATAATCAATGAAACATGGAAATAATTAAAAATAAAACTGTCAAAAATAATCCTATTTCTCCATATCACATTTACTCTCTTTTTCTTATAAGGGACATTAAATCTCCTTCCCTTTATATTTACTAGAAACTCATGTTTACAATAATTAATGGAAAGTGAATAGCTTACTAAATACTTCATGATTTATTCATAACTAAATACATTAAAAGATTCCAAGGAAGTTGAACCCTATTAGATGAGAGATATAAAAAGCAAGACCATTGTTAGCAACCAAAAATAACTAATAATGTAACATGCTTGTATTATCGTGAGGAAGACAGGTGTATTCTGTAAGCTTCAGTTTCAGAAAATAACCTGGCAATTTTACTATTCTAGACAAGAAAAGACCCAATTAAAGTTTACTATTATCCTTATTTAGACAACAAACATTATGATCTGGAAAGTGAGGAAGAGCAAAGGGCAAATAAAACATGAATCTTTCTTAAAAAGATACCTTATCCATGTGACATATATCAACATTTCATGAACTAGAAAGCATGTCATTGTATTGGATCTTTGAGTGAAGCAAACTGCAAAGTAAGTTAACTGGCCCAACAATTGTAGCCCAATCCATGATAGCGCGACGCAGAATGGGAAAACTCTACTGTCCAATCACAGAGATCATAGATTTATAATTATGTCATTATGACATGGGATGGTAGCCAAACCCAAGATAGCACGATGCAGAATGGGAAAACTCTAGTGTTCAATCACAGAGATCATAATTTACAATTATTTCATTGGATTTCATAAAAAAATATGCTTGAACCAGCAACACTTTTTAAAAGTGGATAAATAGCATCCATGGTCATTGAATTATTCGTTAATAGTGATCATAGTCACTGCGTTTTAATTCATTACAAAAAAATAATCAGTTTTTAATTCTTTTAACTGTCGGGTCACTATTGCTTTTTTATGAGCAAAACTATTTTTTAATAAGGTAAAAACTAACTGAAAGTATTTAAAATAAAACAAAACTATTTCGGGTCTAGTTTCCTAATTTTTTTTAAATGTCAAAAATCTTTTTATTGTAAATGTGTTTTTTATTAAGTTAACACTAATTTAACGACTAACAAATCAGAGGCCGATTATTTTTCTGTAATGAATTAAAATGCAGTAACCATGGTCGATATTAGTGAATTGTTCAATGACTATAAGAATTATTTACCCTTTCAATAGTAGATAAACATTATCTAAAATGACTTCATATTGACAAGATAAGGTTCCACATAACCTTTTATTAATTGATCCCTAAATGTGCTCATTCTTGACTTCATATGAGGGAAAACTTCTTGAAAGATGCAGTCACTCTCTATGCAGTATCATATAGGGTTTTCCAGCACTGAATTGCAAAGATATGGATCAAATAATGTTTAGTGCTTCACTTAAAGTAAGCCAATGATACTCACTGGAGTAATACTGAAAAGTATCCTGCCTGCATTTGATGCCGTCTTATAAACATCCTTAAATATTCACAGACCAATTCTGTTCCCTAGTAGACGGGCAATCTAAAGGCCACTCATATGGTAACAGAAGACATCACACAATGAATAGCATAAAATAGCATCACAATCTTCAATATCAGTTATCAGTCACAGAAAGTGCAAGAATCACTATTGCCAAGAACAACTTGTTACCAAGAAAAATAACAGAAACCTCCAACATGTCTTTCACATAGACCATACAATATTTCCATCCATGTTCACCGATTTCTTCGACGACCGTAAATAAACATAAAAATAAAATCATATTTCAACAGTAACAAAAGCAACAGGAAGTTAAAGCAAATAGCAGTAAAATGTTGATACTATTAATGAAAATACAAGCTCATACAATATAAAACATTTACCGATTTAAGCTGTCTCCTGGGAAGAAGCTACAGGTTGAAGAAGAGAGACGTTATTAAGCCTTTCGAGAGATAAAATCAATGCCTGAGTACCCAAATTGCCTTCTCCATGAGCCTTGAGCGACAAATAAAGCTGCTGCGCCAGGGCCAGCCCAGGCAAAGCCAGCCCCATATTTTGACACTCCTTTAAACAAATCCCTAAATCTTTCACAAAATGATCCACATAAAAACCCGGCTCAAAATCTCTCTTTAATATTCTACTACCGTGCGAGTCCAACAACTTGGACCCGGCGGCTCCAGTGGATATCGCGTTTAAGAACAATTCTACATCTAGCCCAGATTTGTAAGCGTAAATCATTCCCTCTACTAATCCCACCATCGTAGAAGCAATCGAAATTTGATTAGCTAGCTTCGCGAATTGACCTTTCCCACTGCAACCCATGTAATTGACTTTCCCCAGGAGGGAAAAAAGGGGATTCACTTTCTTTATAACGGATTCGTCCCCTCCCGTGAATATTGCGAGCGTTCCGTTTTTGGCTCCGCGGTCTCCACCAGAGACAGGAGCGTCGATTGCGGAGCAGTTTTTGGAGGAGGCCGCGGCGGATATCTCGCTGGCAAGGGAAGGTTCAGATGTGGTCATATCCACAATAATACCTCCAGGACGTAGGCCAGACAGGACGCCGGAGGCGGGGTGAAGGATGACGTGGCGAACATCAGAGGGGTAACCGACAATGGTGAAAACGACATCAGATTGCGAGGCAACGGCGTGGGGGGAATCAGCAAGGTGAGCACCCATGTTGACTAGTGGTTGAGCTTTGGCGATGGTGCGGTTGAATATGGTGACCTTGTAACCGGCTTTGAGTAAGTGACCGCACATGAAGCGGCCCATAACGCCTGTGCCGATCCACCCCACACGAGTGTTGGATGGACTCATGAGCTCCGTGATCGATGCGGCGGCCATTGATCGGTGGAGGCTGCCTCGGAGTGAGGTGAAGGTTGAGAAAATGCGAGCAGAGCGAGAGTAAGAGTGTGGGCGTGGCAGTAGCAGGGTTATCAATGTCAAAATCATCCAGATTAGGGGGAACTTGTAATTTTACTACACTTTTGGGGACTTTTCAGATCCAACACTCATTAATTTTAGGCCAAACTTAATTCCCACCTAAGGTTTACTTAAATGAATATCTATCCAAAACTTTTTGACTCTTTTCAATTTTTTTTAACATTTGAATGAAAGACAGAAATAACATTTATAAAAAAATAAATAATATTAATATTAAAATAATATTTAATATAAAATAATATTAAAATAATAAAAAATTAATTTAATTATTTTTATTTTTTAAATCCTTTTTATTTAAAAACACAAAAATATCGTTTTGATCAATTAAATTTTATAATTAATCATTAAGTTTAACTGTTGACCTTAATCAATTATGGATATTTAGCTTTTAAAAATTTGTTAAGTAGTACTTTATCATTTAAAAAAAAATTGGGTGGAAATAAGCCGTTTGACCTTATTTTTACTTCAAAATTATATGAAAGGAGAGAAAATTACGATTAATTAACATTTAAATAGAGTACTCATTAGAAATCTTTTGATAAAGACATCTACAACCTGAGAGATCATAAGAATATGTTAAAGACGTATAATTGGATCCTCTTGATAAGTATACTTTGTTTTAAATTGATATCTGTTGCGAGAGCCCTTACTTTATTATCAATGTAATCATTTTCATCTTTATCCCCATCATCTCTATCGTCTTCATTTACATCATTTGCAGGAAATTCTTGAAACCTTACCATTATACACATTGCTATTAGACATCATAATTGCTACTTTATTTAATATATAGAATAATACGTTTTCCTAAATGAAGAGTCCAATAAGATATTTCACATATCAATCACATCTAATCTTTAAGGGTCTCTTACTCTTAAAATTTATTAGTCTTACTAAAAATTGAATTTTAATATATATCTTATCTATTTAGAGAAGTTCACTCAACAATTGGATTGATTATTCTAATGTGGTGTTTTTTGAAATTTTAATCACATTTTAACATTTTCCAACATAAGTCATTATTTTTTCATTATTATCTTAAACTTATTTCCTTTCATAATAAGCTGAAACATATATTGTTATTTTGATCAACACTATAATGACAATAGATTGGTCATCACTTACCAGTTTAATATATTAATTTCAATTTTATGGTTTAAAGTTTACGATTTTAGGGTTTATAAACTTTACATTTTAGCATTTAAAATTTAAAGTTTACAGCTTACCAATTATAGTTTATGATTTTTTGTAGAAGAGTTTACAATATCAAGTTTAAGGTTGATGGATTAAGTAAAGTTTACATTTTTTGGCTTAGGTTTTGGTTTTGGGATCAATGTTTAGTTTTTTGGGGTTTAAAGTTCATGATTTAGGGTTAACGATTTGTGTTATAAGGTTTATGCTTTAGGGTTTGTGAGTCCCAGTTTATGTTTTCATGTGTCAGGGTTTACAATTTTGAATTTACGATTTATAGATGAAAATTTACGTTTTAGGATTTACGTTAATGGTTTAGAGTTTCAGTTTAGGTTTTTGTGTTTATTTATTTAAGATTTACATTATATTGTTATAACATTGACTTTACAATTTAATGCTTAGGGTTTCAATTTCATAGTTTGTGAGATATAATACTTGATAAATAGTAATTTAATATTCCATGGGATATCAATTTGGTCACAACTACAAAATTTATTTTAATTACATAGATAAGTTATTGAGTTTATATCATTTATATGATAAAATATCAATATAACCCTATAGGACAAAATTTTAATTCAACCCCTATATAGTAAATAATCACGATGTTTTCATATTGTATAATATTAATTAGTTTCTATATAATCAAACGTCCATATACCCTCTAATATAATTTTATACACCATTTATTGACAATTTTTCGGATCAACCCTATATTTATAATATCATATTATATTATTTTAATTTAATATAAATTAATTTTTAAATTAAAATTTGTATAAATAACTGGATAAATATGGAGGGTTTAAAGATAATTTTGATAATAAAGAAAAAATTTGGTATTAAAATTATTATAATTGATAAAAGGGACCAATTTTTCTTAATTCAATAAAGTAGGTTTAGATTGATTTGGGTATTTTAATTTTAGGTTAAAAAATTAAAAGAACATTAGATATTAAAAAAATGTTTAAAATTAAATTAAAAGTGCTTATAAGAAAATAAAATTTATAAACTTACCTTAATTAACATAAAATAAACTTCTTGTTTTTTTCTTGAAATAGTTTGAAACACCAATTAATTATATCAGCAAATATAATTTTAAAATCATTTTCAATTAAGGGTGTAAGTTAAGTTCGAATTCTCTTAAATAATTTGGGTTTAATTCAATTAATATTGAACTCAATTGAAGTTCAAAAATAATCGATGATTCAATGAGTTTATATTCCATCAACTTAATTTAAATAAAATATTATAAGTTTTTATAAATTTTAAATTACACTTCTAAAAATGTTATTTATTTTCTGTAAAGATAAAGTGATAATGGATAATTTAGAGGAGTTAAAAATTAATCTTATAAACCGAGTTTAAGTCAATCAAACTTGATTCAAACCGAAATTTTACAAACTTGATGAGTTTGTACAAGAGTCTTCCCTAAAGTTAATTGAGTCAAACTTAGATAAAATATTATTCAGTTCGATTTGATTATACTTATTTTTTCTATTAATAACATTGAAAAAAAATTAAATTATGATTAAAACCATTAAACCCACGATTCATATATATGGCAACTTGTATTTCAAGGAGAAAATACAACATATTGTTAGCCGGGTTTTTTTTTTTTTTTTTCAACATATTTTACCAAGGAGAAAAACATCCACCACCACTAGTAGCAGGGTTTCATCGATCTTAAAAGTGGATACTTTGCAATAGGGTTGGATTCAAACCGAATAGATTCGGATTCGTTTTTGAGTTTGGCTTGAACAAGCCTGAAATAAACCGAACGAATCCGAATACGAATACGAATCTGAACTGTAATTTTAAAATTCAACAAATACGAACCTGAATATGAACTATGTGAACCGAATACAAACACGAACTCGAACTTAAAATAATAATTTTTTAATTATATTTTTATTAATTATAATTTTTAATAAATATAAAAACGAATTATACGAACCGAATATGAATACGAAAATGAATACGAATCGAATACGAACTTAGTTATACGAATCGAATACGAACTTAGTTATACGAATCGAACACGAATACGAATTTTACTATAAAAATATTCGACGAACACGAATACGAATTCGAAACCCAAACAGTACGAAACGAGCCTAAACACGACCATGTTACTGTTTATATTTGATTCGGCTCGAATCCAGCCCTACTTTGCAAAACAAAACTGGTATTTTTATCAATAAATCTGATGAAATCTTCACCAAATAACTTCTATTTTTGGGTTGCTTTCAAATGTACATGTAATTTTATGCATTTTTCTTTGAATTTTTTTTTTTCTTTTTATGATAATTCAGGGAGATTTTGTTATTGGGTCATGGTCTTGTCAAGAGCTGATAAATTGTTTAAATATAAGTATGATCTTGACATTGGTTTTACAATAAGCTTGTTAGTTGTTGGTTAAGTTAGAAAAAAACTATTTTCTCATTCGTAAAAAATATATATTAACTTTTTCATAAATATTAAAAAAATTCTCTAATTAAATTATACTTTATTTTAAAAAATAATACATAAAAAATCATTACTACTAAAAAAACAACAAAAAATTTATTATAATTAAGTTTTGCTTATTATTAACATATAAATTATTCATGTCAATGTTTTTAATGAAAAACAATTATTGTTATTTGAAGTCAGGTCAAAGTTAGATACTTTCATCATGTAACTTGTCTATACCATCCTATGAAAATGATCATGCCAACATCAATAATTGAAGAAAAAAAGGGAAATGTAATTCCTATTTAACATTGTTTAAAACTAAGTGATACTTGAATGGTTTTAAATAGAAACAATAATAGTTTGATCTATTCGATAGAAAATTTATTCAAATAAAAATGACAAACAAATATAGTAGTTAGGTATCTCAGGCAGTGTTATTTCATATGCAAAACTAGATAATGAAAACCAAGAGCAAAATAACGCAAAGTTGTGACTTGTGATCAAAGGGCCATAAAAGATACTGCTTGGATCCTGTTAGGCGAAGAGATGACAGGGAAGGTCAATTAGGAACTAGAAAAGCCTGTACTAATACATTGAACAGATAATAAAATCCCTCTATTCCAGATCCCAGATACTTCTCCTAAGCTTTGAATGGTAGCACAAGCAAAATGAATGAAAATTATGCATATATAGGCACACAAAGAAAAGAACTTGTCAGAAGTGTACAATTTTATGACAAATTGTAGTAACAAGTTAACATATGCTTTTGGGTTTTAATAGCATATGCCTAAGGACCCGACAAAACGGACTATCGCCTAAACAATAGGGAACTTCCTATTAAATTTGTTTAATATATTTATATCGTTAAAGAACCATCCAAATAAACTAAGGTCACCAAGAGATTTTTAAGCCTACCTTGTCTGCAGCATACATACACATATATTCAAATTCTGACCAAATACAGCAAAGTTAACGGACGTTGAAGAATTTATCATAAACATCAGAGAAAGAACAATAGGGCACACAAACAAGAAGAAGAAGGTATGAGTTCAAAACTCCAAGAAATACATCTAGATCAACGGGACAGAGACAGATCAACACAAAACAGCACAAAGTCATCCTATTTCACACAATACATAGAGAAATAAAGAGTGATTTTGGTTGCGTTGTTTGTTTAGTGATGCAGCTAGATATCATTTGCAAATGAAATATTGATTCAAAATTTATATGTCAGAATCTGCAATCCCCAGCTCATGAACTCGGAGAATAATCATATAAACCAGATTACCTAAACAAAATAAGCTTAATGAGATTCCATATGAATTATTATACAATGCTACAACTATATATTAGAAAATCATTCAAGAAACAAAGACACACACACGACCATTCATTAATGACCTAAATGATCAGGATGACAAGACAGTACAAATTGCAGATAAATTTGGCTAGATCAAACTCTTTGATTGAACACTCACTTTTTCACTTGTACTCAAAATTGGGCACCGGAGGCGCATCGAAACTCTCCAAAATCTCGGTCTTACTTCCACTGGCCGCCGGGGTTTCTTTCTTCTTTCCCCCACTAAAGAACCCTCCAAACCAACCTGAATCCGACTCAGAAGAATTCGATTCCACTCCTTGACCAGGCTGACCAGGTAAGCCAGCAGAAAACCCTGGCCCACCAACCATAGCAGGGACCGGCTCCTCAATAATAATCGGCATGTTTTGCGGGCCACTAAGAACTTTATTAAGCATGATCCCAGCTCCTTCGATTAGCGCCAAGAGAACACCGCCGAAAACAGCGGATCGCGCTGACGAGCCAAGCCCCTGGCGCATGGAGAGGAAACCGCCAGTGGCGGCGCCGGCAAAGATGGAGTTCCAAGGGTCTTCTTTCTGACGGAGGTAGACCATGGAGCAATCGAAGGTTGAGAAAAGCCCGCCCCAGACAGCAAAGCTGCCGCCGACACGAGGCGCGTTCATGCGAACGGCTTGGGTACCGCCGATGAGACGGGAGCCGCTTGGGGAGTTATAGACGCCTTTGAGGAAGTGGAAGGCGGAGCCGCCAACAGCACCCATCCCGAAGGCTCCACCGATGTCGTCTAAGATGCGATCTGGACAAGGTTCTCTGGAAGTCTCTGGGGTTCCCATCCCAGCTCTCTGTTTCCTGTTTCGGAGAAGGGTCAAGATGTTTCAGGGGGTTTAACTAATTTGATTCCTCGGGCTTAAGGAATTTAGACGCGTTCTAGGGTTTTGGGTGATTTGACGACAACGTCCTTGGAAAAAACAAGGCTTCCCTTATTTACAAATGAAAACAGAAGTTTAAAATAGTTTTTGAATGAGTGAATTATCTTTTCCAACCCAAAACGTAAAAACTCTTTTTCAATTTGGGGGGGTAAAAATGACATTTTCTCACATAAAATCAAATTCGGATAATAAAAAACAATATTAAAAATTAAATTATTATTTTAACTTAATTATTTCATTTTCCAAAATTATTCCATCAATCAAAAAAATTTTAAATAAATATTTTAAAAATTTTGGAGTCTTTTCAAAATTTTTAAAACATTAATCTATGTTTATAATTTAAAAAATAATATTTATGCTCATAAAAAATTGAAATAACGTATATTAAATTTTGGGTAATAGTTTTAAAATATATAAAAATTTGAATTTTTAATTTTTTGTAAAGCTTAAAAATTTTTAAATTTAATAATAAAACAATCTTTTTAAAATTTTTAAATGAATAGCTGATAAAATTACTATTTAACTCTTGCTCGGTTGCTATAAATTTTGATTTTAAATTAAAAAATATTATTTATGTTAATTAGGGTGAAAAAGGGTTTTCAGATTTGTGGACATTTTTTGAATTCAATCCAGATTGTGGCAAAAGATACAACACATTACGATGTCGTTTCAGCTTCTGCCTCGTAAACCCTAAATTAAAACCCTCTAGGTCCAGCCAGCTAACTTGACAGAGAGAGCAGAAGCCAGAACTGAGGAGTGTGAAATTAAAAGATGATATTGTTTAGCTGATAAAAATAGCCGCCGTCCAGGCTTTCCTCTTTTCATCAACTCCTGCCTCGACTTCATTCTTTATATTTCATCTTTTTCTCAGAATGTATTCTAATCTAACAACTACTCAAACTCTAATCAGATTTTCCTCACAACCCATCGGATTCTTTAAACGGATTCACCCTAAATCACAATATATTCCCTTAAATTCCTTTTTCATCGACTTGGCCAATAATGGTCATAAAAATGTTACTTTTTTGGAAACCACTAGTTTTTCACATGAATTTTGTCCCAAGTCATTGGGAATGAGCACTTTAGCTAAAGCAAGGAGTATATCAAGCGTCTTTAGGGTGAAAAGTGGTTTAAAATGCAGGAGTTTTTCAAGCTCATACCCACTGGGAGTTGCTGAAGGTGGTTCTGATATAAGAGCAGCAAATTCACGTCCTTGGTTGAAGTTAAGCAAATCTAAGGAAGCAAAAGGGTTCAAGAAAGTGAGAAGTTCTATGAATATTCGTTCATCTTGGGAGGAATCAGCAGAGAGATTGCAGAAAGTGAGTAGTAGCCGTTCCTCTTGGGAAGAATCCGCCAAAAGATTGGACAAAGCGACGACTGCGAAAATTGGCCATTCTTCTTGGGAGGAATTACCTGAATCTTCTGTTCAGAATAAAGAAAATAGAAATGTTATGGTAGCTAAGCCGAGGAATTACCTAAATGGTCACGGCAAGAGCAATGGACATGTGGAGGAGGAGGAAGAAGCAGCAGAAGACGGAAATGTGGACGTTGTTGAAGAGCAAAGATGGGATAGGAAGAAGAGTAGGCTCAGAGGGGACAAAAAAGCCTGGGTTGAGAAACCTGAATTAAGGAGGTGGAATAAGCAGGAAAATTTGGGAAGGACATGGAAAGAGCCTACTGAATCAACCGTACCTAAGATGGTTGGGGAAGGTTTGTATGGCGTAGGTCCTGTTTTGGCTGCTTTGTCAGCTGGAAGAAGAGAATTTTATGCACTGTATGTTCAAGAAGGATTGTCTTTGAGTAGTAACAATAGGAAAAGGAAGGACAAGAAAGGGTTTGAGAGGGTATTAAAAATGGCAGAAAATATTGGGATAAGTATGAAGGAAACCTCAAAGCATGACCTCAATATGGTTGCTGATAATCGCCCTCATCAGGGTCTTGTGCTAGACGCTTCTCCATTGGAGATGGTAAAAGTTAAGGAATTGGACCCTGTTTCAATTGAGGAGGACCAACCATCTCTCTGGGTAGCATTAGACGAGGTCACAGATCCTCAGAACTTGGGAGCTATCATTAGGTCTGCTTACTTCTTTGGAGCTTCAGGTGTGGTCTTGTGTGCAAAAAATTCAGCTCCATTAAGTGGTGTAGTGAGCAAAGCAAGTGCAGGCTCCCTTGAACTAATGGAGATGAGGTATTGCAACAATATGATGCAGTTCTTAATATCGTCAGCAGAAAATGGCTGGCGAGTTCTTGGAGGTTCAGTTTCACCGAAAGCAATTGCCTTGAATGAGATTCCCCCTGGTCCACCGACTATACTTGTTTTAGGCAGTGAAGGCACTGGATTGAGGCCTTTGGTTGAGAGATCATGTACTCATTTGGTTAGGATCCCTGGAAACATTCCTGTGGATGTGACTGCTGGAGTAGTTGATGATATGGCTTCTGATGAACAGTTTCGGTCATTTATGGCCGTCGAGAGCTTGAATGTCAGTGTTGCTGCAGGTGTGCTTCTTCACCATTTAATTGGGCATCAGTCCAATTATAACCACCACATTGGTGATGTTTCAATTAACACACATGATTAAGGTACCATGCAGAAGTTTAGCGTCAGTATACTTTAACAACCCTTTTTCTTCCTTGGAACCAAACCATATGCTGATATTTAAGATTTAGTGGCATTTGTGAGTTGTTCTTGAATTTGTACAATATCAATAGTTGTTTTGGTGATAAGGGATGCAACAAGCTTGGATTGGAATATACTGCCTGGAAGTTTGTATCCTTGGTAATCTCAGTTTTGCCACAATTCATGATTATGGTTGTCTTGCCACATGTTTTCCAATTTATTTGACTAGTGTCCATCATCATCAGGAAAGTAACATTATGTATACTAGTTGCTTTAGTAGTTGTGCTGGCTCAATAATTTCTGTCTATTGTAGTTTTGCATGAATGAACAGATCAACACAATATGAAGAAATGTAACAGGGTACTTCTATGAGTGGTGAATTTCTTTTATTAGACTTAAAAGTACATGATTTCCTTTTCTATAACCTGTGGAAAGCCCTACGATACCAGTACAATGTAACTTTTTTTTTTATGCAAATCGAAAATGTGAAGCTGCTATGGAATTATATAGCTGTTATTCAAGACTAAATGCCAAGTAAAAAATGGCCTTAATTAATAATGTTAAGGGTATAAGGTTGGGAGTCACCAAGCATCACTTTGCTTTTAATAATTCCATTTTGGATAATGTTAGTACATTTTAGATCTGTGTTTTTCTCAGATTCCAATACCGCGAGACTGACGACTTGAAGGGAAATGCTAAACATTTGCTAGGATTGCCGGGATAAATGTAGTCTATGATTCATCAGGTTTTTTTTCTTTTTTCTGTAGTTTATGAGGAAGATCATACTGGGTAGTAAGGCCTGAGACATTGCTTATTATAACGACGATAAGAATGAAAGTGAGCCTAAGTTAACAGCCTTCAAACCAACCCTGATCAATAACTCTCATAAAAGGTTAGATTTTTATGTATTAAATTTAAAAATATCAAAATCCTAATTCAAATACTAGTAAAATTAGCATTTTTTGTTATATTTTGATTGAATGACTATTACATCTTTATAAATTATAATTATTAAAATACCCTTCTTAATAGATTTACAATAAATCAGAATTTCATTCATTCATTTATTAATTGATATAATTATTTTTCTATTACGACTAATATTAAATAAACATTGAATGATTTTTTGCACTTGTTTTTTATATAGATAATTTGATTTAGGTGACTGGAAATTGATGAAATACAACTAATATACTATAAATATATAAACTGCAGAAATAAAAACTGAATTCATGTGGATGGAAACTGAATTTTGTATTTTTACTCAATTAATCAAATTATTACAAATATATAAACTGCAAATACAAAAACTGAATCCAACAAAGATGAAAAATCCAGAATATCAGCCATTACAAAATTCAGAGAGAGTGCAAAAAAAACTCAATCATTTATTGCACAAAGAGAGTGTAAAAATATACAACCATTACTAAAAAAGAATGCAAAAAGAGGAAGTGCATAAAACCCAAGAAGCAGGAATCTGTGAATGCAGAAAGATGCAAACATGCTGTCAATTTTACTCCTACTTCTTCCCCAAAGCACAAGAACTTTTTGTTATAATCTCAAGCAAGGGTGGCAATGTCACTGCACATACAGCCGAACAAAATGAGCATGGCAAGTTCATTATATGCATCAACATATTCACACAGATTCATTTCACTCATTGCAGGTTCATTATATCCAGTTGACTACTTATTGCATTGTTGATCTTGACTAAAAAGAATTTAAAAAACACAAATGCATCATATGTATTCTAATATATGAAAAATATCTGTCTAATGATCAATATCTATCTGGTATAACGACTTCTAGCATGATAAAAGAAAGCAAGCTAAAAATCAAGATCTTCTGGTTTGAAGTAATAATTGAGATCCAAATGGAATATATTTGAAAACAAAATTATATACATAATACATGTTTCCATACTAGCAGAGAGAATGGTCCCTATCTATGATAATCTAGAAAAAAAGTTCAAAGTTCTTATATAATAATCCAGGTCTTGAAGATGCAGCCATATGGTAACCAAGCCATATATCTGTTATCAGATTGAACTCATATGTATTTTAATATATGAAAAATAATGTCTTATTGACCAACCAAAGACATAAGTGGAAAGGCAGAAGTTCAAAAAAGGTCCAAAGATATGCTACCGAAACCATTTAAGCAAATTTAATTTGGTAAAAACACCAACTGAATCTGTTAAGAGATGCCGAAGGATCAGTGTGATTGTTTCTTTCATTACTCAATAGAAAAAACGAGCACTTGCAAACAAATAGTCATTGAGTAAAAGGTGGTGAAATATATCAAATATTGAGTAAAAAGTTTAGAAAACAACTAATATAAACCAGTATAGTTTTCCCTCAACTTTTTGTGAGAGCCTTCTTGAAAACTTTGGGTTCATGTAGTTGGGCCAAACTTCCATCAACAGTTTATTCAACCATTGACAGTGTTTCAGCGGTGTGATTGGCTGCATAAATATGGCAAAACGTTTTCTCATTAAATTAGAGGATCTAAGAGAGAAGACATGTTCAACACAAACAACCTAATATCCCACATAAACAGAAAAAAGAAGAACGTAGAATGAAAAAATACCGAGGTGTCCAATATGACTTTCTTCCACTTCTTATTCGAGTCTTCCACAAGTAACCGACATTGATGGACACCATATGGCAGGGAAAAAAGATATTCATGTTATTACCCACCCAAACACGATCAAAATTTAGCTTATTCACTAAAAACTTAAAAAATTACAAGCTTGTTCAATTCATTCTTAGTTACGTGTTCTAATTTTGGTTCAATATACACCATATTAACGAGCAAAATTTAGCTTATTCAGTACAAAGATACAAAAATTACTAGCACTTCCATTTCACTCTTAGTTATATGTTCTAATTTCGGTTCAATAAACACAATATGAACTAAAACATGAAATAGAGGCATATAAATTAACAAAAATTACCAGATAGCGGCTCGAGTCTCAGGTAGCCGGAGGATTCAAGCGAGAATTGCCGACATAGCTGCCGAATCTGACGGCGACCAGAGTTGAACCAAGCGGCAATGGTGGAGCATCGAGACTAGCTGAAATAAAAAAAATTTAACAAAATGATGGAAATGAAACTTCAAAGAAAAATTGATTAATGCGTGACAAGCAACACAAAATGAAACATTTTACCTGCTGCTAGAAGTAGTTTAGTATTTTATTGTTTTGCCACATTTGAGCATAGCACAAAACAACAAGGACGAAAAAGAAGTCGTCGTATGTCATTGGAATATGAAGAACCGAAGCTGGAAGTTGGAAAGAGTACTGTACTTCACAAGCCATATCAGCAAAGTCCAGTAGCCCATTTCAGCCCAATTATCAATCTTCGATTCTGCTCTGCCCCGCCCCTGACTTCTTATATTTATTTACAAAATCACCCCATATAAAACTATTATTTGGATTGGATTGCTGCACCCAAACGAGCAAATCCCACTGCCTTCCCACTCGCTTCCCTCGGCTTGACCAAATTCCATCTATTCTCACAGGTTATTCTTCTTTTTAAAGTTTTACTTGTTATTTTTTCTCTTCAGAAACTGAGCTTCAAACGTACTTCAGTCTTTTTTTTTTTTTTTTTTTTAATGTTAACGGAAAGCGTAAGGCAAAGTAACTAGCCTGAAAGCATTGTACAAATACTTTGAATCAGCTCCATATAATTTTTTTTCCTAATGAATGTCGAAACAGAGTAAGAAGCTCGACTTGAGATATGGATTTAGTTGTGGGAGCACTAATTTTAGCTGTCATTTTGGGAGTACTTATTTTGATTCCACGAGATCGTAAATCTGGTAATCTTTAGATTTCTCTCTTTTGTTTTTGGTTTTTACTGATTCAAGTGTTTGATTGTGTATAAGTACCATGTTTGTGCAATGCAGGTTACTCAAAAACAGTTCCCTCAAATGCTAACAGTACTAAGGTACTTTTGATCTCGGGAACTTTCAAAAAATATTGTGTGGATGGTTCTATGTTTTGATTTTGAAGCTGAATCTGTAGTGTTTTACTTGCTTAAAGTTATATAATGCGGGGAAACTTTTAGAAGATAAGAAAGTTTCAGAGGAAAAACTATGTATGATTCTATGGTTTAGGTATGGAATATGAATATTAACCTTAATCAAACTTCATTGCCCTAAAAAACCCAAAATGGACATATAAATGTACTGTTTGGCGGTTTTTTCTAATGATACTTCATTTGTTCTTAGTTGTGAATATCATTGTAAATGTGTGCTAGTTAACTCATAGTTTAATTTTAAAATGTTCTTTTGCATTCTTAGCCATCCAAACTCTATAGTAGGACTGAAGTCTCTTTGCATAATAAGAGAACTGATTGTTGGATAATCATCAAGGACAAGGTATTATCTCTATATTGGCTTGATTCTCACCTTAAACTTGGAACTTTCAGAACAGTATTAATATGATTGGGCTTGTTGCGTTGGTTCCGTGTTTTTCTTTTTTGCTATTTTTAATTATTGCAGGTGTATGATGTTACTTCATACGTAGAAGAACATCCGGGTGGTGATGCCATCCTAGCACATGCTGGGGATGATTCGACTGAAGGATTTTTCGGGTATGCCTCTATCAAACGACTTATCACTTTCTTCCCATTTTCAATACTCGTTTAGCAATTTCAAAGTAGGTGATTCTGTCTATTATTGAGTTCTCTCCAATAAATAAGTGATAATGGAAAATGTCTTGTTGAGCATCTCTCTTATATTTCCTGTGAACTAGCAGTACACCTGCTCTTTTCATATAAATTCGTTATTTTCGCTAGCTGCTGCAATTAACCTCTCCTGCAAAATCCATCAGAAACTTACACCAGGACTTACCAGATTCTGTCAAAAAACCTTGTTGACATAGACCCTAAGTTGCATGTCCTCCTGTATTTCAATTTCAATCTTAAAATTTTAGACAGATGAATAAACTCTACTGCAGCATTAAAAATATGCTTATAGAAATGCTACATTGATGCTTGGTTCTCTGTTTTTTGAACCCAAAACCAAGACCACAATCAGAAATTTCAATTTTAATGAATGTTTCTTTCAAAGTTAAATATTTGTTTTTCTTCATTATCTCTACATGGTGGTGTTAATGTAGTCTATATGTTGATAGTAGTTACTTTTTTTCTTGTTTTTTTTTTGGGGGTTCAATGTGGCAGACCACAGCATGCTACCCGAGTTTTTGACATGATTGAAGACTTCTACATTGGAGACCTAGAGCAGTAATCTGTGACATTCAGTGGATTGCAAGACAACCAACCATGTTCTTGGAAGACCTTATTTTTTCCTTTTCAATTTATGTAACAGCAGATTTGTGTTCTCTTCATTTGTGTGTTTTAATGATTTCAAATTGGAAGGTACCAATGTGGGAAGGGAAAGGGAAACAGAAATTTTGTCTATCCGGTAAAATCACTTTATCATACAACAAATAGGGAATTCAGAACAGTGTCTGAGATTTTGAGTTTCAACAGTAACAATCTGTGGAATTACAAAAGAAGAATCAGTACAAATTACAAGATCAGCCCAGATCAGGCTGGATTGATACTGAAGAATGAAATCGATTGAATGGGGGAGCAATAAAGAATGAGCCAAAACTTCCTAAATGGCTAGACCACTAACACCAACCAATTTGAATTTGCCTAGTGATACAATACAACCACATAAAAATCAAACAATGGTAATTTACTTATGAAGCCCATCAGATGACAACATTTTGCAGGACCCTTCATTCTAAACATCAAATTTCTTAGGCTGTCGCCACTGTGCCAAACTTCTGGCCAAGGAGCTACGAAATGAGTTTTTTTGTGAAGCTCCTTTCTTCCCATACAGATGCTTTCCTCCCAAATCTGTAAAAGTTGGACCCATATCCTTGCTTCGTTCAATCTGCAGAATGATCAGAACTGACACTTATTATACTTAACTTTAAAGATGAAATTCCAAATGGAGAGAATTAAGACTTTAGGCCTCAATGGAATTACCTTGCTTATCTTCCCATTCCTCAAGTGATATCTGATGCCAGACCAATTGATAGACAGAGAAAAATGAGAACGAAATGCCGATAGAGGGTATAGAAAGTTATCCACCACCATTGCAATGAATACCTGCTCAATAGCAAGCCATGTCATTTACATTAGAGTATACTCATGAATCATCTTCATAAATCCACAGCTCTTAATCAAACAACATTAAGATGCTAGTTTAAAAATCAAGCATTTTGTGTGTTTTTCAAATCCTATATAATCAAAGTCATTTTTGGAGTTATCATCAGTGTTTAGCAAATGAATTTCTTGTTTATAAATTCCTATTCTCCAGCAGGTGTTATCTTCTGTGTTGTTAGACTTAAGAAACAGACAATTATTTTCAAAATGAAAAATGAATCATAGCTTCTTCGCTCCAAAGGTCAAGATTCAACTGCTCATTCATATAAAGCCTAAGATGGATTTGAAGGAAATCAACACAAGGGGTTTATAGAAAATTAAAATTTAAAAAATGCCTATATTATATAGGCGCAACTAAATATACTTTCAAACACTATGAAGAAAGTCCACCAAATGAAGAGAGCTAACAATACTTACAAGGCCCCAGTTATAAGTGGCAAGTGAAAGTCTTGGTGCCTCAGGGGAAAGCATGTTGCAGAGGTGGACTTCTATCCTTGTCAAGTTCCACATTGATAGAAGTTCTGTGAAGGTGCAAACAGCTAGGCAGCTTACCAGTAATAACCCTGTCCAAAAGCAGTTGCCCAGCTATAAGAACATAGAATTATTTTATACGAAGAAAGCAGAGTGCTCTAGCTTAAGCTTCTCATTCCTAACATACAAAACATCAGCAGATAAATTGCAACCTACAAATGCGAAAGTGAAGTGATTATATACTCAACAGGATGTGAGGACTTTATTAACATCTCTAGTGGAAAAATCAGATTGAAAAACTCCAAACTTGATATCAACAGGCAATAGAACATGATTCATGAAGTAGAGGAAGGGACAGACTGTAATTTGTCTGTAACATTTAACACCATATATTTATCAATATGACTACAATCAACAATGTATATGATTTGTCTTTTATGAGATTATGATACAAAAGCTGTATCACTACCTACTATCCTCTCTTGATATACAGAATGATTGAAAAGGCAACTTCATTTGGTGTCAGCATAACCAATTTCATCTAAATTAGCACTAACCTACCTAACAAGGAAAATTAGTATGCTCACCACCAGAAGTAATGTTTGTTTCCTCAGGTGAATACCCTTTAATATAGGCCCGCAGGGCAGCTGCTATATGTATCAGAGCCATACAGTATGGTGCCACAAATCCCCATGATAGATAACAGTGAGAAGAAAACAATGCACGATTCATTATCCAATTAACCTTTGATATGTATGATTCCAAAACAAATGTTTGCTTCATCAAGTAATTCCAGTACCTATACAACAAGATAAAAGTTAACATAGAATGAGAGTATAGCTCTCAAGTTCAAATGAATATATATCTCAAACCTTCCAAAATTAAGATCGGTTGCAAGCGGATGAGGAAAAACAGCAACTGGAGGTGATGAAATGAGCCTCTTATGAGCCCCTGAGAAGAGAAAACATACGAAAGGTTGCCAGCCCATGTTAATATAAATTTGTGACCTATGACACATCAATTGACAGATTGATTCCCAGTCTACTCTAGTCACTGCACAGATTACTGATGAGTACATTACCAGCTATAGCTGCAAGAGTCATATCATCAGAGTATCCACCATCTCTCAGTCCAGAGACAACACCATAGCGGTCAAGTCTAAAATCATCAGCATGCATCTGGAAACAATACAGATCATGAGAATAAAACTTCAAGATGGTACATGTAGCACCAGAAAAGGTGGCATAGTTCTACTTGCCATCATGCACCCTCCCCATAGAAAGAATGTTCTGCCACCAGTAGCAAAGCCCATTGAACAAGGCTGTAAGCAAATTCAGCAGGAAGTGAGAAAGGTTAAAATAACAGACATGGCAAGTCACCAATATAATGTCATATAACAATATAAGCCCACTAATGTGCCGTTCTAAATTCATTTACAGAACTTTTTGTGACTCAATCAACTGACTCCAGGGTAAAAATTTTCCCAAATCATTTGAGGTCCGCTCTTGGCCACACTGAGACACCACCACCCCAAAAGCTATAGGCTCTGACATTAAATAGGAGTGATAGCATATCATGCCATTCTCTTATTTGAAATTCCATACAGTATTTAACTTCATTCTGACACAATACTGGGCATAGATAGAACCAGCACAGATTAATCATAAAAAATTTGTTTGCCTCTTATATAATTCACACAAACCAGGACTCTGAGTTTATCATCTACAGTTTTGCAGTTACACATATTAGGAGGTCAATGGAATATTACACGAGTCAATATACAGGACAATATTAGCATTGTGCAAGCATAAGAATCAAGAAGAAATAAATGGCACCATACCATATGATATTCATAGATACAGTAACTTCCTAAACTTCCAGAAGGTAAATCAAGAGGGTATCCGGTTTGAATAAAAATCTGCACACCATTGCAAAGAAAGTTATTATATCATAAGAGGATCGATTTTGAACCAAAGCCCATAACATAAAAGAAGAGTACACCTATAGCCAGGAAAAGATAAAATCCTGAAACAACTACAATTTCTTTAAGGTAGGCATATAGGTGATCGTGATGCAGTACCTCAGGGTTTCTTTCCATCTCAGCAGTGAGGGCTCCTATTGTCCCAGGGTGAAGCCTAACATCATCGTCCAAAAACAATACATACTTACTGTCCTTATGCATGTTCTCTACCCCAACCTTCAAAAAAAAAAAAAGATATTTATGATTAAGCGGTGACCAGAACCATGCTTCTAACTGAGAGACAAATTAACAAAATCTTCTAGGTAAAAAATCTAATTAAGCTCCAATATGTCAACAACTCTCTTACGCTAGAAGTAATATTCATAGAAAGGGCAAGATTTATCAGACATCTAATCTCACTTAAAATGTAATGTTTCAGATAGTGACCCCCAATACATCCTGATTCCTCATGGAAGAATATGAATAAATAGACGTCAGATATTAACACTATTTTTATATACTGTGAACATAATAGATTCTAAACTTGTTACATACCAATTGGTTGTGGATTTTCTGACTACAAGTTGTTGAAAAACCAGCTATAACAATTTTAGCATCAATATCATCCTGTGAACACAAATAATGCAAATTAGTCAGGAAGGAAAGCCAGGGTACAGACATCGAAAATGATCTCTCAGCTGCCACATCCATGAAGAATAGCTAAAGCTATTGCTTGGGTAGCATCCATGCTCCCCCAACATAAGGGTTAGAGAAAGCAAGAAAGGAAATAATCATCCTTCCTATCATAACAAGCACAGCCCACAAAGAACATGTCATGACAAGAGCAAATCACATTCATTGGATGAGATGCGTACCTTAAAATCTGATAATAACCTAGATACAGCATGGTAAGCAGGGTCTTCTGTACTTTCCAACACAAAAAGAAATTCTAAAGGACCACCATAAAGCGATGTAATCTGCATACAGTAATAAACGAAAATGAAACCATCTCAAAACATTATTATTTCTGGCAACTCCGAGAAATGGACTGCATATGAAACTTGAAAGTTTCTAGAATAACAATAGTTATTACAATAAACATAATCTGCCTAGGTATTAGCTTTAAGTTGTTGAATACCCTCATCTAGTTAAATCTAATACTAGGGAAATAGACTTATCTTTAATATTAAAAACTACTTCTTGGGAATAAATATTTTACCAAATAACTTAAAGCTAACTTGGATGTCTAACAGATACAGACTAAACTTGCTTAAGCCTTTGCCTGAAAAATTAATTGTGCATCCTGTATGTGCAAGGGTATAATATATGTGCCTTAATACATAGTAAGATCCCAACTTCATAATCATTAATCTTGCTTATAGTGACAGTAGCAGTCATGACAACCCAAAAAAGGCAGAAACGCATAAGGTTAACAGATTTCTCAATGGCAAGCAGGAAAAAATTTTAAAAGCATTCAGAGTAAGTGCTTGGAAGAACTTCTATGCTAAAAAGACTCACCTGACTTCTCCAATTGTGTAGATTGTGTTCCCCAAAACCTTTTAGAGGCATAACCACAGTAACCCTCGGCAAATTGACCTGATTGGAGTGCTCAAGTTCATTAATATCGTGACAAAGAAATGCAAAGCTATTGCCATGTTTCATACTATCTTTCATTTGCTTGATCTCCCTATTCCTGACAAAAAGAAAAAAGAAAGACCTCATATACGGAGTAAGCAGTGCCTCAAATGGCAAGTTGAAGCTTTAACACCAAATGATAACAAGAGATAAGCCCTGGAGGCCTGTCACTAGTATATTCAGTACAGTAAATCAAAATACCTGACATAAGCAGCAAAAGACCACCCAATTGCAAGAGTTAAGCAGATTACACATCCCTACACCGAATGTAAGAGATTTAGATTGATAAGCAATGACATAAAAAACGAATATATCAAAGTTTCAAACAAACAAAATTGGAAGATAAAATGGCAAGCAAGCAGTGTGGGCAATTGCTACAAATATATCATGGCCACAAAGCAAGGGTCAGCTGACACAAGTCTTTTTATCCTCTTCAACATCACATGATAATAAAATTACATGCCAATACACAAAGGAAAAGCTAAAATGGCCATTCATGTATTGAGCTGGAATTCAGAAAGCATTTACAGTTCCTAAAGTAACACATGAACAATTGAAACCAGCATATTAACTATGAAGTTAGCTCCTTCATAACTTCTGAAACATCATAAGACATCGAAGGTCAACTGTCCAATCAGGTATGGTTCTTCTGCTTCATACTTCAATTAGACCATGCACCTCTGCACTACTAACGTGTTTAAGACCAGGAAAAAAATAACTTGACCTCAGTCTCATATAGGAGGCAAATTAAAAAGGCTACATAGAGAAACAATTTTACAATTCAGGCACAGTTTTCTTCTTTTACCCTAGACAAGTAACAAAAACATGCGTATTAATCGTTAAGTTGATAAGCAAAATAATAAACAGTTGTCCACCGAACAAAAAATGTCATCCCCACAATCAAGAACATTATGATCATCAAACAAAAGCTTTGGAGAGTTAGGTACTATCCTACATATGAAACTTTTGAAAATTACAGTAGTTTGACACATTTTAGAGCTTAAAAATTGTCATTGAGCCATTTTCGTGTTAGTTAAAATATTTTATACTAGTAGTAGTTCAAGATTTACATACTATGATCATAACTAAACGAAAAGCTTGAAAATAAAAAAAAATAAAAAAACTAAAATACAAAAATGAAATGAAGAAATTGCTCTTGCGCAACTGGGTCACAAATTTGTACTCCATGCCAAGGCAAAAAAAAAAAAAAAAATTGTGGCCAAAATTCAGATTTTAACCTCCACTATGCCGCAAAAAATACCAATATCGACCTAAAAATTTACGGAAACAGTTTAGAAACGCAACATAGAGCCAAAAAAAGTCATATAAATAGCTGAATAGGGTCTGAAACGACGTGAAAATGGGGAATTTAAAAAAAAAAAGGATTCACGATATAAAAAAGACTCTCAAAAAATACATCAAACCAAATAGATATTAGCGACCTAATGAAATTTAAATTCCAGAGACAAAAAGTTCAGCTGAAGAAATAAAAAAAATGATAGCATAATTAAGGCAGCCAAACAGAGCTGGATCCCTATTAGAGTAAAACAAAAGAAAAAGGAAGCAAGTAACTCACCTGGATCTGAATGAAAATAGGAAGAGGACTACAAAAGGCTTTGGCGAGAGAGAAGAGAAGCGAATCCATGGAGTCCAATGCAGGCATTGTCCCTCTTGCTCTCTTCCCCTCAGTATCACCTTCAGCGAAGAACAGACAAAAACAACAACAACAACAACAATAATAATAATAAAATTATCAGCAGAATGTGTGCCGTATTTAACAGATCGCCGTCAACCGCAAACCAGAGCAACCGAAAAAACAGAAACAGAGAGGCAGGATGAGAGAGAAAGAGAAAAAAGGGCAAGCGCGAGAGACAGCGTAAATATAATTTTATTTTATTTTATTTTATCCCGGAAGAAAGATAGAAGAGGGAGAGACCGTTAGATGGACGAATGAATGGCTACAGGCAAGGGAGAAGAAGACGGAGAGTGGCTTCTGCAGGCGTGTGAGGTGGCAGCACGTGCCGATGTTTGACTGGTCACACTCGTTCGCTCGCTTCTCGCTACTCTTTTTTAGAGTAGAGAGGGAAAGAAAGAAGATTCCACTTTACGAACCGAATCTTCTTGCAAGCAAAATTTACATAAGAAATTTAGGTATTTATATATTTATTTATGTAAAATTTACGTGTTTAATGAAGAAAAGAAACATCAGACTGTTAGGTGCAACAGCCCATAGGCTTGTGGATTTGGTCGATATTATACGTAATGGATCTGCGAATTATGCTGGAATCTTCTGCTTTAATACATTCATGTTCATGCTGGACCTGCTTTTATTTTATTTAATAATGAAATATTTTTCTTTTAAGAAAAAAGGTTAATATTTAATTAACCATTACGGCTAATTTGTGTCTATGCTGAAATGTTTAGGCCAAAGGACTATTTTCCACCCATAGTTTGAGGTGGGGGTAAAGTTTCACCCTTCAAGTTTTAAAAGTTCAGTCTTCCACCCCTGAAAATAATTTAATATTAAATAAAATAAAAAACAGTAACATTTCAGGGGTAATTTTATTATTTTGTGATTAAAATTTTATAAAATAATAAAAATAAATTTTTATATAAATTTAAAAAATATTAAAATTTAAAAAATTAAAATTAAAAAATAAAGCTGGCCACAGTGCGTAGGTCTGGCGGCAATTGGCGATTGATACTTGCTTAGAATTGGCCATCTCGGTCACACAGTTCGAGAATAAATCTAACCTCCGGATTGCGTCAGGCCCGGTGAGGATCAATGCATTACTCCTATTTTGGAGGAAGCGTGAATCCCCGGCCACCTAAAATGGTCGAGAGGGGCGGTATTGGTCCCAGCGGCCATTTCAGAGCCCGTTTGGCCAGGGAGGAGGCCAAATGCGGCGCATCGCATCAACAGGCGGTGGTCGGCCCGTCTCCGCACCCAGCAGGGAAGGGAAGGCCTGATCCCGGCAACTACTGGAACGGTGGTGAGAGAGCGACCACATTTGCGGTTATCAGCGACCCGCTGCCGTCGGCATGTCGGCCAATTTGTGTGATTATTTTTAAAAATTTTTAATATATTTTTTAAAAAATTTAAAATTTTTTAATATATTTTTTAATTTTTTTATATTTAAAAATTATTTTATAATTTTATTATAAATTTTTATTTATAAAAATATATTTTAGTCATTTTATTTAAAAAATTATAAACTATGTTTGAATTTTGGTCTAAGGTGAGAGATCGGATTTTTGAAAATTTGGGGGTGGGATTTTGTCGCCACCTCAAACTATGGTGAGAAATAGTCTTTTGGCCAAATGTTTACGTTATAAGGACTGGCCTGACATGGGTCATGGCCATGGACCCATCCTATTAAAAATAGTCGTTTCGTTTTCGAACCACCTCAACTGAACACGCCAATCAAAGCCACTGGGACACCATGCCCAAATCCATCGATAATAGAGAGTAAATCCAAAACCATAGGCCAATGTTTGGTTGCGTAAGAAAAAAAATTACCAGCCACAGTTCTTCTCTCTTCCCCTCTTTCTTGTAAATCCGAAACACAAAATATATATATTTTTTTTGTTCGCATGATAAAGGCCGCCACAAGCCATCGGGTCTGTCATTCAGACAATTTTAATCGTTGGATGATATTTCAATCTCTTTCCGAATTATGATCTCAGGAGTCTTTTTTTTTTTTTTTCCTTCCAACCCCAAAAAAAAAAAAAACACAAAAGTTTTATTTATTAATCCATTTTAATATATTTTAATTAAAAAAACCAAATAAATATACTTTCAGATGTGTTTGAACAAAGATCATCAATCACGGCAAGAAAACAGATTGGAAGAAGGAAACCAGGATTTCCGCAATGAAATCAAATCAATGGGCTGGAAATTTGCCAGCTTTCTATTGGTAAGAGTCTTATGATAGAGAAAAATGTCAACAAGAGGGCAGAGCCACGTGGGATGATTTGATTCAATTTCAGTCACCATTCCAGCTACCAGTCGTTGATTTTGAGGACTCCTTGATGGATATGAACTGAGATTGAGAAAGTCGAAGTATCCAGCGTTGGATTGGACTCTAATTTCTGACACCTACCCAACTATGGCACAAATGGTAATACTTTCAGATTCGTAAGTGCATTTTGGGAAGACGATACAACGAAATCGAGCCAGTCACTTTCAGATTCTTCTTCTTCTTCATCTTCTTCTTCTTCTTCTTCTTCTTCTTCTTCAGAGTCGGACAGACCCCCCCTGTGATTCCAATGGATTATTTTACGGGATTTCTATGGGATAACGATAAGACAGTGACAGCCCCCCGTTTTTACACTTATTCTAATTTTAATTCAACTTGGAATTACCTGACCCATTACCATCGCTAAAATTGAAGATCATTATTTACAATATTAGTAGCATTTAC
>JAJEJH010000389.1:238289-283506 GCA_026122585.1 Anacardium occidentale | reverse complement strand
TTTACATATTTTAAAATATATTTAAATTTTAATAGTTTATAATATAATATTAGAACTCTTAAAATAGTTTTTTTCTTTCAGTGTAATGATTATTTTTTAAATTTTTGAAAGGTATTATTGAAGTTTCAATTTTTAAAAACACCTCTAAACTTTTTTAAAATTTAAAAATTTTTTAAATTTCAAAATATTTTAAACCATTTTTTTACTTCAACACATATATCATTTTATCTAAATATTATAATAGTAATATATTGGGTATAAATATATTTTTTTTACAGTTACTAGGGGTAAATAAATAATTTTTCTATTTCATTTTAAAAATAATTATATTCACTCATATATTTTTGAAATATATTATAACTTCAATAGTTTATAATAAGATATTTACATTCTTAATTTGTTGTATTTTTTAGATGTAATTATCATTTTTGAAACTTTTGATAATTATATTAAAATTTTAAATTAAAAAGCCACTTAAAATATCAAGAAAGACCCAAAATTTTTTCAAATTTGAAAGACCCCTTAAAAATTAAAAAATAATAATACAACCCCAACATATAATTATTTATCATTAATACTCTTATTTATATTCACACTAATACAATTTTTCATTATTTTAACTATAATTAATATAAATTAGAGAAAAAAAAATATTTAACAAAATTTTAGGGGTAAATTGTGATTTAGATTGAGGGCATTTTTGTCTTTTCAATAATTTTATAAAAATTTAATAGAATTTGATAACAAATTTAATATAGGGTGAAATTTTAATTTTTTCAAACTTAATAGGTGAGACTTTGTTATTTTAGTAAACCTTGCATGGTGGGAATAACTCTTTTGGCCTTATTAAAAAATAATTAAAAATGAAATGAATATATTGTACCGATAATAAGGTTGCAAATGAGTCGAATCAACTTAAGCGATTTGAGTTTGTCGAGCCTTCAAATCTTGAGTTCATCAAATTTAAACTCAAATTTGATATATACACAATCAATTTGAGTTTGAATCCAATATCATTCAATTTTAAATTCCTTTGCATATTCGCACATCCGAAAACCGAAATTCCCCAACATAAAATAGGTAAAAAGGTGAACATAAATATGTTAATATTTGTATAAAAAAACACATGTTTAATTCACATCATTCCTGTGGCGATATTTCTTTTTCATTGTAGGTTGGAATTTTCTGCAACATCTACGTCCCTACATCTGATACAAGAGCCATACAACTTTGAATGTTCCTTACATATGAATAAATGAAAATGACATTTTTGTATTTTACAATCAATTATAAGTTTAGGCACGTGGGAATGTTCCTTGTACCCTTCCCTCCATCCATCTTAACAACAGATAGTGGCAAAATGGATTGATGGATCATAACGGTGTTGCATTGAGTATAACCTAACACAATACATTACATTATACTTAGTATAAATTAAATCTTGTTATTATATTTAAATCCCTTTAATTTTACATTAAAAAATATATTATTCTTAGTAAATTATTTTAACTTTATATAAACTTATAAAATAAAAATTAATTTTAGTATTAATAATGATCTTTACTACAATTTAAAGTTTTTAATTTTACAATAGGCCAAAGGACAATTTCCCACCCATAGTTTGAGGCAGGGACAAAGTCCCACCCGCAAGTTTTCAAAAGCCCGGTCTCCCACCCTTGGACCAAATTTAATATTAAATAAAATAGTAAATAGTAATATTTCAGGGGCAATTTTGTCATTTTATGATTAAAATTTTATAAAATAATAAAATAAATTTTATATAAATTTAAAAAATATTAAAAAAAAATTTTGGAGGAGGAGGCTAGATCTGGTCATCGAAACGGCCGAAGAGGGCCGGTATTGGTCCTAACGGCCGTTTCCGGCCACGTTTGTCCGGGGAGAAGGCCAGATCTGGCCTCTTCCTCTAAAACTGGAGGCGGCCACCCAACGGGGAGGCCCAATCTGGCCTTCCCTGAAACCAGGTGGTCGGAGACGGCCACCTGGTGCGGTTATCAAAGGCCACCGCCGTCAGCATAGGTGGCTATGACCAGTTTTTTTTTTAATTTTTTAATTTTTTTTTAAATTTTAATATATTTTTTAATTTTTTTATATTTAAAAATTATTTTATAATTTTATTATAAATTTTTATTTATAAAAATATATTTTAGTCATTTTATTTAAAAAATTATAAACTATGTTTGAATTTTGGTCTAAGGTGAGAGATCGGATTTTTGAAAATTTGGGGGTGGGATTTTGTCGCCACCTCAAACTATGGTGAGAAATAGTCTTTTGGCCAAATGTTTACGTTATAAGGACTGGCCTGACATGGGTCATGGCCATGGACCCATCCTATTAAAAATAGTCGTTTCGTTTTCGAACCACCTCAACTGAACACGCCAATCAAAGCCACTGGGACACCATGCCCAAATCCATCGATAATAGAGAGTAAATCCAAAACCATAGGCCAATGTTTGGTTGCGTAAGAAAAAAAATTACCAGCCACAGTTCTTCTCTCTTCCCCTCTTTCTTGTAAATCCGAAACACAAAATATATATATTTTTTTTGTTCGCATGATAAAGGCCGCCACAAGCCATCGGGTCTGTCATTCAGACAATTTTAATCGTTGGATGATATTTCAATCTCTTTCCGAATTATGATCTCAGGAGTCTCTTTTTTTTTTTTTCCTTCCAACCCCAAAAAAAAAAAAAACACAAAAGTTTTATTTATTAATCCATTTTAATATATTTTAATTAAAAAAACCAAATAAATATACTTTCAGATGTGTTTGAACAAAGATCATCAATCACGGCAAGAAAACAGATTGGAAGAAGGAAACCAGGATTTCCGCAATGAAATCAAATCAATGGGCTGGAAATTTGCCAGCTTTCTATTGGTAAGAGTCTTATGATAGAGAAAAATGTCAACAAGAGGGCAGAGCCACGTGGGATGATTTGATTCAATTTCAGTCACCATTCCAGCTACCAGTCGTTGATTTTGAGGACTCCTTGATGGATATGAACTGAGATTGAGAAAGTCGAAGTATCCAGCGTTGGATTGGACTCTAATTTCTGACACCTACCCAACTATGGCACAAATGGTAATACTTTCAGATTCGTAAGTGCATTTTGGGAAGACGATACAACGAAATCGAGCCAGTCACTTTCAGATTCTTCTTCTTCTTCATCTTCTTCTTCTTCTTCTTCTTCTTCTTCTTCAGAGTCGGACAGACCCCCCCTGTGATTCCAATGGATTATTTTACGGGATTTCTATGGGATAACGATAAGACAGTGACAGCCCCCCGTTTTTACACTTATTCTAATTTTAATTCAACTTGGAATTACCTGACCCATTACCATCGCTAAAATTGAAGATCATTATTTACAATATTAGTAGCATTTACATTCTTATTATATGTAACCAAAAAGAGTCTCGGAACATGGGAGAGAATTTAAGGAATTGTGTATTCAACTCATTGATGCATTAATTAATTCGATTCAAATTAATGCATCAATAAATTGACATCATTATCATATGAGGCATTTGTAAGAATCGAACCTGTATCGTTAGCTTGAAAGGTTAGGGGTTAAAGTCGATGTCCATTTATCATTTTTAACGCTTCTAATTCAAAATCGAACATAAAACTTTGGTTTCCTTTCGCTCTTTTATAAAATATGGATAAAGTCTCAGATATAAAATAATAAAGGAATGAAATAAAAAAATTTGACCCATAATATCTTGCTCAGTATTAGATTGGTTGATCAGATTTATTGGTTTAAATCTAAGCTCAAAAAAAATTTTAGATTTAGGTTTCAAGTTTATTTATTTAAAATTTAAATTTTTTGTTTAAAAGACTTAATTGGGTTTTGAAGTTATTTTAGGTGTATAATTTTAAAAACCAATAAAAATATCCCACCATTTTTTTTATGCCAATAAAAAATATTTTTAAATTTCAAATTAATGTATAAGATAATTGAATATTGAAAGATAAATATTTAAAAAAAATGATTAGAGAAATCTAACAATTTTATTGACTATTTTAAAAAATAATTTGTAATTTTTTAAGTTTTGATTAATACCTATATAAATACTATTTAAATTTATTTCAAAATTATTATTTTAAATATGAAACAAATATAATATTAATATAAATTAATAAATATTATATTTTTGGGTTTTGTCCTTCGAACTTGAATAACATTGGTTTAAACTTAACCCAAATAATTTAATTGATAAATTTTTTAATCCAAACTTGTTCCAAGTGAAAAATTAATTTTTTTAAACTAAACAATCAAATTTTAAGACCTCAGCTATTTGGTCTAATGGTAAAACATAAGAGTCAATGTATGACTTATTGCTACCTTTCCATTGCATGAGCTGTGTGCAACTTTCCCACCATTTAGGTTTAATTTTTATGCTTTGAGCCTTGAAAAAATTTTGAGGTAATTAAAATTTAACAATACTCCTTCCTACCAACAAGATGATGCAAACTAAAAGAAAAGGTCCAGGAATGCAGCCCAAATAGCCCAGTTGAGTTAAGGTTGTTTAGCACACCATAAAATCAACATGATCCAATTACTGACCTGACTTTGTTTCCATATCAACCAAGCTTAGGATGTTCAAGCTAAATATTTTGAAGTCAATCTTCATGGCACAACAAGATACAATAGATAACAGATAATCATTAGTTCATTTTCCAATTCAAAGCTTACAGCGAATTCAAGACTTTGCAATTACCAACTACACAATATCGAACCTATAACTTATAAAAAAACTATTCTTTTATAGTTATAAAAGAGGGTCATAACTTTTGTAACGGTTATCTAATAAAGATATTTATTTTTATATACATAAAATTATTATTATTATAGATATAACTTTATCCTTTTAAATTAAAAATTGTAGGTTAAGACTTAAAAAAAAAAAAATTCAAATATATTTTTCTCTTAGAAAATGCTCGTATATAAAAAGGAAGGGAAAAATGTGAAAACAAAGATAAAATAATACAAATATTACGTATTATTATATTATTTTTGTACTACTACTTTAAATGAATGTTATTGTAAGAGAATATTTATTTGAAAAAACGTATCAACTTGGATTTCTCATGAAAATATCATTCTTACATAGATAACAAAATTAAAACTTATATTGAATAGACATGAATAACTTCATAAAAAATGTGAGCAAAAGGTCTATGATAAATATAAAAACTCAAGACATAACATCCTTATATAAGTAATGTGCATAAAACATCAATGTACATAAACATCATAATATAAACATAAGCAGACACATCGGCCCAACTCATGGGGTCCAAATTTGCTTACCTCCCACTCATCTTGTAACGCCGTTAAACTTACCTTTTATCTACACAATAATCAAAGGGAACACATGAGTGTTGAAAACACTCAATAAGTAAGTTAACTATTAGATATCATCACATGCACACAATACATAACATATTTTAGTGTGTCTCTATTTTCATTCTAACATATTTACGCACATAACCTATGTCATTAGGATTCAACTATCTTTATCCATCTCTCGATGATAATACATTTCATTATTCATTTCACAACATCCCGTGAAAGCATGACATGATCATTTTATTCTCAATAATTTTTTCAATGCACAAAATAAATACTGACCAGACTAGACTGTAATAGACATAGACACCCTGGCTAGATGATGAATCATTGTGCAGACTTTCTTTCTATGCTTACAGATTTATAAATGGACTGCTTATAAGTCATCCAAATATAGTCTATATTATGGGCATGTACATGAAGCATCTCATTGGCCACATGAGGAATTATTATGATGTATCTCATTAGCCACATGAAGAGGAATTATTATGATGTATCTTATTAGCCGCATGAAGAATTATTGTGCAGTACTCATTTACATACACAATTAATAAGTGAGCCACTAGATTGACACCTTCAATTATGGATGCTCCTATACGGGCTTGTGCATGAAGCATCTTATAGGTATTACAGGACAACCTTCATGCTTTCATATTGAGTTTGTGAGTAGAAAATCACACAATAGTTACTCCAAGCTTGGGCCACAAATCACATAATATTGATCCCATTATACTAAAAATCACATTACATTAGCATGGTATCTTAGGCCAAAAATTATACAATATTGACACTTCATGCTAAAGATCACATAACATTAGCATGATATATTTTCTCACGCTAGAGATCACATGGCAGTGAATGTCTTATGTTAAAGATCATATAACAATGATACAATATTTCTTTATGCCAAAGTTCACATAACATTAGCATTTAACTTCCTCATCTCAATTCATACGACAGTGGTCATTTCTCATTCTTCCCGTACCAAATATCACACAACATTAGTACATAATTAATCTACTCAAGTCAAATATCATATGATGATGACTCTTGCTTCTTAATCTTTTGCCATGTTTCATAGAGCCCTTGACATATTATTCTATTTCTTAGTTATTTCCACATAGTTACAACATATTCATTTCATTCAATTTGAATCCATTTCTCTAGGGATTCATGCCTTAGGTCACAAAACTTAAGACATATTTTCTTATCCATATGCATTATTTCCAAACAAATAAGGTCATTCTCATTCATTCCCTTTTAATACACCTTAAGTCATGCATAACATCCCATTTTTACATCCAACATGCTCACTTATATTCATTTTGTTAACATGGAACAATCTTATACATTTATCCTCTATTTTCGTTAATGTGTAGCATATTTACATATATCAATTTGTTTAATATTTATATCAACATTGTAATTATACGTTGCATCCACATTGGTATAATGACATAACATATAATAATTCCAACATGCCATGTTCCCTTGAAAATCAATTTAAAAGGGATGTTATTGCCTACTTATCTAACCTTCATTGGTACTTGATTCTTTTTGTGGCACAAATTTAGTGATTGTCTTTCTTGATGTTCAAAATTCAACAACAATCAATCATTCCCACTCTTTGAACTTAGTAGTCTCATTATTATTATTATTATTTTGTATATTGTCTGTGTTTATATAAAGCGGCATGAAAACTCTCTTGATTGAAAAAAAACTGTTTATATAATTTTCAATGAAAACTACCATGAACAGACACACACACATCATTCACAATCATTTAGAGCACATAAAGTCGTGTTTCTTCTTCTTTAGAATCACAATTATCTAATAATAGATTCATATGAATGATCGTATGTGCTATATGCATGGTCATTCATCATAAGAAATTACAATTTTACCTTTTTCATGGTCATTCACTTTACATGAATGGTACTGTAGACACCCTATTTTGGACCCAATAGGGTTATCCCCGATGATGAAATACCTATGAATTTCATTTGAAGTTTTCAAGGTGTCCAGCCAAAGATAGGTGAAAAAAAAAAAAGTCAAACCCTATTTAAAACCGAAACCCAAAAACCTATAAAATCTATACTTATAAAAGTAACCTAAAAGCCACCAACCTAAGCCTACCTAAACAAACCAAAAGACTAAACCTAACTTATTAAAAAATAATAATCAGCCCAATGAGCACACGACCCAACCAGAAGAAGAAAAGCATGTAGCAACTAAGAAGAAGAATAAATTAGGCGGCCCAAGTGAGAAAAGAAGCATGCTCTAGCCCAAGAAAGAGCCTGGCGTGCTGTGTTGAATTCTTTTCCATTTTTTCTCCGTTTTTTCCCACTTTCCAGCCTGCACTAGCTCACGTAATTGCTGTAGTTTTTTCCCATTAATTGCCAACTGCATTCAACTACTTTTTGGGGGGATAAAAAGAGTATAAGTGCGGAAGAAAGGGGAGGAGGACGAAAAAAAAAAAAAGAGAGAAAAGAAAAATGAGACAGAGAGGAAAAAATACTTTTCTATCAAATTTTCACTCAATCTATCTTTTGGCTCAACACTGAAAAGCTTGAAGGCATTCACATTCAAAGTACATACCTGAGGGGATTTTAATATACTCGTTTCTGATTTATTTTATTTTATTTTATGTTATGTTATATTAATTATATATATGTGTACATATAGGCGTGAGTGGCTGGTTGTGTTTGCTTCAAATATGTGCCTTATATTTTATATGCATGTACCATATTATATGTATATTATATATATATGTGTGTGTGTGTGTGTGATATATGTACTATATATATTATTATATATAATTTACTGTACATTAACATAATACATCTATATTTATTGTATATATACAGTATATTATTGTATATATTATTGTTATTTAATAGTATATATATTTATCATATATTATGCTATATAATTTTATGTGGTATAATATTTTTACTGTATATATATTTTATGTGACTTATAACTGTGATTCTAGCTTAAATAAATATGTATTTGCAATAAAGTTTATGCATTTTCATTGGTTGGCAGTTTGCTGAAATGGTGTACATACATGAGTTAGTTAAAAATTTGTTATCATCATATTATATTTTTATATAATATTTAATTGCATGTGATGTGTCAGGGTTTTTTGTTTTGTAAATAAATGTTTCTGTGTATATGTTATATATTAATATTTTGTATAAAAAAGTATCTTATAAATTAATATGTTGTGTGTTTGTATATATACATGTGTCATATCTTTTATGTATTGTGTGTGCCTGTATATGTGTGTGCTTGCGAAATTGTATATTACATGCATATATATTTGTGTGTGTCATGTCCTGTGCAACTTCTGTCTTGATTAAAACAATAAATAAAAAGAGGAAAAATAGTGATGATGAAATGAAAGCAAATTGAAGCAGCCCAGGGATTTGCAGACGAACCAGAGATAAAATAAAATTTGTGTTGGGCTCATATTTATTTATTTATTTTATCTATTCTAACCAAACTTTGTTTTGCAGGTTTATTTTTTTAATTTAAATTTATTTATAATTAGAGTAAGTGTATAGAGGTGTATGGAAAATGATATAATTTTTTATTTTTCGTATTTTATTTTTTGGTAAATGATTGTAATTAATAATAATAATGCATTGTGTGATAAAAATGAAATCTAATTAAACTCGGTAACGCGTCTAACAAATAAATCACAAAAGTGGAGGTCGACCTTCAGGCTGAGCGGCATGGGTGCCTAACACCTTTTTATCATTGTACTTGACTTTCCGAACCTAACCATTAGACCAGTGAGGAAGGTTGGGTCCTCTGTAAGGGATCCAAAAAGTGCCTATCTTCACCGACGTATACTTTCTCGAGATAACTCTCGGGTGACGACTCCATAGACTCCATAACATGCCACAAACCTGTTATGTGCTCCTCTTGACTACGTTTATGGTGGTTAAACAAGAGTGACAAGTCTGTTCTGGCATGATGCGGCAAAAACCGGCGCCACAGGTACCCAATTGATGAACGAACGTTTCAAAACCATGCACAATTGCTTATTTAATTAAAATTCCAAATTTAAATAAATTAAATAAATCAAAATGACCAAAATACCCTTGAGACATATTTGTAGGTGTTACATTTCTCTCCCTTTATTTGAATTTTTTCATTGAAATTCACTTAAATAGCTTTGAAAATCTATGCCTCTCGTCCTACTCAACCTCTTATATAATCTTCTTGTCCTTATGATTTCTCCATAATACCTTAGAAGCTCTTTTAATCATCTATCCAAACGTTATATTGATCACTCCTCCAACATGGGACAAGTTACTTATGTAGCAATGCGGCATAGAACATATCATGGATATGGTTCATGCTTATTGACAATGCAAGTCGATAGGCCAATTTGCCTATCCTCTCTAAAACTTCAAATGATTCAATAAATTGTGGGGCTAGTTTTCTTTTTCTACCAAATCTCATCATGTGATGGTAGGGAACTACCTTAACAAATACCTTATCACCCATACTAAACTCTAGGTCTCATCTTCTTTGCTCAATATAGTTATTTTACATGTCCTAGGTTTGTCTTATCCTCTCTTGGTTCATTGTAATATCATTAATTATCTACTAAATCATCTTAAACTCTAATGCACATGTTAAAGAGTCTTTCTCACCAATCTCATTCTAATGTAATAGTGGTTTACACTTTTTCCCACAAGGTGCCTTGTACATAACTATTTTGGTCATCGCCTAATAATTATTATTGTAGGTAAACTCCAACAATGATATCAACTTAACCCAACTCACTCTGTGATCCAAACAACATGTTTTTAACATGTCTTCAATCACTTAGTTAGTCATCTTGGTCTGCCCATTTGTTTAGGCTCTTGCAAACTCCTCCAATAAATTAACGTAAATTTTATATTTTGGTTTGACCTAATTGTATTGGGTACAATGTGAAGTTCTATAATTTCTCTATTGAGGATATTTTTGTTGACAATTAAGGGTATTTTTTTTCTTTTTCATGTTTTATTATGAAATTTAAATCAATTTACAAACATGACTTGATAAAAGGCAGGAAAATGTAGTTTTTAAAGCTCAAGGGGGGAACATGTGGTTCAGTAAAAAAAGGGTGGGCAACGGGTTCCCCTTTGCTCTCACATGTATATACAAATTTGACGCCGGGGCTTCCTTGCCCTGCCCGCTAAAAAAATCACAGCCACAAGCCGCTGAATGGAGGGCGAAGCAAAGCTAAGTATATACAGAGCTGCAAGAAGCATAAAGCGAAGACAAAATTCACTGTACAATGCGTTAAGATCAATATATGAGGACTCTGTTTTTGTTGGCGAAATCTACCAGTTATGGCCCCAACTTCCCCTTCTCGCCAACCTTCGTTGTGGTCTCTGGTACTCTTCCAGTTTCCACTCCACTTGCTACTTTAAATCTACTGACGGTCACACCAATAATTGGTCCTTCAATACTTCTCGTCTCAATCTCCACGTAGCCGTTCTCGCTGGTATTCCAACTGCTCAATCTTATTTATTACGAATTTAAAAAAGAAAAAAGACAATTTAATGATGGCAATTTTGTTTGTGAATGTTTAGGACAGAAGGAAGGTTGTATGATAGTTGATTCCACAAGGAAAGGAAAGCGCTTTCCGGATAGTATGTCCAAAACAATACCAATTTGGACCTGCGTATTGAACCGTTCTGTTTATAATTATCGTAACAGAATGTGTGGTAATGGTTTACTTGTGGAAGGGGTGAGTGCTGGTAATGTTCATTTATTGTTGTTTTTGTTCTTGTTATCGTCGTCTTAGGTCACAGTAATCGGAACAAGTAGATTCTGTCTACTTATGTAAATGCAGAGGCTTTTATAGGCTTTATTCTAATGTAACTTAATGTTCCAAGTTATTTTATTCAGTTAATACCTCATTTTGTGCCCACATTGTCTTAATCTAATGACTGTGTATCTACAAATTTTAATCGTTGTATCGCAATTTAGTAGGAATCAAACGCTTCTGAAGCACATGTGGAAAACACAAGGCAGGTTTTGGTTGGTTGGGATTGTTCCTTGCATCTTCCTCTCTGGGTCTCAGACACGGAGAAGGCAGCTATAAATGATCGCATAGATGAATGGGTGAAAGAATTGGATGCAAGTGGGGCTGATATCGCCTCTCTTGCATCATGCTTAAAGAAACCATTGCGACCTCTATGGATATCACAAAAATCCGTCATTTGGTTAAATGAAGTGCCTGACCATGATTCATGGGACTTCACACCAATCATCCTTGTTTCTGCCTCGTCCCCTAGTGGAGTAATTCAACAAAGGTCTACCTCAGAATATAGCTGGAATTATATACCAGGAGCTGGAGATGACGAAGAAAGCTGGGCGAGGGGTTTAACACCTAATCTTTTCTGGAGTCATGTATATGATCTTATTAACTCAGGGCCTGATGTCTGTAACCAGAAGGTAGCTGATATAGTTGAAAAGGATAGAGTATATCGTGCTCAAAGGGGACAGATTGCTCCCCAGGTCATGGTGAAGCACCCAAAATTGTTGGGGAACTCAACTGATTTTTCTCTTGTAGATGATTCTGTATGTTCAGATATTTCAAACTCTAAATTTAATTTGGAGTCTTCAGATGAAGCATATGCAGTATGTTGGCTGGGGTCAACAAATCTTGCCGTGGGAACGTCACAAAATGGTAATTATTTTGAAATGTTGTCCCTTTCCTTGTTCAGTCTGCTTTATTGAGAGACTTTGGTTAGTAAAATAGCTTATTTTTTAAAAAGATCTTGATGACAATGAGATGAAGTTCTCTTCTGTCCTTAAAACTTAGAATTCAACATTTAGTACAAGGTACAAATACTATCTGTACCTTGTTGAAACTTTTTGATAGTTTGTATTAAATTCCACCTCCGTTCTATGATATCACTGAACCATTGAGTGCGAATTTTCTTTTATGTATTATTAAAAGATTGATCATTATTTTATATATGGGCCATCCGTTTGTTAGACAAGAACCATGAGTTCCAAATGCTTAAAAAAAGGTGTATTGTTAGGATGTTGAATTTAATTGATTTGGAGGCTCCAGTTGTGCCAGATGCTAAGGTCAAGGTTGCTTGACAATTTTGTTTCAGGTCCTCATAAGTGACTTTTATAATCCTCTGATCATAGAGAACATAATTGATGTGTGCTCATCTATTGTTTCTGTTAAACTTGTTATCACTAGTTTTTTCTCTTTTATGTTGTGCGTGAATATATGTCAGTAACATTGGTTGAATCATAAACCATTCAGTCTCCTCTTCCACTTGGCTCACCCTTGAGTTCATTATGTATGATGCAGTTGCAAAGGCATGTAATGTTGATTGCATTGTGAATTGTGATCAGGAATCTATTGCTGTCTGCCTTCCAGATGCTGATGCGTATATGCATCTTCCTGTGGTGGTTTGTATACGAATTTGATTTTAATATTTAGCATTTTGTCCTTGGAATTCTGCTGCGTAATAACCTGTTTGGCTTTTGTCTGGCAGAACTCAAAATTAGACCGGTTTTCATTATTAAAGAATCTTCCATCTGTGGTTAACTTTGCAAGGTTGAATATTAGTGGAGGGAAGAGACTTCTAGTTTGCTGTCATAGTGGTAAGGACTTTAACTTGCCTCCTTTTGTGTGGAATTACATTTTTGAACATGCTATACAATGTTGTGTCTGCATCTTCATATTCATACAATTAATTCGAACTTTTAGGTCATCATTCATTGTTAGTTTTTTTTTTTCACTTATTTGATTTGAACTTCGTATTGTCTTATTGTGTAATTACTCAATTTTGAATATTGTGCATATTCATACATTTACTTTTTTTTTTTCAATGACTAGCTGAACCAACGGTTGCACCTGTTCATTCTATGGATATGTAGAAACTAAAATGTTCTTTTTGTTTATTTTATATTTTTCTAAGCATTCAATGTTAACTAATGTACTACTGTTCGTTCTATTTTCAGGAGAAGATATTAGTATCTGCATTTGTCTGGCGATATTTATATCATTGTTCAATGCAGAAGGTAACTAGTTACGTGCATCTTATAGAAAGTTAAAGATATTTACATTTGCATCCACTTCCCTTTATTAAGATGCAACCAAATCATAGAGGGTAAGATGGAAACATTTTTATCTGTTTCCCTGTATTCAACAAAGGGTCAATGGATATTTCTGTTTTGGTTGCTTGAATGGTTTTTCCACTCTGTTGCGTGAGGTGTTTTATGCCAATTTGCAATTAGTCCGTAGGTTGTTAGGACTCTCTTGTAGAACTGCCTGAAGCATGACCTTCTCTGATTGGCAACCGAGAACGAAAACTTACATTAGTCGTTATGTACTGTGTGCTTTCTGTTTTCATGATACCGTTAGCATTAAAATTCTAGTAATTTTTGTTGCTCGTTATTCGTTTAAAAGGTTTGCTTTCTGTGTCTAGATTGATTTCTCTGAACTTGCTAATATAATCCTTCTATTAGGAACGTTTGACAATGGGAAATCATTCTCTGAGATGCCTATTACTAAGTTGGAGATGAGGCGACGACTTATATTTATCTGTAAATTTGCAACGAATGCTCGGCCATCCCGAGGAAATCTGAAGCAGGTTTTTAGTTTCCTGAGTGGTGGAAGATTTGATTCAGTTTGATGATAAATCTTGTCACACTTTGGCATGGTGGGGATGCAGAACCGGCAAAACCATTTTCAATACTTTGCTTACAGGAGAAGCTTGTCTCCCAGACCATCTCCTGCGGATGTTTTGCATCTTTGATCAGATGGGGAATTTTTTTATAATTTTTTTTTTATAGGTGAGAAGATAATAGCCTGACTTTAAGGCCCCTTTTTTCCTTGTGAGCTTGGCCCATCCACTCAACCAAGAAACACCAGAAAGTAAAAGGAAACTCTAGTTAAGTTAAACAATATGGAAATCCTTTTATAGGTGAAATTCTTTTTTGGGTCATCAGTGCACTTAACCATTAATTGATTATTTGCATACTAATTTATCATTCTTTTTCTTCTCCTGTATTAGTTTGGGATCTGAAGTTTAAGGCATTAGCTGCAGATTTGGAACTGCTTTATGAGAAAGACATTTCTGAAGTAAAAAAAGGAAAAAAAACCAGTAGGATTTCTGAAACATGTATTCAGTGGCCTGTTTATATCACAATTATTTACAAAGTGCTTTTCATCTCTTAGAAAAGCATTTAAACATACCTCACCCTTATAAAAAGTTTCCAAATAACTTTAAGATTGACCATAATCAGGCAACCTTTTAAAGTCAATGTTTGCTTTTCAAGTTGATAAGATAGAAAAGAAAAAAAAAAAAAAAAAAAGAGTGAAAATAGGCTTTTAAAAGCAGACAGGTCAGATGGTGATGATGTAAGATACATTATGCATAATGTGAAGTGAGCACGCAGAGATCAGGGCTTTGATTTTGGTGGTGGTGGTATTGACGGCCCACCATTCCTTTCACATCCCCATAATTGGAAGCCACTACAGTAGTTTTTCACTAAAATTCGGATCCTTCCTTGCCTTTCTTTTTCTTTAAGGACCTGCCTTCTATCAAAAGATATATATAATACTGCATATATTGATATTCTCCGTTGCATTGGTGATGTCCCGTCACATAATTTAGTAATACTGTATAAATAACTAAATAATTTTAAATTAATAATAAATTAATGTTTAATTATATTATAATAATAATAATATATTATTTAAATATATAAGAAAGTATTTAAAAATATGTGTATATTATATTACTATAAAAAAAATTAAATTAATGGTTATGAATTCAACTATTTATTTTTAATTATTATTATTTTTCGTTAAATAAAAATTATAATTAAAAACAAAGGCTAACGATTCTAAACAAGTTAAGTTCGATGTACACTTAAACATACCAATAGAAAACTAATCACAAGAACAAACAAAAACAATCACAACGATCATTTTTTTTTAATTTATTTAGATTTTTATAAAAATAGAATTCGAGAGATGATTAAATAAGTCTAATCAAATACAAATTCTATTTGTCTTTCTATTTGATGAAAATAATGAACTTCAAGCTATGTACCCTACACAAGCTGAACCAAAGACTGCCAAGCAGGATTCAAAGCTTCAAATGACTCCTGCCCTTAGCAGCCACCGAAGGTTTATGCATGCCTTATGGAAGTCTGAGCCACAAGGGAGCTTTTGCATGATTGAAGGCTCCAAACCGGCCAACCTTCTCCAGCCATATAAGGTGAATAATAAGGCTCCAAATGATGGTTAAGCATAAAGGAAAAGGCAGCATAAGTTAAAGCAGGGACAGTTTTCACTGTTCACAGAACAGTGAAAACTGGGCAATAAAAAGAAACGCAGTCCATTTGCTCTTCTCCCCTGGTCCAATCCCCAATGCATTTACCTTTAATTATTAGTTTCTTTCTTTCTTTTTGCTTATTGAAAAAATAAATATATAAATACATCGATTAGCAAAGTCCTTTATGAGATCACCACAATCATGCATTATATAAAATTGTTGTTCTTCTTTGAACGTACCAACTTAAAGATATTATATTAAACAGCGACCAAATTAGATGGAGTATTAAAAACGTTAGACACGAATTTATACGAGGAATATTATGTTGGGCACAGAGAGAGAGAGAGAGAGAGATATATATATATATACACATATACATAGCTCAAGTATAAAACCATGTGTTTCATGTTGAGGGCATAAAATGCGATTGTTTTGATCACTTTTTCACACAAATTATTCAGCCTTTTTCGGAGTGGTGGTAATTATTTAGTCACGAAGATGCTAAATATTGTTGCCTTTATGTACAAAATATAATTAACTATTAAACCCACTTTTAATTTCAAATTAATTTATTAACCCAGCCACCGAGCCTCAGCCGGCCTCTCTGCTTCCTATTCTTCCACGTTTATGGTGTGAACCGAATGTCATATTCGTGAATTCAGTCAGTTCATTGGTTTTGCACCTGAATCCAAATGATCATGTTCAAGACCTACCTAAATTTCACCTATTTTTTAATCTTGTGCTCCCATTCATTAGAATATGTTTGTATAAATTTTTTAAAGCGGGAGGGAAACATCATGGATGAGTGATACATGGATTATAACAATTTCTTATTTTTGTACACCGTCTTTTTTATTTTATCGCTTAAAATCGGAGACTAATTATATTTTCTTACCACATTAGAAGCACACATTCATCTAATATTAACATTTATTAAGAGTCTTTATATTATACTTTACCATTTAATTACACATGTAACGTAAACATTTAATTTCATAAATTCAATATTGTATAGACTCGAGGTATTAAACAAGTACGATAAACTTATAGCATTCTCATTGAAAATTTTCTTTTATTCTCTAAAGATTGTAATACGCATAAGTATGTCTTTAATTACCATAAGTTTATTAAATTTTTATCAAGAGTTGTTGAATGGTTGTTCATAAATAATGAACTCCTATTCTATGATTGAGAATCATTCGAAGGATATGAACGATCACTTAAGGGCAAACGTGTAATTCTAATACTTAAAATGTCTATTTTAGTAGAAGAGCTGTTTATTCCTAGATGGAAGTTATTGAAAGATCACAATTCTATAAAAATAAAACACAATTTAAGTGAAATAATTGTAAGGAGCACTTGTTTGTATAAGATGAACACTTGTTCTTAATGTTTAAATATGAAAATCTATATAAATAAACTTGATTTTCTAAAGCCAAGTTTCATGTTTTCAATATGTATGCTTACAAATATCATTCTAGAGAGTTTAAGGGCCAAGATTACATTACTTAAAGGACCAATTATCAAGATTAAGGTTTGAAGGGTTGCTTTCGGTGGAGGAAAGGTAACTAGGCAATTATCATCCCTCTTGAACTGAAAAATCGGTGTATATGGAATGTTGTTTATATGTTACTGATATGAAATTCATGCTAAACATGATAACATGCTTGAGTAACGATTTTGATATAAAAGTAAGCATGATGGATGTAAGTTTATTGTGTAAGATAGCAAGTATGATGGATGTATGCAAATAGATATGTAAAAGCCATAAGCTATGTGAACTAAGTATGGGTGAATATGAGCCGAATCGAGCCTAAACACTGATTAGCTTCAATTTATCTCAAATAAAAAATGACCCAATTCAAATTGGACTCTAGTTCAAGCCAAAATTAAGAATGGCTTGAGCTCAGATTGGATAAAAAAAAGGTCTGACTTGAATTCAAGGTTTAAATTCTTGGCTCTAGTTTGACTCGAGTTAATAGTTCGAATACATGACTTGAATTTATGATTTGGATCCAATGCTCGATTCGCGATTTATTGACAAAATAATATCTGAATCATAAACTTGAGTCATAAAACTAAGTCATATAATTTAAACTATGAACTTAAGCATATCTTGAGCCACAAATCTGAATCATAAAATTGAGTTATGAATTTACATTATAAATTCAAATCAAACTTGAGCCATGAGTTTAAATCACAAATTTGAGTCATAGATTCAAACTAAACCAAGTTGAGTTGAGTACTGAGCTAACTTGATCCAAATTAGTCTTGGAACTAAGGTATAAGATAAGTAAAGAATAACTCATGTGAGTTATATTAAGATATACAATTCTTATGAGATAATGCAACAATAGTAGAGTCATGATGTGAAAAATGACTAATCATAAAAGTAGTAAGCCACTAGCTATTTGATCCGTATCAAGAAAAGTTAAAATGTGTGAGCCATTATTTTGTACTTTATGGCTTAAAGATATCAAATATATGTCAATTTTGTGTGATTTTTGTTATGATGTGTGAGATGAAAGCTATTGTTGTGTGATAGGTAACGTAAAGATAAGTTGAGATGCCACAACTACTGTTGTGTGATTTGTGGTATGATGTGCTATTATTATGTGCTATATGACATAAGTTCATAAGTCAATAATATGTGATCTTGGGCTTAGGAATTGACATGTGAAAGCTCGAGAGTTATTGTATGATGAAATTTATAAGATATTTCATGCACATGCCTGTTATAGGGGCATCTACAATAGTTTGTCAATCTAGTAGTCTGTGTATATTATGTGCATGAAAAGGAAGACTACATGCCCGTTATACGCTCACATTGAGTATATACTCACAAAAAGGTGTTGTACTCATAAAAAGAAAGTGTCATTTACTATATGTATCCACAGAAAAGTGTTAGTTTATCATAAAGGTATTAGGACAAATTCATACATATTGTGAACTATGATAGTTTGAGAGATTGAGTTAGATGGTCAAGATGTTGAATCTTTACCTTGTTTTAGTCTAATTGCTATAAAGATTTATTTTGAAAAATGAAATATTTTCAAAAAATGCTTTCACCATAGGATTTGATAAATGACTTTACATGCATTGCATTCTATGTCATTTGGGTCAAGGTCTTGAAAAGCAGCATAGATGATAAGAGATATTTCAATTAGGAACGCAAGATTATAATAAAGGAAAAGGGAGAAAAAGTTGACTGTAGACTTCGATACTCTTACTTATTGAATGTATATCACTTATGCATTTCCATTCGTGTTTTATAGGTGAAAGATGATTTGGCGAATATATGGTGGCTACTTGGCGATGGAGCAGACATAAGTGCACGATGTCATACTCTGTTATTTGTTGGTATTTATGATATCATAGTTTATTTCAACATTTCGATCAATATGAAATGGAATTTTGGGCATTTCAATGTGTTTGTTTTCAAATGAATTCCCTTATCATGTATATTTGGTCAAAAGAAAGTAACAAAGAAGGTAGCTTCTTTTCGGAGGGTAATAGTTATAGAGAAAAGGGTGACAATTCAAGTCAAGTACACTTAATCTCTATCTCTCAAATTTTTATATAATTTTTTTTTTTTTTCATTTCATTTCCATATTTTATTAATTAGTATATTTCTTTCCTCAAATTTATACCAAAATGGATCCTAATTCAAATGAATTTAACCCTTTTAATTATTTTAATAAAAAAAATTAGTACTTTGTTGAAGAAACACAGTCATAAACACCACCATCGGAGATTCAAAAAAGAAAACAAGAGTCAATAATATAAGATAATTTCAATCAAATAGTAGAAAATATTCGTGGCAAATGGTTCGACGTACAATATGTAAACATTGTAATTTTAGCTTAACATGTGCAAGTTCGGATGCACCATACATCTCCGTAGATATATTAAAATGTTTCAACACTTAAAAAGAGAAACAACAAATTTTATTCATAAGATCAAAATTAATACATAAAAATATTAGCAAAACATACCTTTATTGTTGTGCTAAAACATTTGACAAAATTATTATTAATAAACAAAAAATTTGTTAGAACTTATTAAAAAAAATCTAAATAAGTTTCATCGTTAACGGTCGAAGATGTTAGAAAATTTTTACTTAAAATATATTATATTAATAAAATAAAATATAAAAATATTACACACATATAGAGCTTGGCTCGATAGGTTGTCCCAACGTAAGTTAGAAATAACTTGTCTAACCCATATCAGATTAGATATAATTTAGGCCAAAGGACTATTTCCCACCCATAGTTTGAGGCGGGGCAACCTATCACCCCCAAAGTTTTAAAAGCTCAAACTCCCACCCTAAACCAAATTTAATATTAAAAATAATAGTGTACAGTAAGAATATAGGGGTATTTTTATCTTTTTATAATTTAAAATTTATAAATTAATAAAATAAATTTTATATAAATATAAAATATTAAAAAAATTAAAAAATATTTTTAAAATATTAAAAATTGAAGAAGCCATCACCGTTGGTGTCGACGATAGTGACCGTTCATAATAGAACCAGATAGCCATTTTGGTCATCTGATTCCAAGTCTTTCCGTTCGGTGAAGGAGGTCAGATCAACTGTCTCAAGTTTTGGAGGAGGTGGCCAGATCTGACCGCCTCTGCCCGAAATAAAAGTCAGAAATTCAGTTTGGTAGGACGACATTATAATCAAATGCACCAACAATTTTCTCCTTATATTGATCTGAGTAAACAATGCATAAAGATAATTAATTTAGTAAATAAATTATTCTGAAATTGACTGAACTTAGAACATTTATTCGATTAAGAATTCATGCGGGGTGATTCATATTTAAAAAATGAATTATTAATAAGAATCTAATTCGGTTTGTTCGCTTATTGACAGAATATAATATTTTACATTATCGCTGGCAAGGTCAAAATCTTACATGGGGATGCGTGCTTTGAAATTGCACCGAAGACGACAGGAAAAAAATTATATGTTGAAGAAATAACAGCTGGATATAGTCATATTGCAATTGTTCTTCCGACAAGATAATTCCGAGGATTGGATTTGGATGCGAAATTCTTTTGTCAAATTAAGGAACAGTATCTGGAGGTGTGATGTGGAAGATGCCTTGGAAATCGATTAATTCTCTTTTGAAAAAATCCGAAGAAAAAAAAGATAAAAGAGGTCGAAAAAAAATGCAATAAGAAAATTATAAAAATATTGATTTAGATTAAATTTTGGCCAAACCACAACTTTCCACTCAAGGTTTTTTTCTTTAATGATAAAATCTCACCTAAAAATTTTAAAAAACTAAATATTTATTTTTAATATTTTCTTTTAAAAAATTAAAATATTATTTATTAAAATAAATAATATTAATAGTAAAATAGAATTTAATACAAAATAATAATAATTAAAATTTTTAAAAATAAAAAAAACAACTGTTGTCACCAACAATGTTAACAACGGTAACGACTATCGTTAACTTAACCATATAATTAAAAACAGTTACCTAATTCCATTATCACTTTCGCCAACAAAAAAGGTAAAAAACAGTCGACATGTTTGAAACTGATTGTTTTTTGTCATTTTAGATTGCAGAGGAGGATCTAGTGGTCTTTGTTATCGAAAGAGGAGATCTGATTGCTAATAAAGTTAAGTGACTATTTTCGACCATTTGATTAGATTAACGACGACCATTACCGTCGAATCTTCAATTTTTTGTAAAAAAGACGATGAATGTTGCAGGCATTCGTGGTCGGCTATCCAAAATATACTATAATAGAGCCCATCAACAATTAAAACAAAGATAAAATATAAGATCGTAGTAAATTACTTCGTAAGAGTTAAAATTATTGTGTGATAACACAAATTACCATCTTTTTCTTCAATCAAAGCATTTTTTTTAATTAAAGTGATTAATTTTTTTATTTATATATTTAATAGATCAAAACTTTAATTTTTTTTTATTAAAAGAATTGAATACATACATTGTTTTAAAAAAATATAAAATTATAATGGCATAATTGACTGTTTCAGTTAATAATGTTGTTTTGAATATTTTAGAGTATCGACATGCAAAATTTTATGTAATGATATGGCAATATATATGCTAATGTGAATTTCGACAGCCTTGGAAAGTCTAAAAATTATACTATTTTTTCAAATTAATTTTAACAAAAAATATAAAAACACATCTATAATTAACAAAATCTATGCATAATAAGTTAAATCCAACCCAAATAATTTTATTGTCTTATTTTTAGAAGAGGGATTTTTAAATTGAATATTAAATTAATTACAAATTTTAGTAATTTGATTAATTTGTGAATAAATATAGGATTAGTTATAAATTAATTTAATATGAATTTTAATAGGATATTTTTCTTTAATTATTTCTAATAAAAAACTAGTTATAATTTGTTTGCAAGTTATTATCCCATCATGGATCATTTGAAAATATTGAAAATAAAATGCAAGTTGAATAAAATATATGAACAAAATTATTTAAAAAATCATTCTTATTGCACAATCAAAATAACAAGTACCAAAGTGAAAATAATTAATTATTTATTTATTTTGCAAATGATATGTTATAATGTGATCTAATAATTTTAAATTAACAATAAATTATCATCTAATCATAAAATAATATATTATCAAGTGATATATAATGTGTATAAAAATTACGTGTATGTAATACCGCTAAAAACATAAACGGAGTTGACTCTACCCATCAATACACAGTGAAAATAATCAACATGTTTAGTTGTACCTATTAAAACACACTAAAAGCAATGAATAAAATTATATGTATGTAACTTTTTTACCTAAATGATGTATCATCATGTGATTGAGTGATTTTGAATTACAAATAAATTAATAACCGGTCGGAAGATGACATATTATCTGAGCACATAAGATGTGTATAAAAATTATATGTACATAACATTACTCAAAATCAATAACATATCCAACCAAATGGGTCTAACCGTACCCATTAAAGCATAGTGAAAAATACCAAACCAAATAGGTTTAGTAAATTTTGGGTAGGTTGATGGTTTTTATGAAAAAAAATTTGGGAAAATGGCTATTTTGCTATTTTTATGAGTTGTAGTTGTCCATGTCAACCCTAAAATTTTCCACATCAACGAATAATTATCAAACAAATCATTTTTTAATATAAAAAAATTTATCATTAACATTTAATTACGATAGAGGTTAGTTTTATTTTTTGTGTGACAGAATATATACTCGATCTCCTTAATAGTAAAATCAGAAAATTTACCCTTTCAACTGGAAAAATAAAATTTGGGTCCCCTCTGTTGAACCCTTGATGTTTTGATGATGATAAAAATATAATTAAGTTGTTAATTAATGTTTAAAATATGTTTGAGATGCTAATTAATCCATTGCATGAAGTAATTCATGACAAAGAAGGGAAGAAAAGATTTATTTTTGCAGGTTTTAGGTCTCGCACGACCGTGTGCCTTAGTAGCACGACCGTGCTTGACCAAACGGGTCATCGTGTGTCCAAAACACGGAACCGTGCGTCTGACCGTGCAAGGCTCTGTGATTTTCTGGAAGAAAAGTCTCAGACCCACACGGGCGTGCGTTGTGGTGCACGACCGTGTGCATGCACAACACGGGCAATGCACTACCACATCAACCGTGCAGCCTGATCGTGTGAAATCAAAGAACTCATTGGAAGCACGACCGTGCGTAGTGGAAGCACGACCGTGTACATAACTTATGAAGAGCACGGGAGATCAAGCCGTGCAAATGAAACCGTGCAGCTGGTCAAAGAAAAGGAGTCAACGCACGACCGTGTACGCTCAATACGCACGACCATGCGTGATGGCAAATAAGGAGCACTACCAAAGAGCACTATCGGGATGTCGTGCAAAACTGATCGTGCAAAGGTATTAAGGCATTCATCTCACGCACGACCATGCAGAAATGGTACACGACCGTGCGCTAGCAAAAACTCACCCGTGTGCTGCTCGTGCGCTCATCGTGCAGTCAAGCCGTGCTAGCTTCTAGAATTTTTAGACAAAACTTTGAAATATCAATGCACGACCATGCATCTAAGGAGCACGACCATGAAGGGTCGAAGCACGACCGTGCGTCAAGGACACACGACCGTGCATCATTGGCGCTAAGCTTTTAAGTCGACCGTTGGGAGTCTGAATGAGCAATAAATGCAGCATGCACGACCGTGCACTCGAGGAGCATGACCGTACGCCTGGAAAATTTATTGCAGAGCTTACTTTTTCCAACTACTTCAACGGATACAAAGCTAGCAAAACGGCTCCTTGCTATTCTAGGCAATGAATGGAGTATAAAAGGAGGCCTATTCGAATTGGAGAAGGTCACTGAAACAAATTGAAAAACGCTCAAGCTATCTTCCTCAATCTTTGATTACACTTTCTCTCTCTAAGCTTATTCATTCATATTATTGAGAGCTCTGTACTTTCCATTTGATTTTCAGCCTACTAAGAGGCAATTCCAATCAATCTTTTATCAACATTACATCTGTAAAAAAAAAAAAAAAAGGGCGAAATTCCCTTGTGGCAAAACTATTGTATCTTCGGGTATTGAAGATAGTGGAAACTTCAATCGGGTTTGATTGAAGAAGAGGACGTAGGAGGCTTGTGTTCAAAGCTCCGAACCTCTCTAAACTTGGCTGAGCAACTTCTGAACTTTCTCTCTTTATTGCTTTTATTGTGCTTTGTGTGTATTATAGTGTTAATTGTGATTATTGCTTTAGAAAATTTAAATAATCCTATTCACCCCCCCTCTAGTATTATTTCTCTATCACTTAAGGGTTTTTTCAATTGGTATCAGAGCGGGACTCTAGGATATTTACAAAATCTAACGATTTTTAGAGTTAAAGATCCTTATAGAGAAATGGCTAGCACATCCGCACCTGTTTTTAGTGAAGGTCAATGCACTACTAGGCCAACACTGTTTTGTGGTGTTAACTATACTCAATGGAAGATTAGGATGAGACTTCACATTAGGTCTATAGACTATAAGCTATGGAAAATAATTGAACATGGAGATTTTATCCCTTTAGATCATAGAACAAACTTGCCTAAAAATGAGGATGAATATAATGATGATGATGAAAAATTGTTAAGTTTGAATGCCAAGGCTATTAATATATTATTTTGTGCTTTGGATTCTACAGAATTCAATCGAGTTTCGTCATACGAATCGGCTAAGGAGGTGTGGACCATCCTTCAAACTACGTATGAAGGAACAAGTCAAGTCAAGGAATCGAAAATTGAACTTCTTTTCAGAGAATACGAGTTATTCGAGATGAAGGAGAACGAGAACATCACGGATATGTATAAAAGGTTCTCTAACCTTGTCAATGATCTTAGAGGACTCGGGAAGAAGTTCGAAAATGTGGAATTGGTAAAAAAGATTCTGAGGTCCTTGCCGGAATCCTGGACCATGAAAGTGACTGCAATAGAGGAATCCAAGGATCTAACAAAATTGGGAATGGATGAGCTGATCGGAAGCTTGCTCACATTCGAGATGAAAAGAAAACCAAAAGAGGATGAGAGCAAAAATACCAAGAGCATTGCTCTTAAAGCTGTAGAAGAGGAAGAAGAGGAATCCTCCATGGATGAGGAGGATGTGAGCCTGCTGGCAAGGAGGTTTGGAAAATTCCTGTCAAGGAACAGGAAGATGAAAGGGAGGAGCAATTTCAAATCCAGAGGGAAAGAAAAAGATGACAATGACAAGGAGGTGATTTGCTTCAAGTGCAAGAAGCCTGGACACATCAGACAAGATTGTCCTCTGTTGAAGAAAAAGAAAAAGGAGAGTACTGAGAAGAGGTTCAAGAAGAAAGCCTTAGCTGCCACTTGGAGTGGCAGTGATGACTCAAGCGACGACAGTGAGGAAGAGGAAAGGGCCTACTTGTGTTTCATGGCCAAAAGTGACTCGGAGGATGATGAGGTATGCGAATCTAATTCATTCTCATTCAATGAATTGCAAGATGCCTTTGATTCATTATTGTTAGAATTTAAGAATGTTAGCTCTAGGAACAAAATGTTGAAAAAAGAAATGAATTGTGTAAAATTAAGTTTAGAAAGAGCTGAGAATGAAAGTAAAAAGGTGTTAGAGGAGAAAACAAATATTGAAAATGACTTGAATTTACTTAAGAAAGAAAATGAGGAGTTAAAAGCTAATTTGAACAAATCAAATGAGATTCTTGAAAAATTTAAAATAGGAACTAAAAGATTAGATGAGATGCTTGCATCTCAAAGAAGTGGGCTAAATAAAGAAGGATTAGGTTATAATGGAAGTAATCCATTTATAAACAATCATAAGATTCTAAAAAGACCTAAATCAATTGAATTAAAATGTAAGTATTGCTCTTTCCATGGACATACTATTAGAAAATGTCCAATTAGGAATGGCAAACCTTATAGAATTAAGAAGGTTTGGGTTCCTAAAGGGACAATCAAGACTAACCTTCCTGGACCCAAAACCATTTGGGTACCAAAGAAGACCTAAATATATATCTTGTGTAGGTGTGCTTGGAGGTGAAGAGAAAGAAATCAAGCAAGTGGTACTTGGACAGTGGATGTTCAAGACACATGACCGGAAACAAGGATCTCTTCACATCATTGAAAGAAAAGGATGGAGGCAATGTCAACTTTGGAGACAATTCAAAGGGAAAAGTTGTTGGTATTGGCTCCATAGGTAACTCTTCAATTCGCATTAATGATGTGTTGTATGTTGAAGGTCTTAAACATAATTTACTAAGTATTAGTCAATTATGTGATAAGGGCTTCAAAGTTTGCTTTCATGCCTTGTGTTGTGAAATCATTGACATAAGCACTAATAGTATTGCATTTATAGGACATAGGCATTCAAATGTGTATGTTATTGACTTGCATAGCATTGCATCTAATGATTTTTGTCTCATGTCAACCAAGGAGGAAGACATGTGGCTGTGGCATAGAAGATTAGGACATGCAAGCATTGATGTTTTGGAAAAATTGTCTAAAAAGGATTTAGTCAAAGGTTTGCCAAAACTTGTTTTTAAAAGGGATGGAATTTGTGATGCATGTGCTTTAGGAAAACAAACAAGAACATCTTTTAAAAGCAAAAATGTTGTTTCCACAACTAGACCTCTTCAACTATTGCATATGGATTTATGTGGACCTTCTAGAACCTTGAGTTTGGGAGGAAAACGGTATTGCTTTGTAATAGTTGATGATTTTTCAAGATTTACATGGGTTTTGTTACTTGCTCATAAAGATAAAGCTTTTAAAATGTTTGTGTCATTCATTAGGAAATTGCAAAACCAAGTAGGTTATGCAATCACTTGCATTAAAAGTGACCATGGAAAAGAATTTGAAAATTCAGATTTTGAAGCATATTGTGATGAGCATGGCATTGAACACAATTTTTCAGCCCCTAGGACACCTCAACAAAATGGAGTTGTTGAGAGAAGAAATAGAACCTTAGTTGAAATGGCTAGGACAATGTTATGTGAAAATGATTTACCAAAATCTTTTTGGGGTGAAGCCATAAACACTTCATGCTATATTATTAATAGAGCCATGATTAGGCCAATCCTTAAGAAAACTCCTTATGAGTTATTCAAAGGGAAAAAGCCTAATATTTCATATTTTCATCCATTTGGTTGCAAATGCTTTGTACTCAACAATGGAAAGGATAACTTAGGAAAATTTGATGCTAAGTCGGATGAAGCAATTTTCCTAGGATATTCTTCCACCTCCAAAGCGTATAGAATCTTCAACAAAAGGACACTTATTGTTGAAGAATCTATACATGTATTATTTGATGAATCTTCTTCTAAGTGTGTAGATAGATCAAAAGATGATGAAGTGGTGGAGCTCATGGAAGACCTCAAACTAAATGATGGCCCCACTCCTAAAGAAGAAGAAAATCAAATTGTGGAAGCACCCCAAGATGACATGTTTGTGCAGCCACAAGAAGTGCAAAAAGAGACTTCCTTCCCAAGGGTAAAAGATGAGGTTAAAGAAGGAAGGATCATTGGTGACCCAACCCAAGGGATAAGGACAAGAGCTTCAATCAAGAACACTTACGAATTTGTGGCATTCTTGTCACAAATGGAGCCCAAGAAGGTAGATGAAGCCTTGAAGGATGAGAGTTGGGTGTTGGCCATGCAAGAGGAGTTGAACCAATTTGAGAGGAACCATGTATGGGAGCTAGTTCCTAGGCCAACGGATCATCCCACCATCGGCACAAAATGGGTATACCGAAACAAGGTGGATGAATCCGGAGTTGTTACAAGAAACAAGGCAAGACTAGTTGCCCAAGGCTACTCTCAAGAGGAAGGTATCGATTTCGATGAAACCTATGCCCCCGTAGCTAGATTAGAGGCAATTAGGATATTGATTGCTTATGCATGCCATTTAAATTTTAAACTTTTTCAAATGGATGTCAAAAGTGCTTTTCTAAATGGTTTTATTCAAGAGGAGGTATATGTAGAACAACCTCCCGGTTTTGAAAATCCAAGTTTTCCAAACCATGTTTTTAAACTAAGAAAAACTCTTTATGGTTTGAAACAAGCTCCAAGAGCTTGGTATGAAAGATTGAGCACATTTTTGATTGAAAATGGTTTTTCCAAAGGAAAGGTGGATACCACCTTATTTATAAAGAAACATAAGCATGACATCTTAATTGCTCAAATCTATGTAGATGACATCATCTTTGGTGCTACTAATGAATCTCTATGTAGAGATTTTTCTAAGATGATGCAGGGGGCGTTTGAGATGAGTATGATGGGAGAGCTAAACTACTTCCTTGGGCTGCAAATCAAACAAATGAAGGAAGGCACATTGCTCACTCAATCGAAATATACCCAAGACCTCATCAAAAGATTCAACATGCATGAGGCCAAGGATCAACCAACACCAATGAGCACCTCAATAAAGATTGATAAAGATGAGGGAGGTAAAAGTGTTGATACAAAGTTATATAGAAGCATGATAGGTGCATTATTGTATTTGACTGCATCTAGGCCGGATATATTGTTTAGTGTATGCATGTGTGCACGTTTTCAAGCAAATCCTAAGGAATCACATTTGAATGCAGTGAAACGAATCTTGAGATATCTTAAGGGGACACCGAATGTTGGTTTATGGTACCCTAAGAACTCAACATTCGAATTACGTGCATTTTCAGATGCTGATTTCGGAGGCTGTAAAATTGATAGGAAAAGCACTAGTAGAACATGTCAATTTTTAGGAAACATGTTAGTTTCATGGTTTTCAAAAAAGCAAAATTCGGTTGCAACTTCTACTACGGAAGCCGAATATGTTTCCGCGGCTAGTTGTTGTGCTCAAATTCTTTGGATGAAACAACAACTTTCTGATTTTGGTTTCAAAATAATGAAAACTCCAATTTTTTGTGATAACACTAGTGCTATTCAACTTTCGAAAAATCCCATCTTGCACTCTAGGACAAAGCATATAGATATTAGGCATCATTTCTTGCGTGATCATGTTAGCAAAGAAGATATTGTGCTTGAATTTATTGACACTAACCACCAGCTGGCTGATATCTTCACCAAGCCTCTAGACAAGGAGAAATTTGCATACATAAGGAGGGAGCTTGGAATGATTGATGCAAGCCAAGTAAGTGCCTAGAAATTCAATGTTTTATAGCTTACATGATGATTTGGTTGATTGCTTGATGTTTTGACTGAATATCTGAATATGCATGAATGATAATGAGATTGCTATTGATTGGTTATATGCAAATGGTTGAATGGAATTTGATGTATGCAAACCTTTAGATATATATGCTTGCATGAGTATGTTTTGGCATGTGAATTCGAGTCGAATCGATGCAACTCTATAGTTGACATCATCTGGCAACTGAATTCAAATAATAAAACCTCATTGAATCAAAATATCCAAGTTTTTCATTGCTTGAGGTGTTTTGAAGTTTATTTTGAAATTCTGTAGATTTCTGGAAAATTATGCAGGTCTGTGTGATTTTGGTCACACACGACCGTGTGTTCCAAGCACGCACGGGCGTGCTTCTGCGTAAACACACGACCGTGTGTTCTAATATACACGACCGTGTGTTTTGTTTAAAATGCGCGCTTAATCTGCACGCGCACGCACAAGATTCAACACGGGCATGCATTTTAAAGTTTAATATTTTTTCAAGAGTTTTGCGAACACACGACCGTGCGACTATCAGGTGCACGATCGTGCGGAATTGGGAAAACACGATCGTGCGTCTAAAAACACGGTCGTGCGCTCGCGTCTATATAAGCAAATCCGTTCATTTTCTTCATTTTTCACGAACTTTGCAAACCCTAGCCGCGATTTTACGCATTTCTCTCTCAAATTTTCATCAAAAACTCTCATTTTTTTTGCTCTCATTTGATTTCAAACTTGTTTTTACCAGATTCTCTCAAGTCTTCCTACATTTTAAGATAGTTTTACATTCCAAACACAAACCCAAATCTCCATTTCAATTATTTCAATCACCAAAATCCACAATGCCTCCACGGATGAAATTGCCAACACGTTCCGGGCCTTCCAGGAGTTCCTCAAGGGCTGAAAATCCATTTGGAATTGTGTGTTCCAATCGGGCGCAAAAGGTACTCTTGTCGAAACTCATAAAAAAGCCTATCTATATTGGACGTTGTTTGGATAGGAGGATTTTGCGGGAAATAGGTATATTAGATGAAATTATGGGATTAGTCAATTCTTCTAGGCTAACTGGATTATTTTTCATGCGTACGGATGCCTATGAAAATTTGGTGTATGAGTTTTATAGTTCCCTATCGGTTCCGAAGGATGTACGGGAAAATATTACGGATTTTACTATGAAATTTCGGTTGGCCAATTCGGATTGGACGGTGCCGGCCGAACAGTTGGGTGATTGGTTAGGCTGTAATTCTGAAGGCATTTTGGATTTTTTGCATGAGTTGAGCACTCAGGCGGTATGGCATTCCCTCGACGGTTTCAGATTCTATGAAGCGCAAAAGGCGAAGGCCTCCTCCTTGGATAATCCGGCCATGAGAATCTTCCATCGGATGATCACGTACACATTAAATGCTCGCACGAACACCAATGATAATGTCAGTGTTCGTGACATGGCAGTAATGTAAACTGCCATGAATGGACGCCAACTGGATTCGACGAGATGGTTGATCAACAAACTGAGTGACATCCAGACTCACAGCGATAAGGAAAAGGTTCCGATTGATTTTGGCATGCTTATTACTTTCATCGCTGAGAAATTGGGTATTTCAGTTGAGGGGTACGGAGAGTTCCGGATTGCCTTCGAAGAGTCCCACATGCTGAATGCTGATGCTTTATTTCGGATGCGGGTGATTAAGAAGGATGACAATGATGGATGGAGATTGCCTGCCGTTGTTGGAGAGCATGAACCATCTGTCGACCCATCTGCCATGCCTTCAGTGGCTGAAACCAGTGTCCGGAGAGGGAGACGAGCTCGCCCCGAAGCTGGTCCTGAGGTTCAGTCAACATCTGAGCTTCAAGTGTTAATTGAGCTGACCAAGCAAGTTGATGCAAACATGGTTCAGCTTGCCCATAATTTTCAAGCCTTTCAGGAGAGTACAGAATCTCGCTTGACCCGGATTGAGTCCAGCCTTGCTTCTCTTATTAACATGACGGATCTTTCACCTCAGCCACCACCTCAACCTTGAACCATTTTTACATTTGCATTTGCATGATTTTTGTTACCAAACTTTATTATTAAGGAACATATAAGTCTTATGCTATTATATTTTTTTTATGAATTGCCCTACATTAATCGTTTGTTTGCATTTTATTGATGTTTTGAAGGTATATTTATATTTTGGATGCTGTTATTGGTTGATTGTCTGAAGAAGTTGGATGATGAATTGCTTGCATATATTGGGAGTGTATTTGCCTTTGATGCCTTGTCTTAGGAAATCTTATTAAAACAAAGGACACCCTGTCAAATTTTTTTGATTTATGGCAAAAAGGGAGAGAAAGAATGCAATAATTAGCAAGTTAAAATTGACATAAATTTATATTGGTAATTAAAGCTCAAACTAAGGGGGAGTGCTTAAAGTGAGGGGAAGCATGTTTTATCCTTTGTTTAAAACTCAATTTTAACATTTTCAACATATTTTTGTCATCAATCAAAAAGGGGGAGATTGTTGAACCCTTAATGTTTTGATGATGATAAAAATATAATTAAGTTGTTAATTAATGTTTAAAATATGTTTGAGATGCTAATTAATCCCTTGCATGAAGTAATTCATGACAAAGAAGGGAAGAAAAGATTTATTTTTGCAGGTTTTAGGTCTCGCACGACCGTGTGCCTTAGTAGCACGACCGTGCTTGACCAAACGGGTCATCGTGTGTCCAAAACACGGGACCGTGTGCCTGACCGTGCAAGGCTCTGTGATTTTCTGGAAGAAAAGTCTCAGACCCGCACGGGCGTGCGTCGTGGTGCACGACCGTGTGCATGCACAACACGGGCAATGCACTACCACATCAACCGTGCAGCCTGATCGTGTGAAATCAAAGAACTCATTGGAAGCACGACCGTGCGTAGTGGAAGCACGACCGTGTACATAACTTATGAAGAGCACGGGAGATCAAGCCGTGCAAATGAAACCGTACAGCTGGTCAAAGAAAAGGAGTCAACGCACGACCGTGCACGCTCAATACGCACGACCGTGCGTGATGGCAAATAAGGAGCATTACCAAAGAGCACTATCGGGATGTCGTGCAAAACTGATCGTGCAAAGGTATTAAGGCATTCATCTCACGCACGACCATGCAGAAATGGCACACGACCGTGCGCTAGCAAAAACTCACCCGTGTGCTGCTCGTGCGCTCATCGTGCAGTCAAGCCGTGCTAGCTTCTGGAATTTTTGGACAAAACTTTGAAATATCAATGCACGACCATGCATCTAAGGAGCACGACCATGAAGGGTCGAAGCACGACCGTGCATCATTGGCGCTAAGCTTTTAAGTCGACCGTTGGGAGTCTGAACGAGCAATAAATGCAGCATGCACGACCGTGCACTCGAGGAGCATGACCGTGCGCCTGGAAAATTTATTGCAGAGCTTACCTTTTCCAACTACTTCAACGGATACAAAGCTAGCAAAACGGCTCCTTGCTATTCTAGGCAATGAATGGAGTATAAAAGGAGGCCTATTCGAATTGGAGAAGGTTACTGAAACGAATTGAAAAACGCTCAAGCTATCTTCCTCAATCTTTGATTACACTTTCTCTCTCTAAGCTTATTCATTCATATTATTGAGAGCTCTGTACTTTCCATTTGATTTTCAGCCTACTAAGAGGCAATTCCAATCAATCTTTTATCAACATTACATCTGTAAAAAAAAAAAAAAAAAAAAAAAGGGGCGAAATTCCCTTGTGGCAAAACTATTGTATCTTCGGGTATTGAAGATAGTGGAAACTTCAATCGGGTTTGATTGAAGAAGAGGACGTAGGAGGCTTGTGTTCAAAGCTCCGAACCTCTCTAAACTTGGCTGAGCAACTTCTAAACTTTCTCTCTTTATTGCTTTTATTGTGCTTTGTGTGTATTATAGTGTTAATTGTGATTATTGCTTTAGAAATTTTAAATAATCCTATTCACCCCCCCTCTAGTATTATTTCTCTATCACTTAAGGGTTTTTTCACCCTCGTAAAAAAAAATAAAAATAAAAATGATAGTATTAAGATGCCAATTAATATGCTTTAATCAACAACCCTAATAATAATCAAGGCTAAACGACATGTTGCCACCTAAGGTTTGACTTACTAACAAAGTCTCATCCTCAAAAGTTTAAAAAGCCAAATTGCCACCCATCAAAGAGGTATTTTTAAATTAAAATTAAAAAATAAATTTTATAAAAATATTAATGTATAAATTTAACATAAAATAATATTAAAATTTTAATAAATTATTAAAAAATTTAAAAAATATCAAAGGGTGTCAACAACGGCGGTGGTGGTCGCCTCTAACCTTGCCAAGTGGTCGGAAACGACCACCTGATTATCATGGCAGCCACCGACAACCTGGTTCTATTGACGGCTAAATCTGATCACCATGATGGTGGAGACGGCCAAAGATTTGGCGGAGGTGGCCAGATTTGGCCGTCTCCACCATCTAAATGGTCGAAAACAGTCAGAATAAATCATTTCGACCGTTTTCGGCCTTCTCTAATGGCGGAGATGGCTGGATTTAGTCGTCTCCACTAAATTATTGATGGTCCGATCTAACCGTCTCTACCATGGTGACGGTCAATTCCGATCGTCAATAGAACTAAGTGGTTATTTCTGACTATTTATAAATGTTAGAGATGACCATCGTCGTCGCCGTTGACGTTGTCGGCGACAGTAGCTACCCTTTTAAAATTTTTATTATTATTTTAATATTTTTTAATTTAATTTTGTTTTTAATATTATTTATATTAAATAAAGGGTATTTTGGTCTTTTCTACAGTAGAAGGGAGGCAACTTGGCCTTTTAAACTTTTGAGGGTGGGACTTTGTCATTAAGCCAAACATTGGGTGGCAATATGTTGTTTGGCCTAATTATTATAACTTTTGATTGGTTAGTTAATTGAAGAACCCGCGTATGTATAGTTAGATTTTGGGAATCAAACAAGGAAATGACCTGTTCAGCACTGTTACAATGCTCCAAAAAAGGAAAATAGTTGGTAAGAAAATAAATAATTAAAAGAATTATGGGCCATACACATGTTAAAAGAATAAATAAAAACGGGATGGATTAGCCTGGACTTTAGGACCATAATTTTGGAGTATAAAGAAGAGGAAAAAGAGCCTATCAAGAAGAACTCATATCTCCCTGAGATCTCGAATCTAAATGATCAAAGGACCGCAACGAATATAATGATAATTGTGAGATGATAAACAAACAAGAGCAGAAGAATAGCCAGGTTTCCATAGCTGTTTCTTTAAATCTATGATGCATTTGTTAATATAATATTATAATATATGTATATATAAAAATTCTCTAATTATATATACATATATAAAGGATGAGGATCAGAAATAATCTTAATTTGGTCGTCATGTGACCTGCTATCGTACTATACATATTTATAGTCTCACTGGCCATTCATCCCGACGGGGAGAAGAGATGCTTCACGCATGCAGCAGAAAAGAAGTTCTTTAGTAGTATAATTACGATAACGGTTTTCTTAATTGCATAAAAATTAGAAACAAAATTTGATAAAACATAAAGAAATGTATTTCTTGTATATATCTTAAGTTAGTCTCGGTAACACATGAATTTATAGAGTTTTAAATGGTATACGAAAAAACAAAAATCAATATAAAAAATATATACGATGAATAGAAAATTACATATATATGAAATATATGTTATTATAAGAAACCATATATATATATATATATTCTAATATAAAACCAAATATTTGGAATTTATATACCAAACTGAGTTTATAAATCATAAAATTGTTTGGAAAGAAAGACATTAATGAAAATGTTTGTTATTTGATCAATATAAGGTAGAAAGTTAATTGAAGGGTGTCATTGACAATATAAATGACATAAGTGTATTGAACTGATGAACTCATTTTTCACAAATCAAAATCAATAATAATCTATCATATAGAAGTCGCTAAAACAAAGTAATGAACAACAAAACAACACTTAACAATTTTACCATGACAAAATTTAAAGAACGTTGTTTTAGACGATGGCAAATAAAGGTTATCCAATAAAACAAAAATTTCAAGTGTTGATATTGTATGAAGAGCGAGTCCACAGATATGGAAATCAATCAAACAAACATGAAATAACAAAAAGTAAAGGATATGTGAATTAGTCAAACAAAAATAAAATAACAAAAAGTAAGATAAAATAGATTAAAACCACATAGATGACAGTCGTAAGTGAAGATTTTATAGTCATTAAAAACTCGTAACATTATATTGTTTATATTTTTTAAATTTGTTGAATGACACATGAATTTATCCAAGTCATAAATCTTGTACAAAAAACATAAATCAACATAATAAATATACGATAAATAGAAAACCACATATGTGAAATATATGTTAATCTAAAAAAATAAATATGTTCCAACACAGAAAACCATATATTTGAATTATATTCTAACAAAAATTATGGGAAACAAAAATTGGAGGAACCAATGTCAAGAGATATCCTTCTTAAATCTAATAAACTTATTTCATTTCATATTATTGTACGATAAACAGTCAGAGCTGTTAGAAGTCAAACATATACAGCTAACAACGTGATGGAACTTGATTACCCAAATTGAGAAAAGAAGGAATATGCTTGGTGAATCACTTTTTTTTATTTGATTATCACTAACAAGTTCAATAGAAGTTTATTAAGTATCTGTATCGATTTTTGCTTCCTCTTTCTTTTAGTTTCTTTTTAAGTTGCAAAGACTGGAAATTTGTTTAATACTCTTTTCGCATATTAAAGAAAAAGTTTAAAGGCTAATCTTTGAATAGCATGATTTCTTGTTCTCATGGAGAAAAGAAGAAAAAAAAAAAAGCAAAAAAAAAATAATTTAATTTTCTAGGGCTTGGCGAATGAATTGAAGTCGATCTCGGACTGCCTCGGCAGTTCTTATCAAAAGGACCATTTAAATAGTTAACATAAAAGTAGACATAAAACGACATGTGCCCAAAGCAATCTCACATCACAATATAAGTAAACTAAGAAAAAGCAAGGGAAAAGAGAAGGACAATAACAAAAATGGCTCATTAAAAAATTGGTTAATCCCGGCTTGATCGCTCTGAGCGTGTTGAAAGTAACAAGCACCCATAATAAAAAAATTAATATCTTTAACAACCCCTCTTGAAACTTAAGGGTTGTTTGGCAAATCATGACGACCCAGTACATCCCCTCCTTATAAATACGCGCTCAAGTCTAGTGTAGATGGTTATCTTTTATTCATAAGCATTTTTGGTTTCCCAGTAAGTCAGTGATCACTTCTCTCCACTAAAAGTTTGTAAGAGTAAGAGGGTGGTTGACACGAGTTTTCCAGAGATGAGTGTGGCAGAGAAAGGAGAAGAGATGAGAAGAGAAGAGAGGAAGAATAATAATATAGCAATAATTTTAAGATATGCTGATTGGACAGATATTTTGTTAATGTTGTTGGGAACCATTGGAGCTATTGGAGATGGCATGTCTACCAACTGCTTACTTGTCTTTGCCAGCCGCATAATGAACAGTTTGGGATATGGTAATACCCAGAATCATGATGGTTTCATGGACGAAGTCGAAAAGGTTAGCCGTCAAAACACTATCTTACTATCAGTTTTTTTTTTTCCAAGTAAGTCTTTCTCACCCACGTTTTTTCTGTATCTTGAAACAGTGCAGCTTATATTTTGTGTACTTGGGATTAGCAGTCATGGTGGTGGCTTTTATGGGTAATTAAAAAAAAAATTTTTTGATCTTTGTTTTGTTTTGCTTTTTGAACATTAAAAGCTAATTAGATCATGTGTCCTTCGTGTTCCAAAGACCACTGAAGAACTCAAGTTGGTAATAAGGAGACAGTAAAAAAAAAAATGAGGTCATTTTATGGAACCCTAGGATGGCCAAAATTTGAGCAAACTACTCATTTTATTGCTATAAAATAAAAACCCTCGTATAAATTAAAGAGAAGAAAATGGCCCCGAGGCTGATCAGTATTTATAATTTGTGCTCACAGAAGGTTATTGTTGGAGCAAAACCAGCGAGCGGCAGGTACTGAAGATCCGCTACAAGTATTTGGAAGCTGTTTTGAGACAAGAAGTTGGATTTTTTGATTCACAAGAAGCAACGACTTCGGAAATCATTAACAGCATATCAAAAGATACGTCTCTCATTCAAGAAGTCCTCAGTGAAAAGGTAAATATTTTGTTAAAGGAAAGGATCTGAAGCAGCTTTTCATAACGACCCATGAACGTGTTATCACTTGTAAGCTCAGTTAGAAATAAACATTTGATTCAATTGATGGGGTTGGATTTGCAAAATTTCTATGAAAATCAATTGATTCATCGGGCCTAGTTCTATACATTTCATCTTCTTCTGTTCTTCCATTTGGTGGTTTAAGATATTTAGGCCGTTAATTATTTTGAAACGTTTTCTTTTATGTTTTGCAGGTGCCTATATTTCTTATGCACTCTTCTGTGTTCATCTCGGGAATTGTATTCTCCACATACTTTTCATGGAGGTTGTCTATGGTAGCCTTCCCAACGCTACTTCTCCTGATAATTCCTGGAATGATTTACGGAAAATACCTTCTCTATCTGTCAAAGAAAGCTTACCAGGAGTATGGAAAAGCAAATATCATCGTAGAGCAGGCTTTAAGCTCGATTAAGACTGTGTACTCATTCACAGCTGAGAGGAGAATCGTTGATAGGTATTCTGATATATTAGATAGAACAACGAAGCTGGGAATTAAACAAGGCGTAGCAAAAGGTTTGGCAGTGGGGAGCACAGGGCTTGCTTTTACAATATGGGCTTTTCTTGCTTGGTATGGAAGTCGTTTGGTGATGTACAAAGGAGAAAGCGGAGGAAGGATCTATGCAGCTGGCATTTCCTTCGTATTGAGTGGACTGTATGTGCTTTATTTCCGTTCCCTTTAATTACTCTCTATCATATATATATATATGCATCAATCATTTGAAGCAGTAGATTCTGACTACATATTTTTATACAGATTACTCGTATATAAATATAATGGAGATTTGGTATAAAATCATCTTTATATATCGATGAATCTTAAAGTAGTTTGATTTTTGTAAACGATTCTATCAATAAACAATCAAGGTCGCTTTCTTGCTCTTTAATTTACAATTAGATGCCATTGCAGCCTTACTCTACACTATTTTATTTCATGGTAAAAGCCTTTACATTTTCTATATTGAGCAAAGAATAAATACTGGTTTCTAGAATTTTGATGATGGGACCTCCATGCTTCATCCCCTAGCTAGCTTGAAATTCATTTGTTGGGTGCTTCTGTTTGAGGTTTAGGGTTGTAGAAAGCTTTTTCTACCAAGTAAAATTCACAGGTTTCATCTTCCTTTGAGCTAAGATCTAAGCTTCTTCTACCAACTACTAAAGGTTTACTTCAGATACCTAAGTCAGCCAAATGATTTGGTCTCTGGATTTTCATAAAAGGCAATTGATTTTGAACCTTATTTTACCATGAAATGTGTCATTTGAAGGAGAAACTTGATTATATTTTCTTTTTACTAGAAGGAAATTAATGGAATTTAAGGTAGGTGTTTTTTTTTTTTCTCTCTGGGGTGTGCGAACTGGGAAATTGGTCAAACTTAGGCAAGAGGAAAGAAGAGGCGGACATTGGACTCATGGTTTAAGCAACCTTGCAAATATCTTTAGTCATTGTAATCAAAAGCATTAATTTTTATATTTGATCCAACAGTACGAAGTGTTGTTGAGTTGACAGTAATACTTTTTGAATAAAAGACACTTCGGATTTATTTTGTAAAAAAGATGTGTACAAGATATACTTGGGTGCTTCCTTTTTGTGATGATCTTTTCCTAACCATGGAGATTTCTTATTGCTTGATGTTGTAAGGGAATTAGGAGTAGAGAAACTGAATAGATCTTTACAACTAGTTGTGTTCATCTTTGATTAATCTTTGTGATCAATATGATGCATGCAGATCCCTTGGAATGGCACTTCCTGAAGTGAAGTACTTCACAGAAGCTTCAGTTGCAGCAACACGAATATTCAACAGGATTGACAGAATTCCTGAAATTGACGGTGAAGACACAAAGGGACTTGTATTAGACAAAATTCAGGGAGATATAGAATTTGAGCATGTCAAATTCACCTACCCTTCTCGTCCTGATTCCATTGTGCTCAAAGATTTCAGTCTCAAAGTTGAAGCAGGAAAAACTGTAGCTCTTGTTGGGGCAAGTGGAAGTGGAAAATCAACTGCAATTGCACTTGTGCAACGCTTTTATGATGTAGATGATGGAATTGTGAAGGTTGACGGTTTAGATATCAGAAAACTACAGCTGAAATGGGTCAGAGGAAAAATGGGTCTAGTTAGTCAAGAGCATGCATTGTTTGGGACATCTATAAGGGAAAATATATTGTTTGGGAAGCTTGACGCCACCATGGATGAAGTCATTGCTTCAGCCATGGCTGCAAATGCTCATACTTTCATAAGACAACTTCCAGAAGGTTATGAAACAAAGGTACGTGGCTCTTAATTTTTCATCATGAGTGAGTTGAAGAAAATTTAGCCTTTAATTAATTAACATAATCAGCTGGTGTTATAGGTTGGTGAACGTGGAGCACTTTTATCAGGTGGACAAAAGCAGCGGATCGCTATTGCTAGAGCCATCATTAAGAACCCTGTGATTCTCCTACTTGATGAAGCAACAAGTGCTCTTGACTCTGAATCGGAAAAATTGGTGCAAAATGCTCTTGACCAAGCCTCTATGGGAAGAACCACGCTGGTAAATTTTACTAATTTCATTGATGTTGGCTACAATGTTCCAATGAACCATGCAATTGCATCAATTTTCTTGTTAACAATTATTTGATATGTCAGGTTGTAGCACATAAACTTTCAACAGTCAGGAATGCAGATGTAATAGCAGTCGTTAGTAATGGTTGCATCGTCGAAATAGGCTCACACAATGAACTCATCAACGTAACAAATGGCCACTACGCAAAAATGGCGAAATTGCAGAGACAATTCAGCTGTGATGACCAAGAACCAAACCCAGAAACACATTACTCATCTGTGGCAAGAATTAGTGGTGGCCAGCTTAGCACATCGAAATCGAGCCCGGCTGTGTTTGCTTCACCATTACCCGTTATTGATAGCCCACAGCCAGAATTTCACCCTCCACCGTCTTTCTATAGACTTCTCTCTTTAAATGCACCCGAATGGAAGCAAGGTCTTGCTGGAAGCCTCTCAGCTATAGCCTTTGGCTCAGTGCAACCTATCTATGCCTTAACCATAGGAGGCATGATTTCAGCTTTCTTCGCAAAAACCCACCAAGAAATGAAAGCTCGAATTCGTACATATTCCTTGATTTTTTGTTCTCTTACTTTGATTTGTATTGTTTTGAATCTTGTGCAACATTACAATTTTGCTTATATGGGAGAGCGGTTGACCAAGAGAATCAGGATAAGAATGCTTGAAAAGATTCTGACCTTTGAAGCCGCTTGGTTTGATGAAGACCAAAATTCCAGTGGAGCCTTGTGTTCAAGATTGAGTAATGAAGCTTCTAAAGTTAAGTCCCTAGTTGCTGACAGAGTATCTTTATTGGTTCAAACTACTTCTGCTGTTACCATTGCGATGATTTTGGGGTTAGTTGTAGCTTGGAAACTAGCTATAGTCATGATTGCGGTCCAACCACTCACAATTCTGTGTTTCTATACGCGAAAAGTACTGCTATCAAGTGTTTCAACGAATTTTGTCAAGGCACAAAATCACAGTACTCAAATTGCTGTGGAAGCAGTGATTAATCATAGAATTGTGACTTCATACGGAAGTTTGGAAAAGGTTCTTCAACTTTTTGATGAGGCTCAAGAAGAACCCAGAAAGGAGGGAAGAAAAAAATCATGGCTAGCTGGAATTGGTATGGGTTCTGCTCAATGTCTAACTTTCATGTCATGGGCTCTGGATTTCTGGTACGGGGGTACATTGGTGGAAAAGGGAGAAATCTCAGCTGGGGACGTTTTTAAAACATTTTTCATTTTAGTAAGCACTGGAAAGGTTATAGCTGATGCAGGAAGCATGACTTCTGATCTGGCCAAAGGTTCAATTGCAATTGCATCTGTATTCAACATCCTCGATCGCAAATCTCTCATTCCAGGCTCTTCAAATGTAAGTGACATATACACACATTTGCTCTTTCAACCGAAATTTTTGCCTAGAGTTTTTATTTTAATTGATGGGTTTGTAAAATTCTGTTTTAGGCTGAGGAAGGGTCAAGGGGAACCAAGTTAGAAAAAGTGACAGGCAAGATAAAGATGAAACAGGTAGATTTTGCCTACCCAAGCAGGCCACAGAATCTGGTGCTAAGACAATTTTGCTTGGAAGTGAAACCAGGAACGAGCGTTGGACTAGTAGGAAGAAGTGGCTGTGGAAAATCAACGGTAATTGGCTTGATTCAAAGATTTTATGATGTCGAGAGGGGTTCAGTGAAAATAGACGGGGTAGATGTAAGGGAGCTCGACGTTCAGTGGTACAGAAGGCACACAGCGCTTGTCAGCCAAGAGCCTGTGATATATTCAGGCAGCATCCGGGACAACATTGTGTTTGGGAAGCTAGATGCCGCAGAAAATGAGGTGGTCGAAGCTGCCAGAGCTGCCAATGCTCATGAATTTATTTCGTAAGTATATACTACACAAAGCTTCAAGAGGTGTTCGGAAGGAAATTAACTTAATCTTATTTAACTAGTCTTCGACTGCATTTATTGTAGATCGCTAAAAGATGGGTATCAAACAGAATGCGGTGAAAGAGGAGTTCAATTATCTGGAGGGCAGAAACAAAGGATAGCCATTGCAAGAGCTATAATTAGGAACCCAACAATACTGCTACTGGATGAGGCAACAAGTGCTCTGGATGTGCAATCTGAGCAAGCTGTGCAAGAAGCACTGGATCGAATAATGGTGGGAAGGACAACGATTGTGGTAGCTCATCGCCTCAACACTATTAAAAAGCTCGACTCCATTGCCTTGGTTGCAGATGGGAAGGTTGTGGAACGAGGAACCTATGCTCAACTCAAACACATGCGGGGCGCCTTCTTTAACCTCGCCTGCCTTCAATCCTAAACGAACATATATATGGCAACTGGGGGAAGTTTGTTCTTGAATTTAATTATGTCCTGTATAACCCAGATTATACATAATCCAAACTTCCCAAATGAAAAACCTTTCTTTCTCCTAAGTTTGCATAACAGAAATGAAATTTTTTTAACAAAAGTAGAGAAGAGACACAGAGCACACTTGATTTCAGTTTTACCAGAATAACAAGTACAAAATCTAGTTGTCAGCCCATCACAAATCAAAATCTCAACAGTCACCAAAAGTCTCCTGATTCCATCATGGATCAAACTTGTTCGACCTGCTAAAAAATTAAAACACAAAATAATAAGCCATCAGACTGTCTTTCAATTCAATATTTATAATCAAATGAAGCTACTGCGTTAAACCTAACAGTAGGTCTCCAGTATGGCCTTTAGAGAGTCGACGTCCCTTCTCAGCTCCTGCAAGGATGCCCTGGGACTGACCAAATTCAACCCAACATCATTAAGTCATATATATATATATATAGAGATATATATATTAATGGCCAAATTATCTAGCGCCACCCAAGGTTCGCCTTAATTACAAATCCCACCCTAAAAAGTTTAAAAAGCCAAGTTACCATGTTTTTGCTGTAAAAAAGATCAAAATGTCCTTTGTTTAATATAAAAAATATTAAAAAATTAAAAAAATATAAAAGGGCAGCCACCGCCGCATGTGACGATGGCCGCCTCTAACTTTTCCAGTCATCTGATTCTATTGGCAGTCTGATCTGACTGTTAAAATGGCGGAGACGACTAGATAATCTGGTAGAGACCGTCAAATCCGACCGTTTCCATCATTAGATAAGGTCAAAAATGGTTGGAATAATCTATTTTGGTCGTTTTCGGTCATTTTAGATGGTAAAAACGACCAGATCTAACCACCTCTACCATCGTAACAACCAAATCCGATCGTCAATAGAACCAGATGACTGTTTTTAATCACTTGACGAGGTTAGAGGTGGTCATCGCCACTGTCGACGGTGACTGCTTTTTACAATTTTTTAATTTTTTAATTTTAAAATTTTAAATAATTTTTTATTTAATTTATTAAATTTATTAATATTAATTTTATTTAAATATTTTTTATAAAATTTATTTTTTAATTTTAATTCAAAAAGACAAAAATACCCTCTGATGGTGATAGTTTGGCTTTATAAAGGGTGTGATTTTGTCATTAAGCCAAACCTTGGCTGGTCATATGTGGTTTGACCTATATTAATCTATATATTTAATAAGAAAAAGTAAGAAAATCACCGTTCAAGATCTCCTTCCCTGCAAGCTTCTCTTGTTTTATTAACTGCAATCTTAACTTTGGTGGCACCAATGCTGCAGTTCAAGTTTATCGAAATTGAATACCCTTCTTCTTCTTCTTCTTCTTCTTCTTCTTCTTCACGTAGTATATTTATTTAGTGAAAACATTTCTTCTTTTCATAGACCTGGCGCTGCTGCCTTTGAGCTGATGAAGGTGTAATCGGCCGGAGACTTATTCCTGCATCATCTCATCCATCACACCTGCCCATCCTTTAACTGTAGTTTATCTTCATAAAAGAAAACTAGGAATCTGTTAAACTTACATTTCCTCAGTTTCGGCTAAAAGATTCATCGAATCACTGAAGAACACAGTGACCACTTCCTTGACAGAATCAGGATTATCTTCACCTTCCAGTTGTTCCAGTCGAATGAAATAGTTATCCAGAATTTCCTACCATTACCAAACAAACACAGAATATTTCCCTTGCTAATATTTTTCTCCAAAATGATCATATTTCCACCAGCTCTCTTATAACAACCTCATCGAAGAAGGATTGCCCCATTGCAACAATCTGTTGTTTCCAATCCTCCATTCTGAAAGACGCAGAAGAATCAAAATAATGTTAGAAACAAATCAATTCAAACAGTTTCTTCAACTCAAATCACGGGAAAAAATTACTTTGCTTCCGCATGCCAAAAAAAACCAGCAAAATGGGAATCTTTATATGGAACAAAATTGAACCATTATTATTCATCCTGAAACACTCAGATTACAGTATTGATTAATAGAAATAACCAGTTGTGTGGGCAATTTGCACTATAATAACCGAGCGATGGGTGATTGTAAGAATCTAATAACCTGATTAAAATCGTATCGAAATTAGTAACACGTGGTGAATTAAGAGTGTGGCGCATACCCGGTAGCATTCTAGTAGCAATACACTGAATCATTTCTCAGTAAATAATAGACTTAGAATTTAAGATATTAGATTTTAAATTAAATGGGAATTTGTTTATTTTTACAAAGAGAAGATTACATTTTTCCCAACATAAAGGTATGCCTAAAGACAATTAGTGGGAGGGTAAAATAATAATTTTATAGTTTATTAATTTAAAAAAATTAAAAATAAATATTTTACTTATCAAATCTAAATAATTTAAACAAAACAATTTAATTCAGAAAAGATTTAAATATTCACAAATTAATTCTTAAAATTTGTTAGAAACCCACCAACACTGCTACTTAAAAAAGTATCATATTCACATTTATATACTTTGAAATTACTTTATGAACTTAATAATTTATAATATGATATTCATATTGTAATTTGTTACATTTTATTTAGTTTTTAAGATATAACTATTTTTTTAAAATATCAAAGATATATTTAAATTTTAAAATTTTTTAAAAACACTTTGATTTTTTTAATTTTCCAAAAAACTAAAAAA